>CP092886.1:109474210-109828614 GCA_030710605.1 Cordylochernes scorpioides | reverse complement strand
GATCTCCCGGCTGACGGCCGAGCAGCGCCCTCTAGAACGCGTGACGATTTTGACGGCGCGGGGCGCTCCCGGTTGGACAGTTGCGCGGGGGCAGAGTGACTTCGCGGGTGCCCTCCGGGTACTACGTCCATCTTCCATATGTAATATACATTTAATCGTGTAAACCCGGGCGTTGCCCGGGTCATTCGTCTACAAATTCGCAGTAGTTCACTAATTCAAACCAAAATATCCATACATAGGTAAAAGAATACTGGGAAGACTGACATTTATTAATGCAGTGATTATAATCAATGATTACAATGAAGGGCTATATTGTCTATATATATAAAAATCACTTTCAAATATTAACGTAACGTTCCATTCTCAATCCCGTTGGGCTTTAGATCGGCTAAAACATTTTTATCTTTATTAGTGAATATTAACTTTACTGTACTGAATAGTTTAGTATAATGTTAATTCAACATATTACAATTTAGCCACTGCAACGCGTGGCCGGGTTCGCCGTGTAGTATACTATCAGGACGATTTCTGGCGAATTATTTTAGAATAATATTTATAGCAATAAATATAGCGAAATTAAGACGTAGTGATTATATTCTGTGTTTGTGCATATATAAATATTTTACAGAAAATGTGAGAACGTTCTATTAGAATATCTCGAAAACAAAAAACAATACATATAAACGAGTTCACTGACATTTATTAATGCAGTGATTATAATCAATGATTATAATGAAGGGCTATATTATCTATATATATATAAATCACTTTCAAATTTTAGCGTAACGTTCCATTCTCAATCCCGTAGGGCTTTAGATCTGCTAAAACATTTTTATCTTTATAAGTGAATATTGACTTTACTGTACTGAATAGTTTAGTATAATGTTAATTTAACATATTACAATTTAGCCACAGCAAGGCGTGGCCGGGTCCGCTAGTATATATATATATATGTTCCCAGATTCGCCCGATTTTTACCCGAGTAAAGGTTTGCCTAACGAACATTTGTTAAAACGATTCTAGAAAACATCCAATCCCTACTGAATCTATACTTGTCTACACTCTCGATAATTTTTTCCCGGTCCCTTGAAAAATACTCGATAAGTTGAAAAAAAAATCAGTATTAATTGGTCCACTCGGTAATTTGAAGTTGAAGGAATAGTATCTTGCCACAAACGAAGATTTGTAAATAACTGTATTTAGCGAATGTACCCGGCTTCGCACAGTTTTTATCCGAGTAAAAGTTTGACTAACGAACATTTGTTAAAACGATTCTAGAAAACATCTAATCCACCTATATATTGATTTATAAACGTATATAAATATAAATATTGTTATATGTGTTTAAATATATTTTTGAAACACATAATTTTTTGAAAACATTTATTATATTTTAAATAAGATATTGTCACTTTTGTGAATTTGATAATTAATTATTTCTTTTTTATCAATGAATTATATATATTAATTTAAAATTTCATTTTTGTTATCATCATCACATACAATGTAATTTTTTATATAAACAAACGATAATAAACAACAACAATTAGGGGCTCAAAAATCATTTATTATGGTTAGCAGCTCCGTAAATAAAGATATTTCCACAACAACAATTAAAGTTGCATCATCATTTTTATAAAACAACAGCAAATTAAATTAACAATGTAAAAATATATTTTAACATTACATTTTAACATTTAACACAAAAACGTTACAATTTTTTCTTTAAATATATATTAATATTGAAATGCCAGGTATTTTTTACGTCATTGGAATATTATATTACTAAATTCTCAAATTAAATTTATTATACTTGGAAAACATTTAAAGCATTGTTACAATTTATAAATATAATTTCACCAGACGCCGCTAGAGGCGCTGCTTGCGAGTGAAAGTGGAAAATTTGCAAATAAAATTGCAAAGAATATTTATTTCAAATCAAATTCAAACCAGAAATATTCCCAGTAGTATAGTAAATAACTTCCTAAAGTTTCACGACCATTGGATAATCTTACCTTTTAAAAACATTCATCGTGTGAACAAACTAACATTCATCGGGTAAACAAACCACGTGTTAATTATTAACCAATCAAATTCATTTATCGTCGCGACCAGTGCTGCGCCCAAGCGGTAAAGGGGCTGGTACTAACGCTTTTTGGTTTTTTATGTTTTTAAAAAAGCACATTAACTTTTTTAGTTTTTTGAATAGCCTATATGTTAAACGAAATCTTCAGCTACCTACATGCGAAATTTCATAAAGATTTATTCTGTAGATTTTGCGCAACGCGATAACAAACATCGATTTTGGATTTCATTTTTATAGATATAAATAAATTACTATATATAGTCACGACCGTCTTTCCTCATCGGCCGCCTCTGTCACGGATAATATACAGTTATCATCGTCATGCGTTCTTAATTCTGTAACCGTTTGCTTTTGGTTCAGTGGTAGAATGCTCGCCTGCCACGCGGGCGCCCCGGGTTCGATTCCCGGCCGATGCATTTTTTTTTTTACAATTTTTAAAACTCATTTATATATTATTTATATATTATACAAGAATGACATCCACGGCGCCAATTTATAATTGTAACGAATAGTATTTGAATAAAAGCATTTAATCGGGTAAACCCCGGGCGTTGCCCGGGTCATTCGGCTAGTAAATAATAAGGAAGGATAATATAAATGAGTTTTAAAAATTGTAAAAAAAAAAATGCATCGGCCGGGAATCGAACCCGGGCCGCCCGCGTGGCAGGCGAGCATTCTACCACTGAACCACCGATGCTTATAAAAAAAATGGCCATATTTTGGTATTCATTCCATTCCGGATTACTCCGCGTAAAAAAAAAAAGTTCTTCAAATGAAAAAAAAAGAAATAGCCAAAAATACTAATCAAAATGTAGCCGAAAATTTTCCTCATGTTTATAAAAAGCGACATGCAAAATTTGGTAACAATTGGTTCAGTAGTTTTTGAGTTTATCGCGAAACAGACAGACATTGACTTTTATATATATAGAGATAAAGCTTCCAGGGCTAAGTTTCTTGTACAACTTTTTATTTTCAAGCTTTCCGACTTGTCAGTCCTTCAACAATAACTTAATAATAAATACTATTTTTATATTAGTAAATTAAATTTTATTGCCCTCTATCGTTAAAATTTTGCACAAATAAATTTACTGGCAATGCGTTTCTTTTTTAAATCTCTACAGACCTTACTGCAATGATATGATTTTAATGAATGAGAGGGCTTGGCTCATCAGTAGTGAACCCTCTCAGCGGTTTCGCCAAATTAATCTCTAATGAATGAGAGGGCTTGGCTCATCAGTAGATTAATTTGGCGAAACCGCTGAGAGGGTTCACTACTGATGAGCCAAGCCCTCTCATTCATTAAAATCATATCATTGCAGTAAGGTCTGTAGAGATTTAAAAAAAACGCATTGCCAGTAAATTTATTTGTGCAAAATTTTAACTATTTTTATATACCCATTATTATTTACATATTTTAGATACTGAGAGAACATGTTGAGAGAAAAAATATATTACACTAGGCGAATGACCCGGCTTCGCCCGAGAAATACCTTGGGTGCAATTTCCTTCATACTAAAAGTATATCAATAATAAATACTAGAAGTGCCATAGAATAGCAATACAGAAGTAACACATAAACTACAGGGAAAAAGTGTGTGTGATGTCATAAATTGTATTATATTAGTGTTTAGGTATTTGATTTAATTAATATAGTTGATATAATAATATATATTTACTAGCCGAATGACCCGGGCAACGCCCGTGTTTTACCCGATTGAATGTTTTTATTCAAATACTATTTGTTACAATTATAAATTGGAGCCGTGGATGTCACTTTTGTGAAACGTCCCGCTCCAAACTTTACATGTACATTAGGTCAGCTGGTATTACCCCTCATTTTCACCGCTAGAGGCGCGAGCGAATTGACTTTTTGTAAATATACATAATTATAAAGATAGAAGCTTCTATAGAAATAAATAAAATAAGCCGAAATAGCTCAGTTAGGAGAGCGTTAGACTGAATATCTAAAGATCCCTGGTTCGATCCCGGGTTTCGGCATCTTTTTTTAATTTTTAAATTTCTACTTACCGTAACTTGAAACTTAACATGACAGAATTGTGCATGACGCTGATAACTGTATTATATATAATCCAAATTGTGCCTTATCACACACTATTTATTTATTTGGATTAGGTCTTATTACCTTGTGTTTATAATCAATGACGTAATGCCGGCGAGCACGTGACCTCCCTGTGCGCGCGCATCCGTGACAGAGGCGGCCGATGAGGAATGAGGAAAGACGGTCGTGACTATATATATAACTAGCCGAATGACCCGGGCAACGCCCGTGTTTTACCCGATTGAATGTTTTTATTCAAATACTATTTGTTACAATTATAAATTGGAGCCGTGGATGTCACTCTTGTGAAACGTCCCGCTCCAAACTTTACATGTACATTAGGTCAGCTGGTATTAACCCTCATTTTCACCGCTAGAGACGCGAGCGAATTGACTTTTTGTAAATATACATAATTATAAAGATAGAAGCTTCTATAGAAGACTAGACGAATGACCCGGGCAACGCCCGTGTTTTACCCGATTGAATGTTTTTATTCAAATACTATTTGTTACAATTATAAATTTGAGCCGTGGATGTCACTCTTGTGAAACGTCCCGCTCCAAACTTTACATGTACAATAGGTCAGCTGGTATTACCCCTCATTTTCACCGCTAGAGGCGCGAGCGAATTGACTTTTTGTAAATATACATAATTATAAAGATAGAAGCTTCTATAGAAGATAATGATCATAATGATGATGCGCGCGCATCCGTGACAGCGATGAGGAATTGAGGACAGACGGTCGTGACTATATATGTTGATAATAAAATAATAATAATAATTATTATTATCATTAGATAATCATCATAATGATGATGCGCGCGCATCCGTGACAGCGATGAGGAATTGATTGAGGAAAGACGGTCGTGACTATATATGCTGACTAGACGAATGACCCGGGCAATGCCCGGGTTTTACCCGATTAAATGTTTTTATTCAAATACTATTCGTTACAATTATAAATTGGCGCCGTGGATATCACACTTGTGAAACGTCCCGCTGCAAACTTTGTGTCTGAGAAGCGATATTTTTATAGAAAGATGATCTGGCTTTTGTTTTCTGCTCGAATGAATGTTTTTCTGTTAGAATTTTGTTCCTGCGTACAAAATAATGAACTGGTTTCACCCGTGGTCTCTGCTTTTTGGAATTTTTCCCGATATTATTTTGTATCTGATAATCATACATGATACAGCAATATCGTCATCATCATTTTCTGACTGAAAATATATAGTTTTAATAATTGATTTATATATATTTTTAAATAGCCTATCGTCTTCCCCGTATATTTTACCTATGTATGGAAATTTTTGTTTGAATTAGTGAACTACTGCGAATTTGTATACCGGACATACAAACAAACATACAAGCAGACAAACATTCATTTTTATATATATAGAGATTTACTCTTCATTGTTGGCTTTTTATATTATATTTACTCTTCATTGTTGGCTTTTTATCTTACATTCACTCTGTTGGCTTTTTATATTACATTTACTCTTCATTGTTGGCTTTTTATCTTACATTCACTCTTCATTGTTGGCTTTTTATATCATATTTACTCTTCATTGTTGGCTTTTTATCTTACATTCATTCTTCAAGGTTGGCTTTTTATATTACATTCACTCTTCATTATTGGGTTTTTATCTTACATTCACTCTGTTGGCTTTTTATATTGCATTTACTCTTCATTGTTGGCTTTTTATCTTACATTCATTCTTCATTGTTGGCTTTTTATATTATATTTACTCTTCATTGTTGGGTTTTATCTTACATTCATTCTTCATTGTTGGCTTTTTATATTACATTCACTCTTCATTGTTGGCTTTTTATCTTACATTTATTCTTCATTGTTGGCTTTTTATATTATATTTACTCTTCATTGTTGGCTTTATATCTTACATTTATTCTTCATTGTTGGCTTTTTATATTACATTTACTCTTTATTGTTGGCTTTTTATCTTACATTCATTCTTCATTGTTAGCTTTTTATATCATATTTACTCTTCATTGATGGCTTTTTATCTTACATTCATTCTTCATTGTTGGCTTTTTATATTATATTTACTCTTCATTGTTGGCTTTTTATCTTACATTTATTCTTCATTGTTGGCTTTTTATATCATATTTACTCCTCATTGTTGGCTTTTTATCTTACATTCATTCTTCATTGTAGGCTTTTTATATTATATTTACTCTTCATTGTTGGCTTTTTATCTTTCATTTATTCTTCATTGTTGGCTTTTTATATTACATTTACTCTTTATTGTTGGCTTTTTATCTTACATTCATTCTTCATTGATGGCTTTTTATATCATATTTACTCTTCATTGTTGGCTTTTTCTCTTACATTCATTCTTCATTGTTGGCTTTTTATATTATACTAATGATGATGCGCGCGCATCCGTGACATGAGGAATTGAGGAATTGAGGAATTGACGGTGGAAAGACGGTCGTGACTATATATGTTGATAATAATGATCATAATGTTGATGCGCGCGCATCCGTGACAGCGATGAGGAATTGAGGAAAGACGGTCGTGACTATATATGTTGATATTAAAATAATAATAATAATAATATAATAATAATAATTATTATTATTATCATTAGATAATGATAATGATCATAATGATGATGCGCGCGCATCCGTGACAGCGATGAGGAATTGAGGAAAGACGGTCGTGACTATATATGTTGATAATAAAATAATAATAATATAATAATAATAATTATTATTATTATCATTAGATAATGATAATGATCATAATGCTGATGCGCGCGCATCCGTGACAGCGATGAGGATTGAGGAAAGACGGTCGTGACTATATATGTTGACTAGACGAATGGCCCGGGCAACGCCCGTGTTTTACCCGATTGAATGTTTTTATTCAAATACTATTTGTTACAATTATAAATTGGAGCCGTGGATATCACTCTTGTGAAACGTCCCGCTCCAAACTTTACATGTACATTAGGTCAGCTGGTATTACCCCTCATTTTAACCGCTAGAGGCGAGAGCGAATTGACTTTTTGTAAATATACATAATTATAAAGATAGAAGCTTCTATAGAAGATAATGATCATAATGATGATGCGCGCGCATCCGTGACAGCAATGAGGAATTGTTGAGGAAAGACGGACGTGACTATATATGTTGATAATAATAAAATAATAATAATAATAATATAATAATAATTATTATTATTATTATCATTAGATAATAATAATGATCATAATGATGATGCGCGCGCATCCGTGACAGAGATGAGGAATTGTTGAGGAAAGACGGTCGTGACTATATATGTTGATAATATTAAAATAATAATAATAATATAATAATAATAATTATTATTATTATCATTAGATAATGATAATGATCATAATGATGATGCGCGCGCATCCGTGACAGCGAAGAGGAATTGTTGAGGAAAGACGGTCGTGACTATATATGTTGACTAGACGAATGACCCGGGCAACGCCCGTGTTTTACCCGATTGAATGTTTTTATTCAAATACTATTTGTTACAATTATAAATTGGAACCGTGGATGTCACTCTTGTGAAACGTCCCGCTCCAAACTTTACATGTACATTAGGTCAGCTGGTATTACCCCTCATTTTCACCGCTAGAGGCGCGAGCGAATTGACTTTTTGTAAATATACATGATTATAAAGATAGAAGCTTCTATAGAAGATAATGATCATAATGATGATGCGCGCGCATCCGTGACAGCGATGAGGAATTGAGGAAAGACGGTCGTGACTATATATTAATGACGAATGACCCGGGCAACGCCCGGGTTTTACCCGATTAAATGTTTTTATTCAAATACTATTCGTTACAATTATAAATTGGCGCCGTGGATGTCACACTTGTGAAACGTCCCGCTGCAAACTTTGTGTCTGAGAAGCGATATTTTTATAGAAAGATGATCTGGCTTTTGTTTTCTGCTCGAATGAATGTTTTTCTGTTAGAATTTTGTTCCTGCGTACAAAATAATGAACTGGTTTCACGCGTGGTCTCTGCTTTTTGGAATTTTTCCCGATATATTTTGTATCTGATAATCAAACATGATACAGCAATATCGCCATCATCATTTTCTGACTAAAAATATATAGTTTTAATAATTGATTTATATATTTTTAAAATAGCCTATCGTCTTCCCCGTATTTTTTTACCTATGTATGGACATTTTGGTTTGAATTAGTGAACTACTGCGAATTTGTATACCGGACATACAAACAAACATACAAACAGACAAACATTCATTTTTATATATAGAGAGATTTACTCTTCATTGTTGGCTTTTTTTATTATATTTACTTTTCATTGTTGGCTTTTTATCTTACATTCACTCTTCATTGTTGGCTTTTTATATTACATTTACTCTTCATTGTTGGCTTTTTATCTTACATTCACTCTTCATTGTTGGCTTTTTATATTATATTTACTCTTCATTGTTGGCTTTTTATCTTACATTTATTCTTCATTGTTGGCTTTTTATATTACATTTACTCTTCATTGTTGGCTTTTTATATTACATTTACTATTCATTGTTGGCTTTTTATCTTACATTCACTCTGTTGGCTTTTTATATTACATTTACTCTTCATTGTTGGCTTTTTATCTTACATTCACTCTTCATTGTTGGCTTTTTAGATTATATTTACTCTTCATTGTTGGCTTTTTATCTTACATTTATTCTTCATTGTTGGCTTTTTATATTACATTTACTCTTCATTGTTGGCTTTTTATCTTACATTCATTCTTCATTGTTGGCTTTTTATATCATATTTACTCTTCATTGTTGGCTTTTTATTTTACATTCATTCTTCATTGTTGGCTTTTTATATTATATTTACTCTTCATTGTTGGGTTTTTATCTTACATTTATTCTTCATTGTTGGCTTTTTATATTACATTTACTCTTTATTGTTGGCTTTTTATCTTACATTCATTCTTCATTGTTGGCTTTTTATCTTACATTTATTCTTCATTGTTGGCTTTTTATATTACATTCACTCTTCATTGTTGGCATTTTATCTTACATTCATTCTTCATTGTTGGCTTTTTATATTATACTAATGATGATGCGCGCGCATCCGTGTCAGCATTGAGGAATTGAGGAATTGAGGAAAGACGGTCGTGACTATATATGTTGATAATCCAAATTGTACCTTATCATTAGATTTGGTCTTATTACCTTCTGCTTCTAATCTATATTCCAAATTGTACCTTATCAGTAGATTTGGTCTTATTACCTTCTAATCTATAATCCAAATTATTTGGATAATGATACTGATCATACTGATGATGCGCGCGCATCCGTGACAGAACCGGCCGGCCGGCCGGCCCGCCCGCCCGCCCTCCCGCCCGCCCATGAAGGTCGTGACTATATATGTTGATAATAATAAAATAATAATAATAATATAATAATAATAATTATTATTATTATCATTAGATAATGATGATGATCATAATGATGATGCGCGCGCATCCGATGAGGAATTGAGGAAAGACGGTCGTGACTATATATTTCGATAATAATAATAAAATAATAATAATCATTATTATTATCATTAGATAATGATATAATGATCATAATGATGATGCGCGCGCATCCGTGACATGAGGAATTGAGGAAAGACGGTCGTGACTATATATAATTAACTAGCGGACGTACCCGGCTTAGCCCGGGTTTTACCCGAGTAAAAGTTTGTCTAACGAATCTCTCGATAAAGTGAACATTTTTTTCCCGGTCCCTTGAAAAATACTCGATAAGTTGAATAAAATCAATATTAATTGGTTCCCTCGGTAATTGGAAGTTAAAGGAATAGTATCTTGCCTTGGAATTGTATCATTATTCTTGTATGGATGTACCCGGCTTCACCCGGGTTTTACCCGAGTAAAGGTTTGTTTAACGAATCTCTCGATAAAGTGAACATTTTTTCCCGGTCCCTTGAAAAATACTCGATAAGTTGAATAAAATCAATATTAATTGGTTCCCTCGGTAATTGGAAGTTAAAGGAATAGTATCTTGCCTTTGAATTGTATCATTATTCTTGTCTCAAATAAATTGCCGTGTCATCCTGAATTTTGTCTTTCCTAATTTTCTACATTACAAAATCATCGTATCATCATGATAATATTTAGAGCAGATTGTTGAATTATAACAGATAAATTAGAATATTTATCTTGATTATTTCTAGGCGAAAAGTTATTTCAAAAATTTTATTTGCTAGAAACCTTCCCAGTACTATACTAAATAACTTCCTAAAGTTTCATGGCGATCCAATGAGTGGTTTGGTCAGGCATAAAGGACAAACAAACAAACAAACAGACACACACACATACATTCATTTTTATATATATAGATAATAAAATAATAATAATAATAAGATAATAATAATTATTATTATTATCATTAGATAATGATAATGATCATGATGATACGCGCGCATCCGTGACAGCGATGAGGAATTGAGGAAAGACGGTCGTGACTATATATGTTGATTAATTAATAATAATAATAATAATAATTATATAATAATTATTATTATTATCATTAGATAATGATATAATGATCATAATGATGATGCGCGCGCATCCGTGACATGAGGAATTGAGGAAAGACGGTCATGACAATATATGTTGATAATAATAATAATAATATAATAATTATTATTTTTATCATTAGATAACGATAATGATCATATTGATGATGCGCGCGCATCCGTGACATGAGGAATTGAGGACAGCGATGAGGAAAGACGGTCGTGACTATATATATTGATAACTAGCGGACCTACCCGGCTTTGCCCGGGTTTTACCCGAGTAAAGGTTTGTCTAACGAATCTCTCGATAAAGTGAACATTTTTTTCCCGGTCCCTTGAAAAATACTCGATAAGTTGAATAAAATCAATATTAATTGGTTTCCTCGGTAATTGGAAGTTAAAGGAATAGTATCTTGCCTTCGAATTGTATCATTATTCTTGTATGGACGTACCCAGCTTCGCCCGGGTTTTACCCGAGTAAAGGTTTGTCTAACGAATCTCTCAATAAAGTGAACATTTTTCCCGGTCCCTTGAAAAATACTCGATAAGTTGAATAAAATCAATATTAATTGGTACCCTCGGTAATTGGAAGTTAAAGGAATAGCATCTTGCCTTGGAATTGTATCATTATTCTTGTCTCAAATAAATTGACGTGTCATCCTGAATTTTGTCTTTCCTAATTTTCTACATTACAAAATCATCGTATCATCATGATAATATTTAGAGCAGATTGTTGAATTATAACAGATAAATTAGAATATTTATCTTGATTATTTTAAAGCGAAAAGTTATTTCAAAAATTTTATTTGCTAGAAACCTTCCCAGTACTATACTAAATAACTTCCCAAAGTTTCATGGCGTTCCAATGAGTGGTTTGGTCAGGCATAAAGGACAAACAGACACACATACATTCATTTTTATATATATAGATAATAAAATAATAATAATAATAAAATAATAATAATTATTATTATTATTATCATTAGATAATGATAATGATCATAATGATGATGCGCGCGCATCCGTGACAGAGATGAGGATTGTTGAGGAAAGACGGTCGTGACTATATATGTTGATAATAATAATAATAATAATTATTATTATTATTATCATTACATAATGATAATGATCATAATGATGATGCGCGCGCATCCGTGACAGCGATGAGGAATTGTTGAGGAAAGACGGTCGTGACTATATATGTTGACTAGACGAATGACCCGGGCAACGCCCGTGTTTTACCCGATTGATTGTTTTTATTCCAATACTATTTGTTACAATTATAAATTGGAGCCGTGGATGTCACTCTTGTGAAACGTCCCGCTCCAAACTTTACATGTACATTAGGTCAGCTGGTATTACCCCTCATTTTCACCGCTAGAGGCGCGAGCGAATTGACTTTTTGTAAATATACATAATTATAAAGATAGAAGCTTCTATAGAAATAAATAAAATAAGCCGAAATAGCTCAGTTAGGAGAGCGTTAGACTGAATATCTAAAGGTCCCTGGTTCGATCCCGGGTTTCGGCATCTTTTTTTAATTTTTAAATTTCTACTTACCGTAACTTGAAACTTAACATGACAGAATTGTGCATGACGCTGATAACTGTATTATATATAATCCAAATTGTGCCTTATCACACACTATTTATTTATTTGGATTAGGTCTCATTACCTTGTATTTATAATCTATAATCCAAATTGTGCCTTATCACACACCATTTTTTTATTTGGCCTTATTACCTTGTGTTTATAATCAATGACGTAATGCCGGCGAGCACGTGACCTCCCTGTGCGCGCGCATCCGTGACAGAGGCGGCCGATGAGGAATGAGGAAAGACGGTCGTGACTATATATATAACTAGCCGAATGACCCGGGCAACGCCCGTGTTTTACCCGATTGAATGTTTTTATTCAAATACTATTTGTTACAATTATAAATTGGAGCCGTGGATGTCACTCTTGTGAAACGTCCCGCTCCAAACTTTACATGTACATTAGGTCAGCTGGTATTAACCCTCATTTTCACCGCTAGAGACGCGAGCGAATTGACTTTTTGTAAATATACATAATTATAAAGATAGAAGCTTCTATAGAAGACTAGACGAATGACCCGGGCAACGCCCGTGTTTTACCCGATTGAATGTTTTTATTCAAATACTATTTGTTACAATTATAAATTTGAGCCGTGGATGTCACTCTTGTGAAACGTCCCGCTCCAAACTTTACATGTAGAATAGGTCAGCTGGTATTACCCCTCATTTTCACCGCTAGAGGCGCGAGCGAATTGACTTTTTGTAAATATACATAATTATAAAGATAGAAGCTTCTATAGAAGATAATGATCATAATGATGATGCGCGCGCATCCGTGACAGCGATGAGGAATTGAGGACAGACGGTCGTGACTATATATGTTGATAATAAAATAATAATAATTATTATTATTATCATTAGATAATCATCATAATGATGATGCGCGCGCATCCGTGACAGAGATGAGGATTGTTGAGGAAAGACGGTCGTGACTATATATGTTGATAATAATAATAATAATTATTATTATTATTATTATCATTACATAATGATAATGATCATAATGATGATGCGCGCGCATCCGTGACAGCGATGAGGAATTGTTGAGGAAAGACGGTCGTGACTATATATGTTGACTAGACGAATGACCCGGGCAACGCCCGTGTTTTACCCGATTGATTGTTTTTATTCCAATACTATTTGTTACAATTATAAATTGGAGCCGTGGATGTCACTCTTGTGAAACGTCCCGCTCCAAACTTTACATGTACATTAGGTCAGCTGGTATTACCCCTCATTTTCACCGCTAGAGGCGCGAGCGAATTGACTTTTTGTAAATATACATAATTATAAAGATAGAAGCTTCTATAGAAATAAATAAAATAAGCCGAAATAGCTCAGTTAGGAGAGCGTTAGACTGAATATCTAAAGATCCCTGGTTCGATCCCGGGTTTCGGCATCTTTTTTTAATTTTTAAATTTCTACTTACCGTAACTTGAAACTTAACATGACAGAATTGTGCATGACGCTGATAACTGTATTATATATAATCCAAATTGTGCCTTATCACACACTATTTATTTATTTGGATTAGGTCTCATTACCTTGTATTTATAATCTATAATCCAAATTGTGCCTTATCACACACCATTTTTTTATTTGGCCTTATTACCTTGTGTTTATAATCAATGACGTAATGCCGGCGAGCACGTGACCTCCCTGTGCGCGCGCATCCGTGACAGAGGCGGCCGATGAGGAATGAGGAAAGACGGTCGTGACTATATATATAACTAGCCGAATGACCCGGGCAACGCCCGTGTTTTACCCGATTGAATGTTTTTATTCAAATACTATTTGTTACAATTATAAATTGGAGCCGTGGATGTCACTCTTGTGAAACGTCCCGCTCCAAACTTTACATGTACATTAGGTCAGCTGGTATTAACCCTCATTTTCACCGCTAGAGACGCGAGCGAATTGACTTTTTGTAAATATACATAATTATAAAGATAGAAGCTTCTATAGAAGACTAGACGAATGACCCGGGCAACGCCCGTGTTTTACCCGATTGAATGTTTTTATTCAAATACTATTTGTTACAATTATAAATTTGAGCCGTGGATGTCACTCTTGTGAAACGTCCCGCTCCAAACTTTACATGTAGAATAGGTCAGCTGGTATTACCCCTCATTTTCACCGCTAGAGGCGCGAGCGAATTGACTTTTTGTAAATATACATAATTATAAAGATAGAAGCTTCTATAGAAGATAATGATCATAATGATGATGCGCGCGCATCCGTGACAGCGATGAGGAATTGAGGACAGACGGTCGTGACTATATATGTTGATAATAAAATAATAATAATTATTATTATTATCATTAGATAATCATCATAATGATGATGCGCGCGCATCCGTGACAGCGATGAGGAATTGATTGAGGAAAGACGGTCGTGACTATATATGCTGACTAGACGAATGACCCGGGCAATGCCCGGGTTTTACCCGATTAAATGTTTTTATTCAAATACTATTCGTTACAATTATAAATTGGCGCCGTGGATATCACACTTGTGAAACGTCCCGCTGCAAACTTTGTGTCTGAGAAGCGATATTTTTATAGAAAGATGATCTGGCTTTTGTTTTCTGCTCGAATGAATGTTTTTCTGTTAGAATTTTGTTCCTGCGTACAAAATAATGAACTGGTTTCACCCGTGGTCTCTGCTTTTTGGAATTTTTCCCGATATTATTTTGTATCTGATAATCAAACATGATACAGCAATATCGTCATCATCATTTTCTGACTGAAAATATATAGTTTTAATAATTGATTTATATATATTTTTAAATAGCCTATCGTCTTCCCCGTATATTTTACCTATGTATGGAAATTTTTGTTTGAATTAGTGAACTACTGCGAATTTGTATACCGGACATACAAACAAACATACAAACAGACAAACATTCATTTTTATATATATAGAGATTTACTCTTCATTGTTGGCTTTTATATTATATTTACTCTTCATTGTTGGCTTTTTATCTTACATTCACTCTGTTGGCTTTTTATATTACATTTACTCTTCATTGTTGGCTTTTTATCTTACATTCACTCTTCATTGTTGGCTTTTTATATCATATTTACTCTTCATTGTTGGCTTTTTATCTTACATTCATTCTTCAAGGTTGGCTTTTTATATTACATTCACTCTTCATTGTTGGGTTTTTATCTTACATTCACTCTGTTGGCTTTTTATATTACATTTACTCTTCATTGTTGGCTTTTTATCTTACATTCATTCTTCATTGTTGGCTTTTTATATTATATTTACTCTCATTGTTGGCTTTTTATCTTACATTCATTCTTCATTGTTGGCTTTTTATATTACATTCACTCTTCATTGTTGGCTTTTTATCTTACATTTATTCTTCATTGTTGGCTTTTTATATTATATTTACTCTTCATTGTTGGCTTTTTATCTTACATATATTCTTCATTGTTGGCTTTTTATATTACATTTACTCTTTATTGTTGGCTTTTTATCTTACATTCATTCTTCATTGTTAGCTTTTTATATCATATTTACTCTTCATTGTTGGCTTTTTATCTTACATTCATTCTTCATTGTTGGCTTTTTATATTATATTTACTCTTCATTGTTGGCTTTTTATCTTACATTTATTCTTCATTGTTGGATTTTTATATCATATTTACTCCTCATTGTTGGCTTTTTATCTTACATTCATTCTTCATTGTAGGCTTTTTATATTATATTTACTCTTCATTGTTGGCTTTTTATCTTTCATTTATTCTTCATTGTTGGCTTTTTATATTACATTTACTCTTTATTGTTGGCTTTTTATCTTACATTCATTCTTCATTGATGGCTTTTTATATCATATTTACTCTTCATTGTTGGCTTTTTCTCTTACATTCATTCTTCATTGTTGGCTTTTTATATTATACTAATGATGATGCGCGCGCATCCGTGACATGAGGAATTGAGGAATTGACGGTGGAAAGACGGTCGTGACTATATATGTTGATAATAATGATCATAATGTTGATGCGCGCGCATCCGTGACAGCGATGAGGAATTGAGGAAAGACGGTCGTGACTATATATGTTGATATTAAAATAATAATAATAATAATATAATAATAATAATTATTATTATTATCATTAGATAATGATAATGATCATAATGATGATGCGCGCGCATCCGTGACAGCGATGAGGAATTGAGGAAAGACGGTCGTGACTATATATGTTGATAATAAAATAATAATAATATAATAATAATAATTATTATTATTATCATTAGTTATGATAATGATCATAATGCTGATGCGCGCGCATCCGTGACAGCGATGAGGATTGAGGAAAGACGGTCGTGACTATATATGTTGACTAGACGAATGGCCCGGGCAACGCCCGTGTTTTACCCGATTGAATGTTTTTATTCAAATACTATTTGTTACAATTATAAATTGGAGCCGTGGATATCACTCTTGTGAAACGTCCCGCTCCAAACTTTACATGTACATTAGGTCAGCTGGTATTACCCCTCATTTTAACCGCTAGAGGCGAGAGCGAATTGACTTTTTGTAAATATACATAATTATAAAGATAGAAGTTTCTATAGAAGATAATGATCATAATGATGATGCGCGCGCATCCGTGACAGCAATGAGGAATTGTTGAGGAAAGACGGACGTGACTATATATGTTGATAATAATAAAATAATAATAATAATAATATAATAATCATTATTATTATTATTATCATTAGATAATAATAATGATCATAATGATAATGCGCGCGCATCCGTGACAGAGATGAGGAATTGTTGAGGAAAGACGGTCGTGACTATATATGTTGATAATATTAAAATAATAATAATAATATAATAATAATAATTATTATTATTATCATTAGATAATGATAATGATCATAATGATGATGCGCGCGCATCCGTGACAGCGAAGAGGAATTGTTGAGGAAAGACGGTCGTGACTATATATGTTGACTAGACGAATGACCCGGGCAACGCCCGTGTTTTACCCGATTGAATGTTTTTATTCAAATACTATTTGTTACAATTATAAATTGGAACCGTGGATGTCACTCTTGTGAAACGTCCCGCTCCAAACTTTACATGTACATTAGGTCAGCTGGTATTACCCCTCATTTTCACCGCTAGAGGCGCGAGCGAATTGACTTTTTGTAAATATACATGATTATAAAGATAGAAGCTTCTATAGAAGATAATGATCATAATGATGATGCGCGCGCATCCGTGACAGCGATGAGGAATTGAGGAAAGACGGTCGTGACTATATATTAATGACGAATGACCCGGGCAACGTCCGGGTTTTACCCGATTAAATGTTTTTATTCAAATACTATTCGTTACAATTATAAATTGGCGCCGTGGATGTCACACTTGTGAAACGTCCCGCTGCAAACTTTGTGTCTGAGAAGCGATATTTTTATAGAAAGATGATCTGGCTTTTGTTTTCTGCTCGAATGAATGTTTTTCTGTTAGAATTTTGTTCCTGCGTACAAAATAATGAACTGGTTTCACGCGTGGTCTCTGCTTTTTGGAATTTTTCCCGATATATTTTGTATCTGATAATCAAACATGATACAGCAATATCGCCATCATCATTTTCTGACTAAAAATATATAGTTTTAATAATTGATTTATATATTTTTAAAATAGCCTATCGTCTTCCCCGTATTTTTTTACCTATGTATGGACATTTTGGTTTGAATTAGTGAACTACTGCGAATTTGTATACCGGACATACAAACAAACATACAAACAGACAAACATTCATTTTTATATATAGAGAGATTTACTCTTCATTGTTGGCTTTTTTATTATATTTACTTTTCATTGTTGGCTTTTTATCTTACATTCACTCTTCATTGTTGGCTTTTTATATTACATTTACTCTTCATTGTTGGCTTTTTATCTTACATTCACTCTTCATTGTTGGCTTTTTATATTATATTTACTCTTCATTGTTGGCTTTTTATCTTACATTTATTCTTCATTGTTGGCTTTTTATATTACATTTACTCTTCATTGTTGGCTTTTTATATTACATTTACTATTCATTGTTGGCTTTTTATCTTACATTCACTCTGTTGGCTTTTTATATTACATTTACTCTTCATTGTTGGCTTTTTATCTTACATTCACTCTTCATTGTTGGCTTTTTAAATTATATTTACTCTTCATTGTTGGCTTTTTATCTTACATTTATTCTTCATTGTTGGCTTTTTATATTACATTTACTCTTCATTGTTGGCTTTTTATCTTACATTCATTCTTCATTGTTGGCTTTTTATATCATATTTACTCTTCATTGTTGGCTTTTTATTTTACATTCATTCTTCATTGTTGGCTTTTTATATTATATTTACTCTTCATTGTTGGCTTTTTATCTTACATTTATTCTTCATTGTTGGCTTTTTATATTATATTTACTCTTCATTGTTGGGTTTTTATCTTACATTTATTCTTCATTGTTGGCTTTTTATATTACATTTACTCTTTATTGTAGGCTTTTTATCTTACATTCATTCTTCATTGTTGGCTTTTTATCTTACATTTATTCTTCATTGTTGGCTTTTTATATTACATTCACTCTTCATTGTTGGCATTTTATCTTACATTCATTCTTCATTGTTGGCTTTTTATATTATACTAACGATGATGCGCGCGCATCCGTGTCAGCATTGAGGAATTGAGGAATTGAGGAAAGACGGTCGTGACTATATATGTTGATAATCCAAATTGTACCTTATCATTAGATTTGGTCTTATTACCTTCTGCTTCTAATCTATATTCCAAATTGTACCTTATCAGTAGATTTGGTCTTATTACCTTCTAATCTATAATCCAAATTATTTGGATAATGATACTGATCATACTGATGATGCGCGCGCATCCGTGACAGAACCGGCCGGCCGGCCGGCCCGCCCGCCCGCCCTCCCGCCCGCCCATGAAGGTCGTGACTATATATGTTGATAATAATAAAATAATAATAATAATATAATAATAATTATTATTATTATTATCATTAGATAATGATGATGATCATAATGATGATGCGCGCGCATCCGATGAGGAATTGAGGAATTGAGGAAAGACGGTCGTGACTATATATTTCGATAATAATAATAAAATAATAATAATCATTATTATTATCATTAGATAATGATATAATGATCATAATGATGATGCGCGCGCATCCGTGACATGAGGAATTGAGGAAAGACGGTCGTGACTATATATAATTAACTAGCGGACGTACCCGGCTTCGCCCGGGTTTTACCCGAGTAAAAGTTTGTCTAACGAATCTCTCGATAAAGTGAACATTTTTTTCCCGGTCCCTTGAAAAATACTCGATAAGTTGAATAAAATCAATATTAATTGGTTCCCTCGGTAATTGGAAGTTAAAGGAATAGTATCTTGCCTTGGAATTGTATCATTATTCTTGTATGGATGTACCCGGCTTCACCCGGGTTTTACCCGAGTAAAGGTTTGTTTAACGAATCTCTCGATAAAGTGAACATTTTTTCCCGGTCCCTTGAAAAATACTCGATAAGTTGAATAAAATCAATATTAATTGGTTCCCTCGGTAATTGGAAGTTAAAGGAATAGTATCTTGCCTTTGAATTGTATCATTATTCTTGTCTCAAATAAATTGCCGTGTCATCCTGAATTTTGTCTTTCCTAATTTTCTACATTACAAAATCATCGTATCATCATGATAATATTTAGAGCAAATTGTTGAATTATAACAGATAAATTAGAATATTTATCTTGATTATTTCTAGGCGAAAAGTTATTTCAAAAATTTTATTTGCTAGAAACCTTCCCAGTACTATACTAAATAACTTCCTAAAGTTTCATGGCGATCCAATGAGTGGTTTGGTCAGGCATAAAGGACAAACAAACAAACAAACAGACACACACACATACATTCATTTTTATATATATAGATAATAAAATAATAATAATAATAAGATAATAATAATTATTATTATTATCATTAGATAATAATAATGATCATAATGATGATACGCGCGCATCCGTGACAGCGATGAGGAATTGAGGAAAGACGGTCGTGACTATATATGTTGATTAATTAATAATAATAATAATAATAATAATATAATAATTATTATTATTATCATTAGATAATGATATAATGATCATAATGATGATGCGCGCGCATCCGTGACATGAGGAATTGAGGAAAGACGGTCGTGACAATATATGTTGATAATAATAATAATAATATAATAATTATTATTTTTATCATTAGATAACGATAATGATCATATTGATGATGCGCGCGCATCCGTGACATGAGGAATTGAGGACAGCGATGAGGAAAGACGGTCGTGACTATATATATTGATAACTAGCGGACCTACCCGGCTTCGCCCGGGTTTTACCCGAGTAAAGGTTTGTCTAACGAATCTCTCGATAAAGTGAACATTTTTTTCCCGGTCCCTTGAAAAATACTCGATAAGTTGAATAAAATCAATATTAATTGGTTCCCTCGGTAATTGGAAGTTAAAGGAATAGTATCTTGCCTTCGAATTGTATCATTATTCTTGTATGGACGTACCCAGCTTCGCCCGGGTTTTACCCGAGTAAAGGTTTGTCTAACGAATCTCTCAATAAAGTGAACATTTTTTCCCGGTCCCTTGAAAAATACTCGATAAGTTGAATAAAATCAATTTTAATTCGTACCCTCGGTAATTGGAAGTTAAAGGAATAGTATCTTGCCTTGGAATTGTATCATTATTCTTGTATGGACGTACCCAGCTTCGCCCGGGTTTTACCCGAGTAAAGGTTTGTCTAACGAATCTCTCAATAAAGTGAACATTTTTCCCGGTCCCTTGAAAAATACTCGATAAGTTGAATAAAATCAATATTAATTGGTACCCTCGGTAATTGGAAGTTAAAGGAATAGCATCTTGCCTTGGAATTGTATCATTATTCTTGTCTCAAATAAATTGACGTGTCATCCTGAATTTTGTCTTTCCTAATTTTCTACATTACAAAATCATCGTATCATCATGATAATATTTAGAGCAGATTGTTGAATTATAACAGATAAATTAGAATATTTATCTTGATTATTTTAAAGCGAAAAGTTATTTCAAAAATTTTATTTGCTAGAAACCTTCCCAGTACTATACTAAATAACTTCCCAAAGTTTCATGGCGTTCCAATGAGTGGTTTGGTCAGGCATAAAGGACAAACAGACACACATACATTCATTTTTATATATATAGATAATAAAATAATAATAATAATAAAATAATAATAATAATTATTATTATTATCATTAGATAATGATAATGATCATAATGATGATGCGCGCGCATCCGTGACAGAGATGAGGATTGTTGAGGAAAGACGGTCGTGACTATATATGTTGATAATAATAATAATAATTATTATTATTATTATTATCATTACATAATGATAATGATCATAATGATGATGCGCGCGCATCCGTGACAGCGATGAGGAATTGTTGAGGAAAGACGGTCGTGACTATATATGTTGACTAGACGAATGACCCGGGCAACGCCCGTGTTTTACCCGATTGATTGTTTTTATTCCAATACTATTTGTTACAATTATAAATTGGAGCCGTGGATGTCACTCTTGTGAAACGTCCCGCTCCAAACTTTACATGTACATTAGGTCAGCTGGTATTACCCCTCATTTTCACCGCTAGAGGCGCGAGCGAATTGACTTTTTGTAAATATACATAATTATAAAGATAGAAGCTTCTATAGAAATAAATAAAATAAGCCGAAATAGCTCAGTTAGGAGAGCGTTAGAATGAATATCTAAAGGTCCCTGGTTCGATCCCGGGTTTCGGCATCTTTTTTTAATTTTTAAATTTCTACTTACCGTAACTTGAAACTTAACATGACAGAATTGTGCATGACGCTGATAACTGTATTATATATAATCCAAATTGTGCCTTATCACACACTATTTATTTATTTGGATTAGGTCTTATTACCTTGTGTTTATAATCTATAATCCAAATTGTGCCTTATCACACACTATTTATTTATTTGGATTAGGTCTCATTACCTTGTATTTATAATCTATAATCCAAATTGTGCCTTATCACACACCATTTTTTTATTTGGCCTTATTACCTTGTGTTTATAATCAATGACGTAATGCCGGCGAGCACGTGACCTCCCTGTGCGCGCGCATCCGTGACAGAGGCGGCCGATGAGGAATGAGGAAAGACGGTCGTGACTATATATATAACTAGCCGAATGACCCGGGCAACGCCCGTGTTTTACCCGATTGAATGTTTTTATTCAAATACTATTTGTTACAATTATAAATTGGAGCCGTGGATGTCACTCTTGTGAAACGTCCCGCTCCAAACTTTACATGTACATTAGGTCAGCTGGTATTAACCCTCATTTTCACCGCTAGAGACGCGAGCGAATTGACTTTTTGTAAATATACATAATTATAAAGATAGAAGCTTCTATAGAAGACTAGACGAATGACCCGGGCAACGCCCGTGTTTTACCCGATTGAATGTTTTTATTCAAATACTATTTGTTACAATTATAAATTTGAGCCGTGGATGTCACTCTTGTGAAACGTCCCGCTCCAAACTTTACATGTACAATAGGTCAGCTGGTATTACCCCTCATTTTCACCGCTAGAGGCGCGAGCGAATTGACTTTTTGTAAATATACATAATTATAAAGATAGAAGCTTCTATAGAAGATAATGATCATAATGATGATGCGCGCGCATCCGTGACAGCGATGAGGAATTGAGGACAGACGGTCGTGACTATATATTTTGATAATAAAATAATAATAATTATTATTATTATCATTAGATAATCATCATAATGATGATGCGCGCGCATCCGTGACAGCGATGAGGAATTGATTGAGGAAAGACGGTCGTGACTATATATGCTGACTAGACGAATGACCCGGGCAATGCCCGGGTTTTACCCGATTAAATGTTTTTATTCAAATACTATTCGTTACAATTATAAATTGGCGCCGTGGATATCACACTTGTGAAACGTCCCGCTGCAAACTTTGTGTCTGAGAAGCGATATTTTTATAGAAAGATGATCTGGCTTTTGTTTTCTGCTCGAATGAATGTTTTTCTGTTAGAATTTTGTTCCTGCGTACAAAATAATGAACTGGTTTCACCCGTGGTCTCTGCTTTTTGGAATTTTTCCCGATATTATTTTGTATCTGATAATCAAACATGATACAGCAATATCGTCATCATCATTTTCTGACTGAAAATATATAGTTTTAATAATTGATTTATATATATTTTTAAATAGCCTATCGTCTTCCCCGTATATTTTACCTATGTATGGAAATTTTTGTTTGAATTAGTGAACTACTGCGAATTTGTATACCGGACATACAAACAAACATACAAACAGACAAACATTCATTTTTATATATATAGAGATTTACTCTTCATTGTTGGCTTTTTATATTATATTTACTCTTCATTGTTGGCTTTTTATCTTACATTCACTCTGTTGGCTTTTTATATTACATTTACTCTTCATTGTTGGCTTTTTATCTTACATTCACTCTTCATTGTTGGCTTTTTATATCATATTTACTCTTCATTGTTGGCTTTTTATCTTACATTCATTCTTCAAGGTTGGCTTTTTATATTACATTCACTCTTCATTGTTGGGTTTTTATCTTACATTCACTCTGTTGGCTTTTTATATTACATTTACTCTTCATTGTTGACTTTTTTTCTTACATTCACTCTTCATTGTTGGCTTTTTATATTATATTTACTCTTCATTGTTGGCTTTTAATCTTAAATACATTCTTCATTGTTGGCTTTTTATATTACATTTACTATTCATTGTTGGCTTTTTATCTTACATTCACTCTTCATTGTTGACTTTTTATCTTACATTCATTCTTCATTGTTGGCTTTTTATATTACATTCACTCTTCATTGTTGGCTTTTTATCTTACATTTATTCTTCATTGTTGGCTTTTTATATTATATTTACTCTTCATTGTTGGCTTTTTATCTTACATTCATTCTTCATTGTTGGCTTTTTATATTATATTTACTCTTCATTGTTGGCTTTTTATCTTACATTCACTCTGTTGGCTTTTTATATTACATTTACTCTTCATTGTTGGCTTTTTATCTTACATTCACTCTTCATTGTTGGCTTTTTATATCATATTTACTCTTCATTGTTGGCTTTTTATCTTACATTCATTCTTCAAGGTTGGCTTTTTATATTACATTCACTCTTCATTGTTGGGTTTTTATCTTACATTCACTCTGTTGGCTTTTTATATTACATTTACTCTTCATTGTTGACTTTTTTTCTTACATTCACTCTTCATTGTTGGCTTTTTATATTATATTTACTCTTCATTGTTGGCTTTTAATCTTAAATACATTCTTCATTGTTGGCTTTTTATATTACATTTACTATTCATTGTTGGCTTTTTATCTTACATTCACTCTTCATTGTTGACTTTTTATCTTACATTCATTCTTCATTGTTGGCTTTTTATATTACATTCACTCTTCATTGTTGGCTTTTTATCTTACATTTATTCTTCATTGTTGGCTTTTTATATTATATTTACTCTTCATTGTTGGCTTTTTATCTTACATTTATTCTTCATTGTTGGCTTTTTATATTACATTTACTCTTTATTGTTGGCTTTTTATCTTACATTCATTCTTCATTGTTAGCTTTTTATATCATATTTACTCTTCATTGTTGGCTTTTTATCTTACATTCATTCTTCATTGTTGGCTTTTTATATTATATTTACTCTTCATTGTTGGCTTTTTATCTTACATTTATTCTTCATTGTTGGCTTTTTATATCATATTTACTCCTCATTGTTGGCTTTTTATCTTACATTCATTCTTCATTGTAGGCTTTTTATATTATATTTACTCTTCATTGTTGGCTTTTTATCTTTCATTTATTCTTCATTGTTGGCTTTTTATATTACATTTACTCTTTATTGTTGGCTTTTTATCTTACATTCATTCTTCATTGATGGCTTTTTATATCATATTTACTCTTCATTGTTGGCTTTTTCTCTTACATTCATTCTTCATTGTTGGCTTTTTATATTATACTAATGATGATGCGCGCGCATCCGTGACATGAGGAATTGAGGAATTGACGGTGGAAAGACGGTCGTGACTATATATGTTGATAATAATGATCATAATGTTGATGCGCGCGCATCCGTGACAGCGATGAGGAATTGAGGAAAGACGGTCGTGACTATATATGTTGATAATAAAATAATAATAATAATAATATAATAATAATAATTATTTTTATTATCATTAGATAATGATAATGATCATAATGATGATGCGCGCGCATCCGTGACAGCGATGAGGAATTGAGGAAAGACGGTCGTGACTATATATGTTGATAATAAAATAATAATAATATAATAATAATAATTATTATTATTATCATTAGATAATGATAATGATCATAATGATGATGCGCGCGCATCCGTGACAGCGATGAGGATTGAGGAAAGACGGTCGTGACTATATATGTTGACTAGACGAATGGCCCGGGCAACGCCCGTGTTTTACCCGATTGAATGTTTTTATTCAAATACTATTTGTTACAATTATAAATTGGAGCCGTGGATATCACTCTTGTGAAACGTCCCGCTCCAAACTTTACATGTACATTAGGTCAGCTGGTATTACCCCTCATTTTAACCGCTAGAGGCGAGAGCGAATTGACTTTTTGTAAATATACATAATTATAAAGATAGAAGCTTCTATAGAAGATAATGATCATAATGATGATGCGCGCGCATCCGTGACAGCAATGAGGAATTGTTGAGGAAAGACGGACGTGACTATATATGTTGATAATAATAAAATAATAATAATAATAATATAATAATAATTATTATTATTATTATCATTAGATAATAATAATGATCATAATGATGATGCGCGCGCATCCGTGACAGAGATGAGGAATTGTTGAGGAAAGACGGTCGTGACTATATATGTTGATAATATTAAAATAATGATAATAATATAATAATAATAATTATTATTATTATCATTAGATAATGATAATGATCATAATGATGATGCGCGCGCATCCGTGACAGCGAAGAGGAATTGTTGAGGAAAGACGGTCGTGACTATATATGTTGACTAGACGAATGACCCGGGCAACGCCCGTGTTTTACCCGATTGAATGTTTTTATTCAAATACTATTTGTTACAATTATAAATTGGAACCGTGGATGTCACTCTTGTGAAACGTCCCGCTCCAAACTTTACATGTACATTAGGTCAGCTGGTATTACCCCTCATTTTCACCGCTAGAGGCGCGAGCGAATTGACTTTTTGTAAATATACATGATTATAAAGATAGAAGCTTCTATAGAAGATAATGATCATAATGATGATGCGCGCGCATCCGTGACAGCGATGAGGAATTGAGGAAAGACGGTCGTGACTATATATTAATGACGAATGACCCGGGCAACGCCCGGGTTTTACCTGATTAAATGTTTTTATTCAAATACTATTCATTACAATTATAAATTGGCGCCGTGGATGTCACACTTGTGAAACGTCCCGCTGCAAACTTTGTGTCTGAGAAGCGATATTTTTATAGAAAGATGATCTGGCTTTTGTTTTCTGCTCGAATGAATGTTTTTCTGTTAGAATTTTGTTCCTGCGTACAAAATAATGAACTGGTTTCACGCGTGGTCTCTGCTTTTTGGAATTTTTCCCGATATAATTTTGTATCTGATAATCAAACATGATACAGCAATATCGCCATCATCATTTTCTGACTAAAAATATATAGTTTTAATAATTGATATATATATTTTTAAAATAGCCTAACGTCTTCCCCGTATTTTTTTACCTATGTATGGACATTTTGGTTTGAATTATTGAACTACTGCGAATTTGTATACCGGACATACAAACAAACATACAAACAGACAAACATTCATATTTATATATAGAGAGATTTACTCTTCATTGTTGGATTTTTTTATTATATTTACTTTTCATTGTTGGCTTTTTATCTTACATTCACTCTTCATTGTTGGCTTTTTATATTATATTTACTCTTCATTGTTGGCTTTTTATCTTACATTCATTCTTCATTGTTGGCTTTTTATATTACATTTACTATTCATTGTTGGCTTTTTATCTTACATTCACTCTGTTGGCTTTTTATATTACATTTACTCTTCATTGTTGGCTTTTTATCTTACATTCACTCTTCATTGTTGGCTTTTTATATTATATTTACTCTTCATTGTTGGCTTTTTATCTTACATTTATTCTTCATTGTTGGCTTTTTATATTACATTTACTCTTCATTGTTGGCTTTTTATCTTACATTCATTCTTCATTGTTGGCTTTTTATATCATATTTACTCTTCATTGTTGGCTTTTTATCTTACATTCATTCTTCATTGTTGGCTTTTTATATTATATTTACTCTTCATTGTTGGCTTTTTATCTTACATTTATTCTTCATTGTTGGCTTTTTATATTACATTTACTCTTTATTGTTGGCTTTTTAATCTTACATTCATTCTTCATTGTTGGCTTTTTATCTTACATTTATTCTTCATTGTTGGCTTTTTATATTACATTCACTCTTCATTGTTGGCATTTTATCTTACATTCAATCTTCATTGTTGGCTTTTTATATCATATTTACTCTTCATTGTTGGCTTTTTTATCTTACATTCATTCTTCATTGTTGGCTTTTTATATTATACTAATGATGATGCGCGCGCATCCGTGTCAGCATTGAGGAATTGAGGAATTGAGGAAAGACGGTCGTGACTATATATGTTGATAATCCAAATTGTACCTTATCATTAGATTTGGTCTTATTACCTTCTGCTTCTAATCTATATTCCAAATTGTACCTTATCAGTAGATTTGGTCTTATTACCTTCTAATCTATAATCCAAATTATTTGGATAATGATAATGATCATACTGATGATGCGCGCGCATCCGTGACAGAACCGGCCGGCCGGCCGGCCCGCCCGCCCGCCCTCCCGCCCGCCCATGAAGGTCGTGACTATATATGTTGATAATAATAAAATAATAATAATAATATAATAATAATTATTATTATTATTATCATTAGATAATAATAATGATCATAATGATAATGCGCGCGCATCCGTGACAGAGATGAGGAATTGTTGAGGAAAGACGGTCGTGACTATATATGTTGATAATATTAAAATAATAATAATAATATAATAATAATAATTATTATTATTATCATTAGATAATGATAATGATCATAATGATGATGCGCGCGCATCCGTGACAGCGAAGAGGAATTGTTGAGGAAAGACGGTCGTGACTATATATGTTGACTAGACGAATGACCCGGGCAACGCCCGTGTTTTACCCGATTGAATGTTTTTATTCAAATACTATTTGTTACAATTATAAATTGGAACCGTGGATGTCACTCTTGTGAAACGTCCCGCTCCAAACTTTACATGTACATTAGGTCAGCTGGTATTACCCCTCATTTTCACCGCTAGAGGCGCGAGCGAATTGACTTTTTGTAAATATACATGATTATAAAGATAGAAGCTTCTAAAGAAGATAATGATCATAATGATGATGCGCGCGCATCCGTGACAGCGATGAGGAATTGAGGAAAGACGGTCGTGACTATATATTAATGACGAATGACCCGGGCAACGCCCGGGTTTTACCTGATTAAATGTTTTTATTCAAATACTATTCATTACAATTATAAATTGGCGCCGTGGATGTCACACTTGTGAAACGTCCCGCTGCAAACTTTGTGTCTGAGAAGCGATATTTTTATAGAAAGATGATCTGGCTTTTGTTTTCTGCTCGAATGAATGTTTTTCTGTTAGAATTTTGTTCCTGCGTA
Source organism: Cordylochernes scorpioides (assembly GCA_030710605.1). Classification (NCBI taxonomy): domain Eukaryota; kingdom Metazoa; phylum Arthropoda; class Arachnida; order Pseudoscorpiones; family Chernetidae; genus Cordylochernes; species Cordylochernes scorpioides. Next base: position 109,799,355 of record CP092886.1, on the reverse strand, counting down.
CAAAATAATGAACTGGTTTCACGCGTGGTCTCTGCTTTTTGGAATTTTTCCCGATATAATTTTGTATCTGATAATCAAACATGATACAGCAATATCGCCATCATCATTTTCTGACTAAAAATATATAGTTTTAATAATTGATATATATATTTTTAAAATAGCCTAACGTCTTCCCCGTATTTTTTTACCTATGTATGGACATTTTGGTTTGAATTATTTAACTACTGCGAATTTGTATACCGGACATACAAACAAACATACAAACAGACAAACATTCATATTTATATATAGAGAGATTTACTCTTCATTGTTGGATTTTTTTATTATATTTACTTTTCATTGTTGGCTTTTTATCTTACATTCACTCTTCATTGTTGGCTTTTTATATTATATTTACTCTTCATTGTTGGCTTTTTATCTTACATTCATTCTTCATTGTTGGCTTTTTATATTACATTTACTATTCATTGTTGGCTTTTTATCTTACATTCACTCTGTTGGCTTTTTATATTACATTTACTCTTCATTGTTGGCTTTTTATCTTACATTCACTCTTCATTGTTGGCTTTTTATATTATATTTACTCTTCATTGTTGGCTTTTTATCTTACATTTATTCTTCATTGTTGGCTTTTTATATTACATTTACTCTTCATTGTTGGCTTTTTATCTTACATTCATTCTTCATTGTTGGCTTTTTATATCATATTTACTCTTCATTGTTGGCTTTTTATCTTACATTCATTCTTCATTGTTGGCTTTTTATATTATATTTACTCTTCATTGTTGGCTTTTTATCTTACATTTATTCTTCATTGTTGGCTTTTTATATTACATTTACTCTTTATTGTTGGCTTTTTAATCTTACATTCATTCTTCATTGTTGGCTTTTTATCTTACATTTATTCTTCATTGTTGGCTTTTTATATTACATTCACTCTTCATTGTTGGCATTTTATCTTACATTCAATCTTCATTGTTGGCTTTTTATATCATATTTACTCTTCATTGTTGGCTTTTTTATCTTACATTCATTCTTCATTGTTGGCTTTTTATATTATACTAATGATGATGCGCGCGCATCCGTGTCAGCATTGAGGAATTGAGGAATTGAGGAAAGACGGTCGTGACTATATATGTTGATAATCCAAATTGTACCTTATCATTAGATTTGGTCTTATTACCTTCTGCTTCTAATCTATATTCCAAATTGTACCTTATCAGTAGATTTGGTCTTATTACCTTCTAATCTATAATCCAAATTATTTGGATAATGATAATGATCATACTGATGATGCGCGCGCATCCGTGACAGAACCGGCCGGCCGGCCGGCCCGCCCGCCCGCCCTCCCGCCCGCCCATGAAGGTCGTGACTATATATGTTGATAATAATAAAATAATAATAATAATATAATAATAATTATTATTATTATTATCATTAGATAATAATAATGATCATAATGATAATGCGCGCGCATCCGTGACAGAGATGAGGAATTGTTGAGGAAAGACGGTCGTGACTATATATGTTGATAATATTAAAATAATAATAATAATATAATAATAATAATTATTATTATTATCATTAGATAATGATAATGATCATAATGATGATGCGCGCGCATCCGTGACAGCGAAGAGGAATTGTTGAGGAAAGACGGTCGTGACTATATATGTTGACTAGACGAATGACCCGGGCAACGCCCGTGTTTTACCCGATTGAATGTTTTTATTCAAATACTATTTGTTACAATTATAAATTGGAACCGTGGATGTCACTCTTGTGAAACGTCCCGCTCCAAACTTTACATGTACATTAGGTCAGCTGGTATTACCCCTCATTTTCACCGCTAGAGGCGCGAGCGAATTGACTTTTTGTAAATATACATGATTATAAAGATAGAAGCTTCTATAGAAGATAATGATCATAATGATGATGCGCGCGCATCCGTGACAGCGATGAGGAATTGAGGAAAGACGGTCGTGACTATATATTAATGACGAATGACCCGGGCAACGCCCGGGTTTTACCTGATTAAATGTTTTTATTCAAATACTATTCATTACAATTATAAATTGGCGCCGTGGATGTCACACTTGTGAAACGTCCCGCTGCAAACTTTGTGTCTGAGAAGCGATATTTTTATAGAAAGATGATCTGGCTTTTGTTTTCTGCTCGAATGAATGTTTTTCTGTTAGAATTTTGTTCCTGCGTACAAAATAATGAACTGGTTTCACGCGTGGTCTCTGCTTTTTGGAATTTTTCCCGATATAATTTTGTATCTGATAATCAAACATGATACAGCAATATCGCCATCATCATTTTCTGACTAAAAATATATAGTTTTAATAATTGATATATATATTTTTAAAATAGCCTAACGTCTTCCCCGTATTTTTTTACCTATGTATGGACATTTTGGTTTGAATTATTGAACTACTGCGAATTTGTATACCGGACATACAAACAAACATACAAACAGACAAACATTCATATTTATATATAGAGAGATTTACTCTTCATTGTTGGATTTTTTTATTATATTTACTTTTCATTGTTGGCTTTTTATCTTACATTCACTCTTCATTGTTGGCTTTTTATATTATATTTACTCTTCATTGTTGGCTTTTTATCTTACATTCATTCTTCATTGTTGGCTTTTTATATTACATTTACTATTCATTGTTGGCTTTTTATCTTACATTCACTCTGTTGGCTTTTTATATTACATTTACTCTTCATTGTTGGCTTTTTATCTTACATTCACTCTTCATTGTTGGCTTTTTATATTATATTTACTCTTCATTGTTGGCTTTTTATCTTACATTTATTCTTCATTGTTGGCTTTTTATATTACATTTACTCTTCATTGTTGGCTTTTTATCTTACATTCATTCTTCATTGTTGGCTTTTTATATCATATTTACTCTTCATTGTTGGCTTTTTATCTTACATTCATTCTTCATTGTTGGCTTTTTATATTATATTTACTCTTCATTGTTGGCTTTTTATCTTACATTTATTCTTCATTGTTGGCTTTTTATATTATATTTACTCTTCATTGTTGGCTTTTTATCTTACATTTATTCTTCATTGTTGGCTTTTTATATTACATTTACTCTTTATTGTTGGCTTTTTAATCTTACATTCATTCTTCATTGTTGGCTTTTTATCTTACATTTATTCTTCATTGTTGGCTTTTTATATTACATTCACTCTTCATTGTTGGCATTTTATCTTACATTCAATCTTCATTGTTGGCTTTTTATATCATATTTACTCTTCATTGTTGGCTTTTTTATCTTACATTCATTCTTCATTGTTGGCTTTTTATATTATACTAATGATGATGCGCGCGCATCCGTGTCAGCATTGAGGAATTGAGGAATTGAGGAAAGACGGTCGTGACTATATATGTTGATAATCCAAATTGTACCTTATCATTAGATTTGGTCTTATTACCTTCTGCTTCTAATCTATATTCCAAATTGTACCTTATCAGTAGATTTGGTCTTATTACCTTCTAATCTATAATCCAAATTATTTGGATAATGATAATGATCATACTGATGATGCGCGCGCATCCGTGACAGAACCGGCCGGCCGGCCGGCCCGCCCGCCCGCCCGCCCATGACGGTCGTGACTATATATGTTGATAATAATAAAATAATAATAATAATATAATAATAATAATTATTATTATTATCATTAGATAATGATGATGATCATAATGATGATGCGCGCGCATCCGATGAGGAATTGAGGAATTGAGGAAAGACGGTCGTGACTATATATTTCGATAATAATAATAAAATAATAATAATCATTATTATTATCATTAGATAATGATATAATGATCATAATGATGATGCGCGCGCATCCGTGACATGAGGAATTGAGGAAAGACGGTCGTGACTATATATAATTAACTAGCGGACGTACCCGGCTTCGCCCGGGTTTTACCCGAGTAAAAGTTTGTTTAACGAATCTCTCGATAAAGTGAACATTTTTTCCCGGTCCCTTGAAAAATACTCGATAAGTTGAATAAAATCAATATTAATTGGTTCCCTCGGTAATTGGAAGTTAAAGGAATAGTATCTTGCCTTTGAATTGTATCATTATTCTTGTCTCAAATAAATTGCCGTGTCATCCTGAATTTTGTCTTTCCTAATTTTCTACATTACAAAATCATCGTATCATCATGATAATATTTAGAGCAGATTGTTGAATTATAACAGATAAATTAGAATATTTATCTTGATTATTTCTAGGCGAAAAGTTATTTCAAAAATTTTATTTGCTAGAAACCTTCCAAGTACTATACTAAATAACTTCCTAAAGTTTCATGGCGATCCAATGAGTGGTTTGGTCAGGCATAAAGGACAAACAAACAAACAAACAGACACACACACATACATTCATTTTTATATATATAGATAATAAAATAATAATAATAATAATATAATAATAATTATTATTATTATCATTAGATAATGATAATGATCATAATGATGATACGCGCGCATCCGTGACAGCGATGAGGAATTGAGGAAAGACGGTCGTGACTATATATGTTGATTAATTAATAATAATAATAATAATAATAATATAATAATTATTATTATTATCATTAGATAATGATATAATGATCATAATGATGATGCGCGCGCATCCGTGACATGAGGAATTGAGGAAAGACGGTCGTGACAATATATGTTCATAATAATAATAATAATATAATAATTATTATTTTTATCATTAGATAACGATAATGATCATATTGATGATGCGCGCGCATCCGTGACATGAGGAATTGAGGACAGCGATGAGGAAAGACGGTCGTGACTATATATATTGATAACTAGCGGACCTACCCGGCTTCGCCCGGGTTTTACCCGAGTAAAGGTTTGTCTAACGAATCTCTCGATAAAGTGAACATTTTTTTCCCGGTCCCTTGAAAAATACTCGATAAGTTGAATAAAATCAATATTAATTGGTTCCCTCGGTAATTGGAAGTTAAAGGAATAGTATCTTGCCTTCGAATTGTATCATTATTCTTGTATGGACGTACCCAGCTTCGCCCGGGTTTTACCCGAGTAAAGGTTTGTCTAACGAATCTCTCAATAAAGTGAACATTTTTTCCCGGTCCCTTGAAAAATACTCGATAAGTTGAATAAAATCAATATTAATTCGTACCCTCGGTAATTGGAAGTTAAAGGAATAGTATCTTGCCTTGGAATTGTATCATTATTCTTGTATGGACGTACCCAGCTTCGCCCGGGTTTTACCCGAGTAAAGGTTTGTCTAACGAATCTCTCAATAAAGTGAACATTTTTCCCGGTCCCTTGAAAAATACTCGATAAGTTGAATAAAATCAATATTAATTGGTACCCTCGGTAATTGGAAGTTAAAGGAATAGCATCTTGCCTTGGAATTGTATCATTATTCTTGTCTCAAATAAATTGACGTGTCATCCTGAATTTTGTCTTTCCTAATTTTCTACATTACAAAATCATCGTATCATCATGATAATATTTAGAGCAGATTGTTGAATTATAACAGATAAATTAGAATATTTATCTTGATTATTTTAAAGCGAAAAGTTATTTCAAAAATTTTATTTGCTAGAAACCTTCCCAGTACTATACTAAATAACTTCCCAAAGTTTCATGGCGTTCCAATGAGTGGTTTGGTCAGGCATAAAGGACAAACAGACACACATACATTCATTTTTATATATATAGATAATAAAATAATAATAATAATAAAATAATAATAATAATTATTATTATTATCATTAGATAATGATAATGATCATAATGATGATACGCGCGCATCCGTGACAGCGATGAGGAATTGAGGAAAGACGGTCGTGACTATATATGTTGATTAATTAATAATAATAATAATAATAATAATATAATAATTATTATTATTATCATTAGATAATGATATAATGATCATAATGATGATGCGCGCGCATCCGTGACATGAGGAATTGAGGAAAGACGGTCGTGACAATATATGTTGATAATAATAATAATAATATAATAATTATTATTTTTATCATTAGATAACGATAATGATCATATTGATGATGCGCGCGCATCCGTGACATGAGGAATTGAGGACAGCGATGAGGAAAGACGGTCGTGACTATATATATTGATAACTAGCGGACCTACCCGGCTTCGCCCGGGTTTTACCCGAGTAAAGGTTTGTCTAACGAATCTCTCGATAAAGTGAACATTTTTTTCCCGGTCCCTTGAAAAATACTCGATAAGTTGAATAAAATCAATATTAATTGGTTCCCTCGGTAATTGGAAGTTAAAGGAATAGTATCTTGCCTTCGAATTGTATCATTATTCTTGTATGGACGTACCCAGCTTCGCCCGGGTTTTACCCGAGTAAAGGTTTGTCTAACGAATCTCTCAATAAAGTGAACATTTTTTCCCGGTCCCTTGAAAAATACTCGATAAGTTGAATAAAATCAATTTTAATTCGTACCCTCGGTAATTGGAAGTTAAAGGAATAGTATCTTGCCTTGGAATTGTATCATTATTCTTGTATGGACGTACCCAGCTTCGCCCGGGTTTTACCCGAGTAAAGGTTTGTCTAACGAATCTCTCAATAAAGTGAACATTTTTCCCGGTCCCTTGAAAAATACTCGATAAGTTGAATAAAATCAATATTAATTGGTACCCTCGGTAATTGGAAGTTAAAGGAATAGCATCTTGCCTTGGAATTGTATCATTATTCTTGTCTCAAATAAATTGACGTGTCATCCTGAATTTTGTCTTTCCTAATTTTCTACATTACAAAATCATCGTATCATCATGATAATATTTAGAGCAGATTGTTGAATTATAACAGATAAATTAGAATATTTATCTTGATTATTTTAAAGCGAAAAGTTATTTCAAAAATTTTATTTGCTAGAAACCTTCCCAGTACTATACTAAATAACTTCCCAAAGTTTCATGGCGTTCCAATGAGTGGTTTGGTCAGGCATAAAGGACAAACAGACACACATACATTCATTTTTATATATATAGATAATAAAATAATAATAATAATAAAATAATAATAATAATTATTATTATTATCATTAGATAATGATAATGATCATAATGATGATGCGCGCGCATCCGTGACAGAGATGAGGATTGTTGAGGAAAGACGGTCGTGACTATATATGTTGATAATAATAATAATAATTATTATTATTATTATTATCATTACATAATGATAATGATCATAATGATGATGCGCGCGCATCCGTGACAGCGATGAGGAATTGTTGAGGAAAGACGGTCGTGACTATATATGTTGACTAGACGAATGACCCGGGCAACGCCCGTGTTTTACCCGATTGATTGTTTTTATTCCAATACTATTTGTTACAATTATAAATTGGAGCCGTGGATGTCACTCTTGTGAAACGTCCCGCTCCAAACTTTACATGTACATTAGGTCAGCTGGTATTACCCCTCATTTTCACCGCTAGAGGCGCGAGCGAATTGACTTTTTGTAAATATACATAATTATAAAGATAGAAGCTTCTATAGAAATAAATAAAATAAGCCGAAATAGCTCAGTTAGGAGAGCGTTAGAATGAATATCTAAAGGTCCCTGGTTCGATCCCGGGTTTCGGCATCTTTTTTTAATTTTTAAATTTCTACTTACCGTAACTTGAAACTTAACATGACAGAATTGTGCATGACGCTGATAACTGTATTATATATAATCCAAATTGTGCCTTATCACACACTATTTATTTATTTGGATTAGGTCTTATTACCTTGTGTTTATAATCTATAATCCAAATTGTGCCTTATCACACACTATTTATTTATTTGGATTAGGTCTCATTACCTTGTATTTATAATCTATAATCCAAATTGTGCCTTATCACACACCATTTTTTTATTTGGCCTTATTACCTTGTGTTTATAATCAATGACGTAATGCCGGCGAGCACGTGACCTCCCTGTGCGCGCGCATCCGTGACAGAGGCGGCCGATGAGGAATGAGGAAAGACGGTCGTGACTATATATATAACTAGCCGAATGACCCGGGCAACGCCCGTGTTTTACCCGATTGAATGTTTTTATTCAAATACTATTTGTTACAATTATAAATTGGAGCCGTGGATGTCACTCTTGTGAAACGTCCCGCTCCAAACTTTACATGTACATTAGGTCAGCTGGTATTAACCCTCATTTTCACCGCTAGAGACGCGAGCGAATTGACTTTTTGTAAATATACATAATTATAAAGATAGAAGCTTCTATAGAAGACTAGACGAATGACCCGGGCAACGCCCGTGTTTTACCCGATTGAATGTTTTTATTCAAATACTATTTGTTACAATTATAAATTTGAGCCGTGGATGTCACTCTTGTGAAACGTCCCGCTCCAAACTTTACATGTACAATAGGTCAGCTGGTATTACCCCTCATTTTCACCGCTAGAGGCGCGAGCGAATTGACTTTTTGTAAATATACATAATTATAAAGATAGAAGCTTCTATAGAAGATAATGATCATAATGATGATGCGCGCGCATCCGTGACAGCGATGAGGAATTGAGGACAGACGGTCGTGACTATATATTTTGATAATAAAATAATAATTATTATTATTATTATCATTAGATAATCATCATAATGATGATGCGCGCGCATCCGTGACAGCGATGAGGAATTGATTGAGGAAAGACGGTCGTGACTATATATGCTGACTAGACGAATGACCCGGGCAATGCCCGGGTTTTACCCGATTAAATGTTTTTATTCAAATACTATTCGTTACAATTATAAATTGGCGCCGTGGATATCACACTTGTGAAACGTCCCGCTGCAAACTTTGTGTCTGAGAAGCGATATTTTTATAGAAAGATGATCTGGCTTTTGTTTTCTGCTCGAATGAATGTTTTTCTGTTAGAATTTTGTTCCTGCGTACAAAATAATGAACTGGTTTCACCCGTGGTCTCTGCTTTTTGGAATTTTTCCCGATATTATTTTGTATCTGATAATCAAACATGATACAGCAATATCGTCATCATCATTTTCTGACTGAAAATATATAGTTTTAATAATTGATTTATATATATTTTTAAATAGCCTATCGTCTTCCCCGTATATTTTACCTATGTATGGAAATTTTTGTTTGAATTAGTGAACTACTGCGAATTTGTATACCGGACATACAAACAAACATACAAACAGACAAACATTCATTTTTATATATATAGAGATTTACTCTTCATTGTTGGCTTTTTATATTATATTTACTCTTCATTGTTGGCTTTTTATCTTACATTCACTCTGTTGGCTTTTTATATTACATTTACTCTTCATTGTTGGCTTTTTATCTTACATTCACTCTTCATTGTTGGCTTTTTATATCATATTTACTCTTCATTGTTGGCTTTTTATCTTACATTCATTCTTCAAGGTTGGCTTTTTATATTACATTCACTCTTCATTGTTGGGTTTTTATCTTACATTCACTCTGTTGGCTTTTTATATTACATTTACTCTTCATTGTTGACTTTTTTTCTTACATTCACTCTTCATTGTTGGCTTTTTATATTATATTTACTCTTCATTGTTGGCTTTTAATCTTAAATACATTCTTCATTGTTGGCTTTTTATATTACATTTACTATTCATTGTTGGCTTTTTATCTTACATTCACTCTTCATTGTTGACTTTTTATCTTACATTCATTCTTCATTGTTGGCTTTTTATATTACATTCACTCTTCATTGTTGGCTTTTTATCTTACATTTATTCTTCATTGTTGGCTTTTTATATTATATTTACTCTTCATTGTTGGCTTTTTATCTTACATTCATTCTTCATTGTTGGCTTTTTATATTATATTTACTCTTCATTGTTGGCTTTTTATCTTACATTCACTCTGTTGGCTTTTTATATTACATTTACTCTTCATTGTTGGCTTTTTATCTTACATTCACTCTTCATTGTTGGCTTTTTATATCATATTTACTCTTCATTGTTGGCTTTTTATCTTACATTCATTCTTCAAGGTTGGCTTTTTATATTACATTCACTCTTCATTGTTGGGTTTTTATCTTACATTCACTCTGTTGGCTTTTTATATTACATTTACTCTTCATTGTTGACTTTTTTTCTTACATTCACTCTTCATTGTTGGCTTTTTATATTATATTTACTCTTCATTGTTGGCTTTTAATCTTAAATACATTCTTCATTGTTGGCTTTTTATATTACATTTACTATTCATTGTTGGCTTTTTATCTTACATTCACTCTTCATTGTTGACTTTTTATCTTACATTCATTCTTCATTGTTGGCTTTTTATATTACATTCACTCTTCATTGTTGGCTTTTTATCTTACATTTATTCTTCATTGTTGGCTTTTTATATTATATTTACTCTTCATTGTTGGCTTTTTATCTTACATTTATTCTTCATTGTTGGCTTTTTATATTACATTTACTCTTTATTGTTGGCTTTTTATCTTACATTCATTCTTCATTGTTAGCTTTTTATATCATATTTACTCTTCATTGTTGGCTTTTTATCTTACATTCATTCTTCATTGTTGGCTTTTTATATTATATTTACTCTTCATTGTTGGCTTTTTATCTTACATTTATTCTTCATTGTTGGCTTTTTATATCATATTTACTCCTCATTGTTGGCTTTTTATCTTACATTCATTCTTCATTGTAGGCTTTTTATATTATATTTACTCTTCATTGTTGGCTTTTTATCTTTCATTTATTCTTCATTGTTGGCTTTTTATATTACATTTACTCTTTATTGTTGGCTTTTTATCTTACATTCATTCTTCATTGATGGCTTTTTATATCATATTTACTCTTCATTGTTGGCTTTTTCTCTTACATTCATTCTTCATTGTTGGCTTTTTATATTATACTAATGATGATGCGCGCGCATCCGTGACATGAGGAATTGAGGAATTGACGGTGGAAAGACGGTCGTGACTATATATGTTGATAATAATGATCATAATGTTGATGCGCGCGCATCCGTGACAGCGATGAGGAATTGAGGAAAGACGGTCGTGACTATATATGTTGATAATAAAATAATAATAATAATAATATAATAATAATAATTATTTTTATTATCATTAGATAATGATAATGATCATAATGATGATGCGCGCGCATCCGTGACAGCGATGAGGAATTGAGGAAAGACGGTCGTGACTATATATGTTGATAATAAAATAATAATAATATAATAATAATAATTATTATTATTATCATTAGATAATGATAATGATCATAATGATGATGCGCGCGCATCCGTGACAGCGATGAGGATTGAGGAAAGACGGTCGTGACTATATATGTTGACTAGACGAATGGCCCGGGCAACGCCCGTGTTTTACCCGATTGAATGTTTTTATTCAAATACTATTTGTTACAATTATAAATTGGAGCCGTGGATATCACTCTTGTGAAACGTCCCGCTCCAAACTTTACATGTACATTAGGTCAGCTGGTATTACCCCTCATTTTAACCGCTAGAGGCGAGAGCGAATTGACTTTTTGTAAATATACATAATTATAAAGATAGAAGCTTCTATAGAAGATAATGATCATAATGATGATGCGCGCGCATCCGTGACAGCAATGAGGAATTGTTGAGGAAAGACGGACGTGACTATATATGTTGATAATAATAAAATAATAATAATAATAATATAATAATAATTATTATTATTATTATCATTAGATAATAATAATGATCATAATGATGATGCGCGCGCATCCGTGACAGAGATGAGGAATTGTTGAGGAAAGACGGTCGTGACTATATATGTTGATAATATTAAAATAATGATAATAATATAATAATAATAATTATTATTATTATCATTAGATAATGATAATGATCATAATGATGATGCGCGCGCATCCGTGACAGCGAAGAGGAATTGTTGAGGAAAGACGGTCGTGACTATATATGTTGACTAGACGAATGACCCGGGCAACGCCCGTGTTTTACCCGATTGAATGTTTTTATTCAAATACTATTTGTTACAATTATAAATTGGAACCGTGGATGTCACTCTTGTGAAACGTCCCGCTCCAAACTTTACATGTACATTAGGTCAGCTGGTATTACCCCTCATTTTCACCGCTAGAGGCGCGAGCGAATTGACTTTTTGTAAATATACATGATTATAAAGATAGAAGCTTCTATAGAAGATAATGATCATAATGATGATGCGCGCGCATCCGTGACAGCGATGAGGAATTGAGGAAAGACGGTCGTGACTATATATTAATGACGAATGACCCGGGCAACGCCCGGGTTTTACCTGATTAAATGTTTTTATTCAAATACTATTCATTACAATTATAAATTGGCGCCGTGGATGTCACACTTGTGAAACGTCCCGCTGCAAACTTTGTGTCTGAGAAGCGATATTTTTATAGAAAGATGATCTGGCTTTTGTTTTCTGCTCGAATGAATGTTTTTCTGTTAGAATTTTGTTCCTGCGTACAAAATAATGAACTGGTTTCACGCGTGGTCTCTGCTTTTTGGAATTTTTCCCGATATAATTTTGTATCTGATAATCAAACATGATACAGCAATATCGCCATCATCATTTTCTGACTAAAAATATATAGTTTTAATAATTGATATATATATTTTTAAAATAGCCTAACGTCTTCCCCGTATTTTTTTACCTATGTATGGACATTTTGGTTTGAATTATTGAACTACTGCGAATTTGTATACCGGACATACAAACAAACATACAAACAGACAAACATTCATATTTATATATAGAGAGATTTACTCTTCATTGTTGGATTTTTTTATTATATTTACTTTTCATTGTTGGCTTTTTATCTTACATTCACTCTTCATTGTTGGCTTTTTATATTATATTTACTCTTCATTGTTGGCTTTTTATCTTACATTCATTCTTCATTGTTGGCTTTTTATATTACATTTACTATTCATTGTTGGCTTTTTATCTTACATTCACTCTGTTGGCTTTTTATATTACATTTACTCTTCATTGTTGGCTTTTTATCTTACATTCACTCTTCATTGTTGGCTTTTTATATTATATTTACTCTTCATTGTTGGCTTTTTATCTTACATTTATTCTTCATTGTTGGCTTTTTATATTACATTTACTCTTCATTGTTGGCTTTTTATCTTACATTCATTCTTCATTGTTGGCTTTTTATATCATATTTACTCTTCATTGTTGGCTTTTTATCTTACATTCATTCTTCATTGTTGGCTTTTTATATTATATTTACTCTTCATTGTTGGCTTTTTATCTTACATTTATTCTTCATTGTTGGCTTTTTATATTACATTTACTCTTTATTGTTGGCTTTTTAATCTTACATTCATTCTTCATTGTTGGCTTTTTATCTTACATTTATTCTTCATTGTTGGCTTTTTATATTACATTCACTCTTCATTGTTGGCATTTTATCTTACATTCAATCTTCATTGTTGGCTTTTTATATCATATTTACTCTTCATTGTTGGCTTTTTTATCTTACATTCATTCTTCATTGTTGGCTTTTTATATTATACTAATGATGATGCGCGCGCATCCGTGTCAGCATTGAGGAATTGAGGAATTGAGGAAAGACGGTCGTGACTATATATGTTGATAATCCAAATTGTACCTTATCATTAGATTTGGTCTTATTACCTTCTGCTTCTAATCTATATTCCAAATTGTACCTTATCAGTAGATTTGGTCTTATTACCTTCTAATCTATAATCCAAATTATTTGGATAATGATAATGATCATACTGATGATGCGCGCGCATCCGTGACAGAACCGGCCGGCCGGCCGGCCCGCCCGCCCGCCCTCCCGCCCGCCCATGAAGGTCGTGACTATATATGTTGATAATAATAAAATAATAATAATAATATAATAATAATTATTATTATTATTATCATTAGATAATAATAATGATCATAATGATAATGCGCGCGCATCCGTGACAGAGATGAGGAATTGTTGAGGAAAGACGGTCGTGACTATATATGTTGATAATATTAAAATAATAATAATAATATAATAATAATAATTATTATTATTATCATTAGATAATGATAATGATCATAATGATGATGCGCGCGCATCCGTGACAGCGAAGAGGAATTGTTGAGGAAAGACGGTCGTGACTATATATGTTGACTAGACGAATGACCCGGGCAACGCCCGTGTTTTACCCGATTGAATGTTTTTATTCAAATACTATTTGTTACAATTATAAATTGGAACCGTGGATGTCACTCTTGTGAAACGTCCCGCTCCAAACTTTACATGTACATTAGGTCAGCTGGAATTACCCCTCATTTTCACCGCTAGAGGCGCGAGCGAATTGACTTTTTGTAAATATACATGATTATAAAGATAGAAGCTTCTATAGAAGATAATGATCATAATGATGATGCGCGCGCATCCGTGACAGCGATGAGGAATTGAGGAAAGACGGTCGTGACTATATATTAATGACGAATGACCCGGGCAACGCCCGGGTTTTACCTGATTAAATGTTTTTATTCAAATACTATTCATTACAATTATAAATTGGCGCCGTGGATGTCACACTTGTGAAACGTCCCGCTGCAAACTTTGTGTCTGAGAAGCGATATTTTTATAGAAAGATGATCTGGCTTTTGTTTTCTGCTCGAATGAATGTTTTTCTGTTAGAATTTTGTTCCTGCGTACAAAATAATGAACTGGTTTCACGCGTGGTCTCTGCTTTTTGGAATTTTTCCCGATATAATTTTGTATCTGATAATCAAACATGATACAGCAATATCGCCATCATCATTTTCTGACTAAAAATATATAGTTTTAATAATTGATATATATATTTTTAAAATAGCCTAACGTCTTCCCCGTATTTTTTTACCTATGTATGGACATTTTGGTTTGAATTATTTAACTACTGCGAATTTGTATACCGGACATACAAACAAACATACAAACAGACAAACATTCATATTTATATATAGAGAGATTTACTCTTCATTGTTGGATTTTTTTATTATATTTACTTTTCATTGTTGGCTTTTTATCTTACATTCACTCTTCATTGTTGGCTTTTTATATTATATTTACTCTTCATTGTTGGCTTTTTATCTTACATTCATTCTTCATTGTTGGCTTTTTATATTACATTTACTATTCATTGTTGGCTTTTTATCTTACATTCACTCTGTTGGCTTTTTATATTACATTTACTCTTCATTGTTGGCTTTTTATCTTACATTCACTCTTCATTGTTGGCTTTTTATATTATATTTACTCTTCATTGTTGGCTTTTTATCTTACATTTATTCTTCATTGTTGGCTTTTTATATTACATTTACTCTTCATTGTTGGCTTTTTATCTTACATTCATTCTTCATTGTTGGCTTTTTATATCATATTTACTCTTCATTGTTGGCTTTTTATCTTACATTCATTCTTCATTGTTGGCTTTTTATATTATATTTACTCTTCATTGTTGGCTTTTTATCTTACATTTATTCTTCATTGTTGGCTTTTTATATTACATTTACTCTTTATTGTTGGCTTTTTAATCTTACATTCATTCTTCATTGTTGGCTTTTTATCTTACATTTATTCTTCATTGTTGGCTTTTTATATTACATTCACTCTTCATTGTTGGCATTTTATCTTACATTCAATCTTCATTGTTGGCTTTTTATATCATATTTACTCTTCATTGTTGGCTTTTTTATCTTACATTCATTCTTCATTGTTGGCTTTTTATATTATACTAATGATGATGCGCGCGCATCCGTGTCAGCATTGAGGAATTGAGGAATTGAGGAAAGACGGTCGTGACTATATATGTTGATAATCCAAATTGTACCTTATCATTAGATTTGGTCTTATTACCTTCTGCTTCTAATCTATATTCCAAATTGTACCTTATCAGTAGATTTGGTCTTATTACCTTCTAATCTATAATCCAAATTATTTGGATAATGATAATGATCATACTGATGATGCGCGCGCATCCGTGACAGAACCGGCCGGCCGGCCGGCCCGCCCGCCCGCCCTCCCGCCCGCCCATGAAGGTCGTGACTATATATGTTGATAATAATAAAATAATAATAATAATATAATAATTATTATTATTATTATTATCATTAGATAATAATAATGATCATAATGATAATGCGCGCGCATCCGTGACAGAGATGAGGAATTGTTGAGGAAAGACGGTCGTGACTATATATGTTGATAATATTAAAATAATAATAATAATATAATAATAATAATTATTATTATTATCATTAGATAATGATAATGATCATAATGATGATGCGCGCGCATCCGTGACAGCGAAGAGGAATTGTTGAGGAAAGACGGTCGTGACTATATATGTTGACTAGACGAATGACCCGGGCAACGCCCGTGTTTTACCCGATTGAATGTTTTTATTCAAATACTATTTGTTACAATTATAAATTGGAACCGTGGATGTCACTCTTGTGAAACGTCCCGCTCCAAACTTTACATGTACATTAGGTCAGCTGGTATTACCCCTCATTTTCACCGCTAGAGGCGCGAGCGAATTGACTTTTTGTAAATATACATGATTATAAAGATAGAAGCTTCTATAGAAGATAATGATCATAATGATGATGCGCGCGCATCCGTGACAGCGATGAGGAATTGAGGAAAGACGGTCGTGACTATATATTAATGACGAATGACCCGGGCAACGCCCGGGTTTTACCTGATTAAATGTTTTTATTCAAATACTATTCATTACAATTATAAATTGGCGCCGTGGATGTCACACTTGTGAAACGTCCCGCTGCAAACTTTGTGTCTGAGAAGCGATATTTTTATAGAAAGATGATCTGGCTTTTGTTTTCTGCTCGAATGAATGTTTTTCTGTTAGAATTTTGTTCCTGCGTACAAAATAATGAACTGGTTTCACGCGTGGTCTCTGCTTTTTGGAATTTTTCCCGATATAATTTTGTATCTGATAATCAAACATGATACAGCAATATCGCCATCATCATTTTCTGACTAAAAATATATAGTTTTAATAATTGATATATATATTTTTAAAATAGCCTAACGTCTTCCCCGTATTTTTTTACCTATGTATGGACATTTTGGTTTGAATTATTGAACTACTGCGAATTTGTATACCGGACATACAAACAAACATACAAACAGACAAACATTCATATTTATATATAGAGAGATTTACTCTTCATTGTTGGATTTTTTTATTATATTTACTTTTCATTGTTGGCTTTTTATCTTACATTCACTCTTCATTGTTGGCTTTTTATATTATATTTACTCTTCATTGTTGGCTTTTTATCTTACATTCATTCTTCATTGTTGGCTTTTTATATTACATTTACTATTCATTGTTGGCTTTTTATCTTACATTCACTCTGTTGGCTTTTTATATTACATTTACTCTTCATTGTTGGCTTTTTATCTTACATTCACTCTTCATTGTTGGCTTTTTATATTATATTTACTCTTCATTGTTGGCTTTTTATCTTACATTTATTCTTCATTGTTGGCTTTTTATATTACATTTACTCTTCATTGTTGGCTTTTTATCTTACATTCATTCTTCATTGTTGGCTTTTTATATCATATTTACTCTTCATTGTTGGCTTTTTATCTTACATTCATTCTTCATTGTTGGCTTTTTATATTATATTTACTCTTCATTGTTGGCTTTTTATCTTACATTTATTCTTCATTGTTGGCTTTTTATATTATATTTACTCTTCATTGTTGGCTTTTTATCTTACATTTATTCTTCATTGTTGGCTTTTTATATTACATTTACTCTTTATTGTTGGCTTTTTAATCTTACATTCATTCTTCATTGTTGGCTTTTTATCTTACATTTATTCTTCATTGTTGGCTTTTTATATTACATTCACTCTTCATTGTTGGCATTTTATCTTACATTCAATCTTCATTGTTGGCTTTTTATATCATATTTACTCTTCATTGTTGGCTTTTTTATCTTACATTCATTCTTCATTGTTGGCTTTTTATATTATACTAATGATGATGCGCGCGCATCCGTGTCAGCATTGAGGAATTGAGGAATTGAGGAAAGACGGTCGTGACTATATATGTTGATAATCCAAATTGTACCTTATCATTAGATTTGGTCTTATTACCTTCTGCTTCTAATCTATATTCCAAATTGTACCTTATCAGTAGATTTGGTCTTATTACCTTCTAATCTATAATCCAAATTATTTGGATAATGATAATGATCATACTGATGATGCGCGCGCATCCGTGACAGAACCGGCCGGCCGGCCGGCCCGCCCGCCCGCCCGCCCATGACGGTCGTGACTATATATGTTGATAATAATAAAATAATAATAATAATATAATAATAATAATTATTATTATTATCATTAGATAATGATGATGATCATAATGATGATGCGCGCGCATCCGATGAGGAATTGAGGAATTGAGGAAAGACGGTCGTGACTATATATTTCGATAATAATAATAAAATAATAATAATCATTATTATTATCATTAGATAATGATATAATGATCATAATGATGATGCGCGCGCATCCGTGACATGAGGAATTGAGGAAAGACGGTCGTGACTATATATAATTAACTAGCGGACGTACCCGGCTTCGCCCGGGTTTTACCCGAGTAAAAGTTTGTTTAACGAATCTCTCGATAAAGTGAACATTTTTTCCCGGTCCCTTGAAAAATACTCGATAAGTTGAATAAAATCAATATTAATTGGTTCCCTCGGTAATTGGAAGTTAAAGGAATAGTATCTTGCCTTTGAATTGTATCATTATTCTTGTCTCAAATAAATTGCCGTGTCATCCTGAATTTTGTCTTTCCTAATTTTCTACATTACAAAATCATCGTATCATCATGATAATATTTAGAGCAGATTGTTGAATTATAACAGATAAATTAGAATATTTATCTTGATTATTTCTAGGCGAAAAGTTATTTCAAAAATTTTATTTGCTAGAAACCTTCCAAGTACTATACTAAATAACTTCCTAAAGTTTCATGGCGATCCAATGAGTGGTTTGGTCAGGCATAAAGGACAAACAAACAAACAAACAGACACACACACATACATTCATTTTTATATATATAGATAATAAAATAATAATAATAATAATATAATAATAATTATTATTATTATCATTAGATAATGATAATGATCATAATGATGATACGCGCGCATCCGTGACAGCGATGAGGAATTGAGGAAAGACGGTCGTGACTATATATGTTGATTAATTAATAATAATAATAATAATAATAATATAATAATTATTATTATTATCATTAGATAATGATATAATGATCATAATGATGATGCGCGCGCATCCGTGACATGAGGAATTGAGGAAAGACGGTCGTGACAATATATGTTCATAATAATAATAATAATATAATAATTATTATTTTTATCATTAGATAACGATAATGATCATATTGATGATGCGCGCGCATCCGTGACATGAGGAATTGAGGACAGCGATGAGGAAAGACGGTCGTGACTATATATATTGATAACTAGCGGACCTACCCGGCTTCGCCCGGGTTTTACCCGAGTAAAGGTTTGTCTAACGAATCTCTCGATAAAGTGAACATTTTTTTCCCGGTCCCTTGAAAAATACTCGATAAGTTGAATAAAATCAATATTAATTGGTTCCCTCGGTAATTGGAAGTTAAAGGAATAGTATCTTGCCTTCGAATTGTATCATTATTCTTGTATGGACGTACCCAGCTTCGCCCGGGTTTTACCCGAGTAAAGGTTTGTCTAACGAATCTCTCAATAAAGTGAACATTTTTTCCCGGTCCCTTGAAAAATACTCGATAAGTTGAATAAAATCAATATTAATTCGTACCCTCGGTAATTGGAAGTTAAAGGAATAGTATCTTGCCTTGGAATTGTATCATTATTCTTGTATGGACGTACCCAGCTTCGCCCGGGTTTTACCCGAGTAAAGGTTTGTCTAACGAATCTCTCAATAAAGTGAACATTTTTCCCGGTCCCTTGAAAAATACTCGATAAGTTGAATAAAATCAATATTAATTGGTACCCTCGGTAATTGGAAGTTAAAGGAATAGCATCTTGCCTTGGAATTGTATCATTATTCTTGTCTCAAATAAATTGACGTGTCATCCTGAATTTTGTCTTTCCTAATTTTCTACATTACAAAATCATCGTATCATCATGATAATATTTAGAGCAGATTGTTGAATTATAACAGATAAATTAGAATATTTATCTTGATTATTTTAAAGCGAAAAGTTATTTCAAAAATTTTATTTGCTAGAAACCTTCCCAGTACTATACTAAATAACTTCCCAAAGTTTCATGGCGTTCCAATGAGTGGTTTGGTCAGGCATAAAGGACAAACAGACACACATACATTCATTTTTATATATATAGATAATAAAATAATAATAATAATAAAATAATAATAATTATTATTATTATTATCATTAGATAATGATAATGATCATAATGATGATGCGCGCGCATCCGTGACAGAGATGAGGATTGTTGAGGAAAGACGGTCGTGACTATATATGTTGATAATAATAATAATTATTATTATTATTATTATTATCATTACATAATGATAATGATCATAATGATGATGCGCGCGCATCCGTGACAGCGATGAGGAATTGTTGAGGAAAGACGGTCGTGACTATATATGTTGACTAGACGAATGACCCGGGCAACGCCCGTGTTTTACCCGATTGAATGTTTTTATTCCAATACTATTTGTTACAATTATAAATTGGAGCCGTGGATGTCACTCTTGTGAAACGTCCAGCTCCAAACTTTACATGTACATAAGGTCAGCTGGTATTACCCCTCATTTTCACCGCTAGAGGCGCGAGCGAATTGACTTTTTGTAAATATACATAATTATAAAGATAGAAGCTTCTATAGAAGATAATGATCATAATGATGATGCGCACGCATCCGTGACATGAGGAATTGAGGAAAGACGGTCGTGACTATATATGTTGATAATAATAATAATAATATAATAATAATTATTATTATCATTAGATAATGATAATGATCATAATGATGATGCGCGCGCATCCGTGACAGAGGCCGATGAGGAATGAGGAAAGACGGTCGTGACTATATATAGTAATCTATATATATAAAAATGAATGTTTGTTGGTCCGTCCGTAAGTGATAATCTTCTACATCGCTCAACCGATCGTGATGAAACTTTGGGAAGTTGTTTAGTATACTACCGGGATGGTTTCTGGCTAATTACTCTTTAGAAATAACCTTTCGTTGCATTTTTATTTAAAATAAAACGTAAATTCACTCGCAATCAGCGCCCCCTCGCGGCAGGCGTATGGCCTGAAATAGCCTCGCATGAGCGTATTTGTAATGTCAAGCTTAGCCTATAGGTTAGGTACACAGCTTCGTACCCCCACAACCTAGGTTCTAGGCTCAGCGTGGGTGTTTTTTTTTTCTTTTCTTTTATATTATTGTAGGAAATTATTAAAAATATTATTTTATTTAAAACTAGCCGAATGACCCGGGCAACGCCCGGGTTTTACCCTATTAAATGTACCCTGTTTCGCCCGTGGTCTCTGTTTTTTGGAGTTTTTCCCGATATAATTTTGTATCTGATAATCAAACATGATACAGCAAAATTTTTAAAATAGCCTATCGTCTTCCCAGTATTCTTTTACCTATGTATGGAAATTTTGGTTTGAATTAGTGAACTACTGCGAATTTGTAGACGAATGACCCGGGCAACGCCCGGGTTTACACGATTAAATGTATATTACATTTGGAAGATGGACGTAGTTCCCGGAGGGCACCCGCGAGGTCACTCTGCCCCCGCGCAACTGTCCAACCGGGAGCGCCCCGCGCCGTCAAAATCGTCACGCGTTCTAGAGGGCGCTGCTCGTGAGCTCAACCGGCCGTCAGCCGGGAGATCTCATTTACTCGGCGGGGGGGGGGGGGGCAGGGGGCAGGGAAGTCACGTGCTGCGCCGGCAGCCAATCGTCGCGCGCCACCGTCGCCCGCCTGAGTGTTCTAGAGGGCGCTGCTCGTGAGCTAAGTTGAATAATTTGAATATATAGTTTTAATAAATGATTTATATATTTTTTAAAATAGCCTATCGTCATCCCCGTTATTTTTTACCTATGTATGGAAATTTTGGTTTGAATTAGTGAACTACTGCGAATTTGTATAGGAGTCATACAGACAAAGACAAACAAACATACAAACATACAAACATTCATTTTTATATATATAGAAGATGTATGCTTTTTAAAATAAAAATTAACATAAACAATTTTTAAATAATATTTATAACAAACTTAGGTTCGAGGCTCAGCGTGGGTGTCTTTTTTTTATTTTCATTTCTTTTATATTATTGTAGCAAAGTCTTTTTTTACAGCATTATTATATTTTAATTGGTTTATTTTAAATATGTTTGTTAAGAAGGCTCTATGTAATACTATTTAGAGCACATTTTACATTTTAAACACCTAAGCACCCCTCTTTTTAATATTGTAGCAAGGTATTAAAAGTATTATTTTATTTTAGATGTTTGCCATGAAACTTTGGGAAGTTGTTTAGTATACTACCGGGACGATTTCTGGCGAATTATTTTAAAATAATATTTATAACAATAATTATAGCAAATTTTAAGACATATTTTTAAATTCTGTGTTTGTGCATATATAAATATTTTACAAAAATTGTGAGAACGTTCTATTAGAATATCTCAAAAACAAAAAACAATACATATAAACAAGTTCACTGACATTTATTAATGCAGTGATTATAAAGGGCTATATTATCTATATATATAAAAATCACTTTCAAATTTTAACGTAACGTTCCATTCTCAATCCCGTAGGGCTTTAGATCGGCTAAAACATTTTTATCTTTATAAGTGAATATTAACTTTACTGTACTGAATAGTTTAGTATAATATTAATTTAACATATTACAACTTAGCCACAGCAACGCGTGGCCGGGTTCGCTAGTCTATATTAATAAAATGGAAATTTCATAAGTGGACATCACTAAAAAATTTCGTTACAATGCATCAATTTCAACCAAATTTTCAACATTTATGTAAAACGAGATGGAGCAGGTTTTGCTTAACATCAAAATATATTTCCTAACATTAACATGCGTTATTTCGCTGTTATCGATTAAATACAAAAAAAATCAACAGAGTTAATTTTATTTATATATAAATACAAAATTAAATTTCAACAGAGTTAATTTTTTTACATACTAGCTAATAATCTCAATCTAAAAAATATTCAAAACAAGCAATTTTAAGATAACACCATATGTAAAACAGTCGGCCAAGAAAACAACAACGATATTACATCTTTCTCACATATTCACACACAATCTTGATTAATAATTAAAACTAATCTTTAACATTGTTTATTATACTTCAACTTTTATTTCTACATTTGTTTTTAAATACCCAATTGTTTTATCATGTTTCTAATTTCGCCTAACAAATATACGAAATTATAGTGACCAACATATGCAAATTTTATCTTTGTTTTTATTTAACTTGATATCGTAAACATAACATCCATTGTAAGCATTTTTCTGTTCACCTTCCGTGGTTTCTCTTTTCTCTGATAGTTTTTAGGTGTAGTATATTTTCTTATTACTAGACTACAAACATTCCCTCGAGAAAAACCTGGGCGAAGCCGGGTACATCCGCTAGAATTATATATAATATAAATGAGTTTTAAAAATTGTAAAAAAAAAATGCATCGGCCGGGAATCGAACCCGGGCCGCCCGCGTGGCAGGCGAGCATTCTACCACTGAACCACCGATGCTTTAAAAAATGGCCATATTTAGGTATTCATTCCTTTCCGGATTAGTCCGCGTAAAAAAAGTTATTAAAATGAAATAAAGAAATAGCCAAAAATACTAATCAAAATGCAGCGCCGAAAATTTTTCTCAGGTTTATAAAAAGCGACATTGAAAATTTGGTACCAATTGGTTCAGTAGTTTTTGAGTTTATCGCGAAACAGACAGACAGAAATTGACTTTTATATATATAGAGATTATTTCTGTGTGAAAAGCAACTTTTTGAAAATGTACGTGCATGTTGGATGATTACAATTAAAACGTAAATGTAAAAGGTTTTACATTGAAATATATTAAAACTTGTAAGGACTGTGAAAAACTTTAATATAAATGAAAAAGTTCATATAAATGAATATTTGTCTTAAACTCTAACCAACGCTTAACAAAGGTATGAGTAGAAATATAAAAAATGGACATCGTTACAATTGAAAACTCTTCAGCTATCAATTATACAATGGAATTTATATGAAATAAACCGCCTAGTGCGAATTTTTATTTTTCAACTAAAACAACTTGCTACTGTCCTTACTGAGATAGAAAATATTGGGAGTGTCTGGCTCATCAGTGGTGAACATCCCAGTGGTTTCATCAGTTTAAACCACCATATCTCTCTGAAAAGGTTTTAGGCTATTAGCTATTATTGGTTAAGGTATTTAACGAAACTATGGGAATAAACTTTGAAGACAGTATTGTATTTATATTTGAGTCGAGAGAAATTCTCTTCCACAAACAGTTTACAAATGGCTAGTTCGGACAGTAGCAAGTTGTTTTATTTGTTCAAAAATATCGTGCTAAAAATTTTAATTTATTATATATAATCTGTGCGCGATAATGCCCTATGTTTAAAAGAGAATTTATTTAGAATAATAATTTTAACTTACCTCGGAGCCTTTATGAAATTATTTCTATACCACGTGATTGCACTCTTAGAAATGCCATTATAAATCTTATTTATTAACTATATTCTGGGTGTGTCGAATCTAAGGAAAAGGTGTTGATGCTAATTAAATGCGTTTCAATTTAAAAAATATTGTATTAGTCTGAGTGAAACCAAAAAAATAGTTCTAACAATTAAAAATTCCTATAATGAGCTCTCTCACGTAAATATGGCTGGAATTGTTATGTGAAAGGCAAATATTTTATTAGCTGTTATGAAAAATAGTTAATCGTTTTTACCAAAGAATAGTACGAATACCTCCATTGTTGTAATAGTATTGTCCGACAATGAACAGTCTCTCCTTCTCCCAGTTTCTGAGCCGCAATCGGCAATTTTATTTTCAGTGAGAACCTTTCCAAAAGGTGCGAATGATTTTTTTAAGTTGAAGTTCCCAGTGCCAATGCTGGATATACAACAATGGATGCAAAGCTATCCACAGATGAATAACTTGTCACCGATCCAACTTTGTGTAGATGGTCAAAAGATGGCGCTTAGTTTTAGCGTTTGTTTTAAACGGAAGGTGACCTTTTTTATATTAGATCGATATCCTCCTAGAA
This sequence comes from Cordylochernes scorpioides, assembly GCA_030710605.1. Lineage (NCBI taxonomy): Eukaryota > Metazoa > Arthropoda > Arachnida > Pseudoscorpiones > Chernetidae > Cordylochernes > Cordylochernes scorpioides. The sequence continues at coordinate 109,773,912 of CP092886.1, read as the reverse complement.
AAATGTCTATATTCAGACTCTAGTTATCTTGGTAAATACTTTATAGGAACAGAAATTAACGATCAAATATGAAAGGGAAACAACTATGGAGGGGGCGGTGCATGGGCTCTCGCTGGGCAGATTTCTTGGTGAATGAGGATAGAACTTGTTCCTCACGCAGCGAACTTGGTATATTCAAGAGGTATAACTGGGCTCAAGATTTACATCTGATAGAACTTACTTGGAATGTCCTTGGAAGAGAGAGAGAGAGTCAGCCGATCCTTATTTTCTCGCCAGAAATATTATGAAGACCTCAGGTCTCAATAGAGAATTTCTTATGGAATCGATTACTTTATAAGTTGTGAAGAAAGTGTGAGAAGTAAGCATTAATTATCTGTTGACATAAGGTGGATCACACGAACATTTAATTCTTTTTATTATTTGATGAAGCTTCAAAGTCCGTTTTCTTGGCTTTTATCATTAATGTATATTCGACTAAATTATTCCATATAACATACTTATATTTTAGAAATATATCTTGAAATATAAAAACAGAATAGGAAACATTTTTCTACTATATATGTGATATTTTATACAAATGTCATAATGTATAATTGTGGGAGAATGGTATTCATATATACCAAAAGTGGCACCTCTCCCTTTAAAATGTATGAAATAATATAATTTGAATAATTATATAAAATCGAAGCCGCCACTTCACTAATGAAGGCCATAGCCTGAAATCCTGGTAAACAGGTTGTTGGCCTTTGTCTAAATTGTACAAATTGTGGCAGGTTATTTCCCTCACCAATGCTTTCTGAACTGGAGTGATAAACAAAATACATTTTTAATGCATTTTAAAGGGAGAGGTGCATTTTTTGGTGCATATATATGATATATTAACCACTTTAAACTGAATTTAGAATTAGCATTCAAAAATTACTTATTCAAATTTTGACTTTAAGGATAAGAAATAGTCATTGTACATAAATATAATGGTTGAAGAAATGATAATTTCTTAAAGAGTGGCACCGATATTTCATGACTGGAACTTTCGTACTTCGTATATTTGATTGTGGAGAATAATGGACCGTGTCAAATATTTTCTGACTTAATTTAGTCGAATAAAGATGCATAAAACGACACTTGAAGTTACACCGCATGAGTTTCTTTTCAACGTAGCCTAGTGGACATGGCATCTGCTCGGTAAGCGGAACATTGTGGGTTCGATTCCCATCCCTGGACACTTTTATTTTTCCGTTCATTACTTTTCATAATTCATCCATTCATACCTCATCCAAAAAGGTTAGAAATAGTCGATATTTCACCTTGAAATAAAAATTCGATTTTTCGTTGAAAAGAAACTCATGCGGTGTAACTTCAAGTGTCGTTTTACAATCACAGGCCGCAGTGTATTATATTGTGTTAAAGATGCATAGTTAGATATTGATTCTGTCTTATCGGGTTAATTATAAACGCACATAATGCTTTATGGAGAGTAATATTCTCTTAAATTTCAACTTGGCAAGCTCACCAGGCCTCAAGAGCCCAATTCAATGTGTTAACGGAGCCACTCGAGCTAGAGTGAGACTCATCTGTCTTGTTTCAAGGGTCATCAAGTTGATTACAGATTAAATCTCACCTTCGGTGTGTTTCAGATGCCCTATTTTATAGGAAATATTCTAAAGCGATAGAAAACTAGTGAAAAGTTGTTTTGTAATATATATAGAGATATATATATATCTCAGTTATTTGTGAGTTTCAGAAAAGCGGACAATAATCTAAAGCGAATCTACTTCAAGAGCAAAATATTAAATAATAGAAGCTCCATATCCTCTAGGGATGTAAACTCTAATTATACAGTGCGCAAATAGAAAATATTATACCACTTAATTTGGGGCTCTCTTTTTCGGGAATTCTACAACGGCTGCACTTCTCTATCATGATTAATAATTTAGGGGGAAGTACGAGTAATAAGCTAATGATTGATTCGATTCATATTTGAGTCAGTTGGGATTACCGCAGCAGCACTTATAATTGGCCTTGATCTATAGGGAAGAAACACTAATTGGAAATAATTTTGATTTAAATAATTGACGTTTGCGCTCGGAGTTGATGAGAATTAACTAGTGTTCTTCAGAATTTGAAACACGTGAAGTTCGATGGTTGGGTGAGTTTTAGATTGGCATTCCTGAGAGGGAATATACTCGCTTGGTGGAGGTTTGAGCTCAGAGTTTCCTTGACTCAATTTATGATTCGATCATTTCGGCAAAGAAGTTGGTAGCTTCTCTAAAGGTTTTATTGTCTGATTTTTTTTTAAAGCGGTATTTTAAAGATTCACTTAATGAATTATCCAACAGTTCCAATTTTGGTTTCGTTCCGAATTAAGAAATTATAGACAAAATAAGAAGAACTGGAATGATTTGTCGTCAAACATTGTTTCCAAAAGTCAAGAGTTGTTGGAAGTGATCATTAGACTATCGTGATCTAAATGGTGCTATATCATATGTAAATATTGGCCTAATGTTAGGGAGATATGTTACTCGTCAGTTAAGTGGGATTTATCTTCAAATATTGGTTTCCTGATACAGATGTAAAGGTTAATTGATTTTTACCTTAATGCAATCTTTTATGTGGTTGATCAAGGATAATATACTATATACCTCTAGATAAATGACTTGATTTCTCGTTGGGAATAGGTGGTAAAAATATTTTACCATGAGGTTGATGAAATTCTGAAATGCATATTTCTAGTAGTCTTAAATAGTATTTTTTTGTTTCTCTCCATGGTTCATTCTGAGGAATCTTGTGTGGTGCAAGACTGCTATTTGGGCGGCTGAATCCTAGAATTACCAGTATCTCGATAATGTTTGTGGATTTACCAGCACCTGAGTGTCGCCTGAGAGAGTTGGATTCACAACCGGGGAAGGAAACGTATAAAATCGTTACATAAAAAAGAAAGGGGTCGAATACTGTCTCTTCTTGCCAGTATTTTTGAGATATTTTAAATGAAATATTTTGAAATATTTTCGAGCGAAGCGTTAAAATCAAATTGTTTGATTAGTTGGTGTACCAACGGCCAAGAGCGAATTTATTAAATCACTATACATGCGTACGATTATTAATAGAATACATCTCTAAGGCAAAAGGAATTATACTGCTCTTTATCAAGGATATTTGAAGAATTCTTATATGAATTGATATGCGTTAAAAATTTAATATAAATACGTATATATTGATATATGAATTTAAATGCGTTTAAATTGCCATTTGTGAAAAATTATATATTCATTGTTAAATTAAATTTTAAAAACGGCTCGTTGCGCGCCTTGAAAGGATAATACTTCGAACTAATTCTTGTAAGTTATTATTTTACATGTGCAATTGGGTAGGTGGTTAAGGGGGTTCATGCGTCTGAATATGGATCAGAATATTTTTAGGTTCGAATCCCAGGAGGCTTTTGTTGGGTGTATCTGCCCGTACCGCCCGGGTTCTACCCGAGTGGATGCTTGCCCAACGAATAATATGTGCAAATATATTATATCTCTTTATTATTTCAAAGTAAAATATTTGTAATTTTTTCAAATAAACACAAAATGTGGGTGATTATAGTATTACGGATAATTAAAATCCTCGTGAATACTAATTTTAGAGCGATATACACGATACAGCGATATATAATCACAATGAATACTATTTATTAAAGCAATATTCGTCAGGCAAACATTCACTCGGAAAGAAGCCGGTCTAATCTGGGTCATTCAGTCAGTATATCTATATAGATAATACCGTAACAGAGTTTTCCATTGTAAAGTCCTGAGCTATCTCCTCCGAAGATTCTGAACTACACATAACAATCTATATACCAAAATTTTCGTTATTTTTTTCTTCGTGTCATAGGCCTGTTTTTATTTTCCTAATGTTAACAGTTATTTTTATTTTTTAATTTAATCTATTTTACAATCGTAGATTTTTTGCATTTATCATCATCAATCATTTGTTTTGAAATTTCCGTAGAAATGTGTTTTGAAATAATTTATATATCTGATTAATTTGATTATGTAAGTACTTTGTTATAGTTTTTCATTTAAATATATACATTTTTCGATTTGTAGATTGAATTATTACTTTATTCTATAATAATTATCTTTTATAACTGTTTGTTATAGTTTTTCATTCGAATTTAGCTCCATTTTTGTGTCTTATTTCTTCTGTATATTAAAAAAAATATTGAAACTTAGTTTTTCATTTAAATATATACATTTTTCGATTTGTAGATTGAATTATTACTTTATTCTATAATAATTATCTTTTATAACTGTTTGTTATAGTTTTTCATTCGAATTTAGCTCCATTTTTGTGTCTTATTTCTTCTGTATATTAAAAAAAATATTGAAACTTAGTTTTTCATTTAAATATATACATTTTTCGATTTGTAGATTGAATTATTACTTTATTCTATAATAATTATCTTTTATATCTGTTTGTTATAGTTTTTCATTTGAATTTAGCTCCATTTTTGTGTCTTATTTCTTCTGTATATTGAAAAAAATATTAAAACTTAGAATTAAGCTTTGCTTTTTCATATACATGTTTGTTACACATTTAGCAATATATATACCAAAATATTTTTTTGGATACTTAACTCTTTTAGTGAATTTTTGTCAGGGGGGCTGCAAAAGTGCCTTACTTATTTTGGAATATTTAAATTTTTTGGTGAATTTTTGTCAGGGAAGCTATGTATAATATGTTGATATTAATATGTTGAAATATAATATGTTGATGTTCTTCTCATAAAAAAAATCTTTGGGTTTAGAATTGGGCTTTGCTTTTTTATATACATATTATTTGCACTTTTTTTTTTCATCAATTGTTTCCTCACATGCTTGGAATTTTCTTTTTATGCCTGTCCTGGCTTTCAGTTTTATAGTTTTCCTCTGCTTGGTTCTTATTTTACCTTTTTTTTTCAGCGTCTTTTTTGTATTTCTGATTAAATTAATTTGTGGGTTCTTTGTTATAGTTTTTAATTTTACATTTTGCTCAATTTTTTGTGTCTGGTTTTCTTTTTTGCCGTATCTTTCATAATTCTTTTTTACAGTATCTTTCATAATGTCTTTGGCATCTTTATTTTTCTCAATAAGAGGCTAATTATTTATTTGTATACTCAATTGTTGATTACTTAATTTGTTTTATGATAAAATGTTATATGATACATACAATTTTCTACATTTTTGCACTGTGCAATTTAATACGTTGTTTATATTGAGATCTTTTACATTAAATTTATTTTGACACGTATTTGCACAACTTGGTTTTTAGTTTAGCTTTTTTTTTTTCAGCGGCTTCTGTATCATGCCTCGCAGAGGCCGTGAAAGACTCGCTTATAGGACTCGCCGCGGGAACAACACCCCTAATCCTATTTCTCCTGTTCCCACTGAATATATTATTGGGGGCCTCGATATAGTCTGCCCTTACTGCTCAGCCCTTCATTTCCCTGGCGAAACTGTTGGTAGCTCCTGCTGCCACAAAGGGAAAGTTATTCTTCCTACTTTGTCCTCCTTTCCATATGAAATGATGGAATTGATGACTTCAAACAGTGTGGAGTGGTCATTGCTCGGGTGCATGTTGTTGAGTTCCAAAAACGCGGTTTACCGCATGCCCACATGCTGTTTATGCTTAGAGAAGAAGACAAGCCTAGAGACAGGGATGCCATTGACAGATTGGTTTGTGCAGAAATTCCTAGCCCTACTATGCAGGTTCAGCTGTATGACATGGTTCGTAAACATATGCTCCATGGTCCTTGTGGAAACTTCAATCTTCACTCACCATGCATGTCTGATGGCAAGTGTACTAAAGACTTCCCTAAATCATTCCTGCAGCTGACTGAGGCTAACAATAATGGCTATCCTCGCTACAGACGTCGAGATGACGGCCAGACATTAGTTGTGGGCACTCACGAGGTGGATAACCGCTGGGTTGTTCCCTATAACCCCTATCTGCTGGTTAGGTTCAATGCTCACATTAATGTGGAGGTCTGTGCCTCTGTGAAAAGTGTCAAATATCTTTTCAAGTATGTATATAAGGGACACGACAGGGCTGAGGTGGAAGTGTCTGTTGGAGAATTAGATATGGAAAGCAGGGCACATGATGAAATCAAAAACTTTCTTGACGCTCGGTATGTAAGTGCTCCTGAGGCAATGTGGCGCATGTTTGAATATCGCTTGCATGCTCACTCGCATACCATATGTCGCTTAGCTGTTCATCTACCTAATTTTCAATCTGTCTATTTTGTTGAAGGTAGTGAAGAACAGGCTCTTGAAAATGCCTCACGCAGACGCACAACTCTGACTGCCTGGTTTCAGCTCAATTGTGTTAATGTATCCGCAAGATCACTTTTATATGGAGACATACCTTCCGCTTATGTTTTCAGGCAGAATCAATGGAGTGCTAGAGTTCGGGGTGGGGCTTTGTGCATTGGACGTATGTGTTCAGTGAATCCTAAAGATTCTGAGCGTTACCACCTCCGGCTTCTACTATTACATGTTGCAGGTGCTCAGAGTTTTGAAGATTTGCGAACTGTGGATGATATTGTTTGCTCCACTTTTAAAGAGGCTGCCCAGCGCCGTGGATTATTGGCTGATGATTCTGAATGGGATGCATGCTTAGCTGAGGCGGCTTTGTTCCAAATGCCTTGTCAACTGCGGCAGCTCTTTGCGACAATTCTCATCTACAATAATCCTACCGACCCTGTATCACTGTGGACCAAATACAAGGGGTATCTTAGTGAGGACTTTTCTCGTGCAACATCTGACGCAGCTGCTGAACAGATGACTCTCAGAGAGCTTGTATTCCAGCTGAGAGAAAATCGCCTCAGTTGCCACCATTATGGACTTCCTGCACCCCTAACCCCACTTCTTGATTCAGGAGAGGATCACCTTGATGTTAATGCAGAGCTGCAAATTGGGACAGAAATGTATAGGTCCCTTACACCAGATCAAAAGTCAATTGTTGACACAATTGTTGATTCCCTCAATGTAAATCCACGTTGCTTTTTTATTGATGGGCCTGGTGGTACGGGCAAGACTTATGTTTATAACACCCTAATTCATTGTGTTAGAGCCGTTGGAAAAATTGTCATTCCGCTGGCCTCCACTGGAATAGCGGCTACCCTTTTGTCAGGTGGCCAGACTGTCCATTCCAGGTTTAAGCTGCCGATTCCCTTGCTTGAGAATTCTGTAGCTGCGATCTCGGCCAATAGTTCTGAGGCTGAGCTTATTCGTAGATCATCCTTAATTATTTGGGATGAGGCTCCTATGGCCCACTACAGAGCACTTGAAATTGTGGATCGTCTCCTAAAGGACATTATGCATTGTGACCTTGCTTTTGGCGGAAAGGTTGTTGTTCTTGGAGGTGACTTTCGCCAAGTGCTACCTGTGGTACCTCGAGCTTCAAGAGCTGAAATTGTTGCTGCTTGCATTAAGCAAAGCAAGCTATGGCCATTGTTTGTGATCTTGCGCCTTACTCAGAATATGCGAGCAGGTATTGATGCACAGAGCTTCTCTCAATGGTTAATTAAAGTTGGTGATGGTGATCTACCTACAGACCAACAGGGCCTCATTTCTCTTCCAGAAAGCTGTATCTTTCATGGGGTTGACCTGGTGCAGGAAATATTTGGTTCTTCCTATGGTGATATTACCGCCCTTAGCCAGTCTGTGATTTTAACGCCAAAAAACACAGATTCATTAGAGATTAATGAAAAAGTTTTGGATCGCTTACCAAACAGGAGTCAGTGTTTTCTCAGTGTTGACAGTGTCGAGTGTGAGAATGTGGAGGAACAAAATAACTACCCTACTGAATTCCTTAATAGCCTTACTCCCACAGGAATGCCTCCACACCGGTTAAACCTTAAGATTGGTGCTATTGTTATGCTCCTTAGAAATTTGAATCCTAAGCAGGGTCTCTGCAATGGCACACGTATGGTTATCCAGCGCATGCGCTCTCATGTCCTAGAAGCACAAATACTGACAGGGACCAAAGTTGGACAAACTGTATTGGTGCCAAAAATATCTTTGGCTCCTTCAGATACCAACCTTCCCTTCATTCTGAAGAGGCGTCAGTTTCCACTAAGGTTGGCTTTTGCCATGACTATTAATAAGGCTCAAGGCCAAACCTTTGCTAGAGTGGGTCTCTTGCTACATGAGCCCGTGTTTACTCATGGACAGCTCTATGTGGCTTTTTCACGTGTGCGAACTTTGAATAGCATACGGGTAAAGTTGAACCCACGTATTTATAAAACTAGAAATATAGTTTTTAATGAGGTCCTTTAAATGAATTTTTCCTTTTTATGTTGTCTTATCTGCTATATAGTTGTGTTGTATTCAATTTTATTTTCAGATTTGTTTTCTTTTAATTTTTTTTTTTCATTTCAAATAAATGAATCTATGCCTTTTATGTTGTCTAATTTGGTTTATTGTTGTGTTGTATTTAATTTTCTTTTAAGATTTGTTTTCTTTTACTTTTTGTTTCATTTCCAAAAAAATTGTTTAAAGTTTCACCAATGCCTATAAACAAAAGGTAATAAGACCAAATCCAAATAAATAAATAGTGTGTGACGTTTCGGTAACAGCGTTGTTACCATCTTCAGACAAAAGTACTATGGCCTACGGCCATACCACGTTGAAAACACCGGTTCTCGTCCGATCACCGAAGTTAAGCAACGTCGGGCTCGGTCAGTACTTGGGAGGGTGACCACCTGGGAACACCGGGTGCTGTAGGCTCCTTTTTTCCATTCAGTACTTTTGTCTGAAGATGGTAACAACGCTGTTACCGAAACGTCACACACTATTTATTTATTTGGATATTTATTTCAAATAAATGAATGTATGCCTTTTATGTTGTCTAATTTGGTATATTGTTGTGTTGTATTTAATTTTCTTTTAAGATTTGTTTTCTTTTACTTTTTGTTTCATTTCCAAAAAATTTGTTTAAAGTTTCACCAATGCCTATAAACAAAAGGTAATAAGACCAAATCCAAATAAATAAATAGTGTGTGACGTTTCGGTAACAGCGTTGTTACCATCTTCAGACAAAAGTACTATGGCCTACGGCCATACCACGTTGAAAACACCGGTTCTCGTCCGATCACCGAAGTTAAGCAACGTCGGGCTCGGTCAGTACTTGGGAGGGTGACCACCTGGGAACACCGGGTGCTGTAGGCTCCTTTTTTCCATTCAGTACTTTTGTCTGAAGATGGTAACAACGCTGTTACCGAAACGTCACACACTATTTATATATTTGGATTTGGTCTTATTACCTTTTGTTTATAATCTACAATCCAAATTGTGCCTCATCAACCAATGCCTATAGTTTCTCACACCTCCCATGCTTACCCCTCTGTAACTGGCCTGTGGTGCAGTGGACATTGTTGGGAGGTACAGTAAACTCTCTACACGATTGTATCAAGTCTTGTTCTGGTAGACTTGATGCTGTAACCAGGAGGGACACTCCCTCTTTAAAAATCCTGAGTTCAACTGACCCAGTTGATGGACCTCAGCAATGGTTCCACTCCAGGGATACGGAGGAGCTGCGTCTGTGCTCATGTTAGAGTCAGAAACAAAGGCTTCCATATTTGGAATGGCCTCAAATCACAGGCAAAGTCAGACTTTCACCAAAGTGTGCCTGGATCATGGTGCCATGATCAACGAAAGCTGCACCCCTATACCCCATTCCATGAGATCATGGAATTCGTGTAATCTTTACACAAGGGGATAAGAAACATCAACAACATAGTTTCTCACCTGAAAGGATTTTTTTGTATTAGTTGTTCACTAATAAAATATTTATAATTAAGTATTTTGATTTTTGGTCTTTATTTACCTATTTTCCCCAGTGCTCTATACATTGATTCAGGATCTATGCAATGTCTCACATATGGTTATCTAGCGCTTCACATGTTTTTAGGCTAAACCCGGGGCGTTGCCGGGTCACTCGGCTAGAAATAATGGCTGTATTTGCTATATAGTTGTGTTGTATTGAATTTTCTTTTAATATTTGTTTTTTTTTTTTTTTTTTCAATATAATTTTTTAAAGTTTTCACCAATGCCTATAGTTTCTCACCTGAAAGCAATTTTTTGTATTATTTGTTCATTCATAAAATATTTATTATTATTTTGACTTTTGGTCGGTGGAAGGCTGGGTAAACCGTTTGGTTTTCGACCACTAGGACCCGGGTTCGATTCCCGCATTGGGCACTTTTTTCTGTTTAAAAAAAAAAAAAAATGCTCCAATGGCCCCCGATTCTTGCAAAAGTCCAACCCCACCAGCGAGTGCAAGTAACCGAACGGGGCTCTGGCATTTGTAAGTGCAAAGTCAAACTGCTTTTCACATGTGTAGACATGTGGTGCGCTTACAGTAAAAGCAGTCGCTAACTACCCACCATGATTATCATGGCCTGTACCACGTGTACTAGGGATAAGCAAAAAAAAAAAAAAACCTATTTTCCCCAGTGCTCTATACATTGATTTAGGATCTTTGCAATGGCACACATATGGTTATCCTGCCCATTCACAGGCCTTTAGGGTAAACCTGGGGCTTTGCCCAGGTCACTCGGCTAGAAATGCAGTTTTTAGAGAGGTCCATTAAATGAATTTATCCCTTTTATGTTATCTTATTTTCTATATTGAAAAGTTAATAAATATGAAAAAAAATTAAAAATGTTTAAGAATATTATTAAAAAAGAATCATAAAGATATTTTAAAGGAGTCCTTTAGGGATGTCTGTTTTTGCACTTATGATTCCAGAGTTACATGGTCCAGTGGGCCGTATGAAAATCGAGTTGTTCATATAATAACATGTTTAAAAAATGATATTTTCTTTTAATGTTATCTATATAGCTTGAAATAAATAAAAATAATGGCTGCTTGAACTCGGTCGCATGTGACATTTTACAGGTACATTGGGACAGCTGACATTCCCCCCCAACCCAACCCACTGATAAATAGGCAAGAAGGTATGGGAAAAGATCCCAGTAGACGCGAATTCGCGTTGGTAGCCTACAATTTTATGTTAATTTTTAGAAATCAGGGACATGAATTCGCATCCTTTAGGCTTGACACCCTATAAGTGAGGATATGAATTTGCATTATATGGGTTCAAAATGTTTCGTTGCTCGCATCTATAATACCTTTTTTTAGTAAAGTTGTAAGTAAACATCAATCGTCGAAATTTGCATTTTAAAATGGTTGAATTATCAGAAGTGGTGAATAATTAATATTGTCGAATTACCGTTTGTTATTTGATAGGCCAGAGATTGGGAAATCAAATCAAGGTCGAATTATCGCAAGGGGTCGAATTATCGGTATTGTCGAATTACTGTTTGTAATTTCATAGGTTCTGGAAATCAAAACATGGTCGAATTAACGAATTTATACTTAGAAAGTATTTTTACTTATCCTTACTTGAAATGCTGCTTCTAGGAAATCTGAATATACCCATTGCGATTTTTAAGCCACCATCTATACTTTTAAAGTCTCTGCAGGCCCTTTGGGTAAACCCTGGGCGTTGCCCGGGTCACTCGGCTAGTATAATAATACTAGCGGATGTGTACCCGGCTTCGCCCGGGTTTTATCCGAGTAAAAGTTTGCCTAACGAATATTATTGATAATAATATATTGGAACACACAGAATATAATGATAATAATATACGTTACATTTTATAGAATTTTTAGAGTGAAATTGTCACCTTTCAAAATGAATTTGTCGCCTTCAAAATAATATGGTTATGTGCAAAAATCAAAAGACAATATCATAAAAATTATTTAAATACATTTGACATGAAGTTCAAAATACTAATATGGGAGCAAATAACCACGAAAAAAATTATAAACAGATTTTATTGGATAAACTGGTGTTTTCTGTGGCCAGGAAGCAATTTTTGCGAATACGAGCAAACCATCCTTCATAGTCTCCTGATGTAATTCTACTGATTGCATCAGTGATAACCTCGCCTAACGTGATGTCACGTCGAGGAAGCAGCGACCTAACCAATGTTTTAATATAGGTAAATGAAAATTCGATTGGATTTAGCATATATGAATATGGTGACAAAACTTTACGCTTTTCTTAGCAGACTAATAGATGCTTGTGTTTCTGCGGATGTACACGCTCTTTCATTATCCATATAGAAACATTAAATCCATATCTTGTGGCTACAATTTCATCAAGCTGACGTAAAAATTCAACAACAACAATTGTGCTATTACAGCGCCAACACGTGTTTGACGACAAACGACGAACTTATTTTTAAAAGTGACGAATTCAGTCTAAAATGCTATATATTTATATAATACTAGCGGATGTGTACCCGGCTTCGCCCGGGTTTTATCCGAGTGGAAGTTTGCCTAACGAATATAATTGATAATCAATTGAAAAAGCCCTGTACGATTTATAAGTAAATAAAACAAAGCATCAAGGGCTGCGTTTCTTTATTAAAACAAATATATACGAGCTTTCGGGCACATACGCCCTTCTACAGGAATTCTACAGGACACACATTTAACTTAAATGAACCTAAAGTACATTATAACAATATTAATAATAAATTTCAAAGATTAATAATTGTAGCAATAGTGTCCAAACAATATAGCAGTATAAATCGCAGAATTGATTTACCAGAAGCATATAATTCAATTGACTTAAATAAAATAAGATAAAAATAATTCAATCACAGTATAAGATATCACATGTCTGATGGGATACCTTGCAAGTTGAAATGCACGTGTATCGTGGATATATGCACGTTAAATTTATAAACAAATCTTATTTCAAACTAGTTGGATTACTGTTTTATTAATTCCTGTAGAAGGGCGTATGTGCCCGAAAGCTCGTATATATTTGTTTTAATAAAGAAACGCAGCCCTTGATGCTTTGTTTTATTTACTTATAATTGATAATATATTTATTATTGATAATTGAAAATAATATTCCGGAACACACAGAATATTATGATAATAATGATAATAATATTTGTTACGTTATATATTTATATAATGTATAAAATTTATTTTTCGAGCAAACATATCCACTCTCTCTACTGAATATATTTTTGAAAAGATATATATAAATAAAAAATATCTAGAGATGAACTACACGATCTTAGCCAAAAGGCCGAGAAACGATATTTTATATAGAGAGATGACCTGGCTTCGTGTGTCTTCTGCTCGAGTGAATGTTTTGCAGGTAGAATTTTGTTCCTGCCTACTGAAAATTATTATCTGGCTTCGCCCGTGGTCTGTTTTAGTGAATATTCCCCTAAAGAATTTTGTTTATGTCATCAAGCATGATACAGCAATATTGTCATCATCATTTCTGACTAAAAAAATATTGTTACTCAGTACCTGGTTAATTATAATTTTTATTGGTTAAAGCGCGACAAAAAACTATTCCAGATTTAACTCTCTGTCCTGTTCAAATTTCAGCGAGATTAGTTACAAATTGAGGGCGTGCATAGCCGACAAACATATATATATATATATATATATATATATTGCAATTATACCGCGAATGTTTCTTTTAAACGAAAAATCGAAATTTATTTTAAAGAGAAATAGCGATTATTTCCAACTTTAAGGATGAAGTATGATAGGATGAATTGTGAAGAGTAATGATAAAGAGAAAAATAAAAGTGTCCAGGGATGGGAATCGAACCCACTGTGTTCCGCTTACCGGGCAGATGCCATGTCCACTAGGCTACCCTGGACATATTTTTCCGTTCGTAAATATTATATAAGGTAATTTAAAATACAATATATAACGCGGCTTATGATTGTAAAACGAAAATTGCAATTATACCGCGATAGCCAGGGTAGCCTAGTGGACATGGCATCTGCCCGGTAAGCGGAACACTGTGGGTTCGAATCCCATCCCTGGACACTTTTATTTTTCCGTTTATCATTACTCTTCACAATTCATTCTATCATACTTCATCCTTAAAGTTAGAAATAATCGCTAATTTCTCTTTAAAATAAATTTCGATTTTTCGTTTAAAAGAAACATTCGCGGTATAATTGCAATTTTCGTTTTACAATCATAAGCCGCGTTATATATTGTATTATATATATATATATATATGTTCCCGGCTTCGCCGGTTTTATCTTAGTAAAATTTTGCCTAACGAACATTTGTTAAAACGATTCTAGCAAACATCCAATCCCCATATTTAATCTACACTTACCTATACTCTCGATAATTTGAAATTTTTTCCAGGTCCCTTTAAAAATACTCGATAAGTTGAATAAAATCAATATTAATTGGTCCACTCGGTAATTTGAAGTTGAAGGAATAGTATCTTGCCACAAACGAACATTTGTAAATAACTGTATTCAGCGAATGTACCCGGCTTCGCCCGGTTTTTACCTGAGTAAAAGTTTGCCTCACGTACATTTTTTTTAAAGATTCTAGAAAACATCCAATCCATCTATATATAATATATTGCGTTCAATTATATGCGTTTAAATATATTTTTGAAACATAATATTTTTAAAAACATTTATTAATTTAAAAATAAGATATTGTCACGTTTGTGGATTTTATAATTAATTATTTCTTTTTTTTTTCTCAATTAATTATGTATATTAATTTAAAAATTCATTTTTGTTATCATCATCACATACAATGTAATTTTTATATAAACAAACAATAAAAAACAACAACAATTAAATTTGCATCTTCGTTATTATAAAACAACAGCAAATTAAATTAACAATGTAAAAATATATTTTAACATTACAACATTTTTTAACATTTAACACAAAAACGTTACAATATTTTCTTTAAATATATATTAATATTAAAATGCCAAGTTTTTTTACAGCGTCTTTGGAATATTATATTACTATATTTCTAATTAAATTTCTTATACTTGGAACACATTTTAGCATTTTTACAATTTATAAATGAAATTTCACCAAATGCCGCGAGAGGCGCTGTTTGCGAGTGAAAGTAGAAAATTTGTAAATAAAATTGCAAAGAATATTTATTTCAAATCGAATTCAAACCAGAAACCTTCCCAGGAGTATAGTGAATAACTTCCTAAAGTTTCACGGCGATTGGATAATCTTACCTTTTAAAAACATTTATCGTGTGAATAAACTAACATTCAACGTGTAAAAAAACCACGTGTTAATTATTAACCAATCAAATTCATTTATCGTCGCGACCAGTGCTGCGCTCAAGCGGTAAAAGGCTGGAACTATCGCTTTTTGGTTTTTTATATTTTTAAAAAAGCACATTAACTTTTTAAGTTTTTGAATAGCCAATATATTAAACGAAATCTTCAGCTACCTACATGCGAAATTCCATAATGATTGATTCAGTAGATTTTGCGCTACGCGATAACAAACAACGATTTTGGATTTCATTTTTATAGATATAAGGAAGGAAGGACAAAGATATAAAATATATTTTTCGAGCAAACATATCCACTCTCTCTACTGAATAGATTTTTAAAAAGATATATATAAATTAAAATATCTAGAGATATACTACATTAACTTAGCCAAAAGGCCGAGAAACGATATTTTGTATATAGAGATGACCTGGCTTCATGTGTCTTCTGCTAGAGTGAATGTTTCGCTAGTAGAATTTTGTTCCTTCCTACTAAAAATTAATATCTGGCTTCGCCCGTGGTCTGCTTTAGTGAATATTCCCCTAAAGAATTTTGTTTATATCAATCAAGCGTGATACAGCAATATTGTAATCATTTCTGATCGATAATTTGAAAATTTTCCCGGTCCCTTGAAAAATACTCGATAAGTTGAAAAAATCAGTATTAATTGGTCCACTCGGTAATTTGAAGTTGAAGGAATAGTATTTTGCCACAAACGAACATTTGTAAATAACTGTATTTAGCGAATATACCCGGCTTCGCCCGGTTTTTACCCGAATAAAAGTTTGCCTAACGAACATTAGTTAAAACGATTCTAGAAAACATCCAATCCACCTATATATAGATTTATAAACGTATATAAATATTGTTATATGCGTTTAAATATATTTTTGAAACACAATTTTTTTAAACATTTATTAAATTTTAAATAAGATATTTTCTTTAAATATATATTAATATTAATATGACAAGTTTTTTTTTACAAAACGTCATTAGAATATTATATTACTAAATCCTCAAATTAGATATTAAATTTATTATACTTGGAACACATTTTAGCCTTTTTACAATTTATATTTGTAATTTCACCGGATGCCGCGAGAGGCGCTGCCTGCGAGTGAAAGTAGAAAATTTGCAAATAAAATTACAACGAATATTTATTTCAAATCAAATTCAAACCAGAAACCTTCCCAGTAGTATAGTAAATAACTTCCCAAAGTTTCACGGCGATTAGATAATCTTACCTTTTAAAAACATTCATCGTGTGAACAAACTAACAAACTACGTGTAAAATTATTAACCAATCAAATTCATTTATCGTCGCGACCAGTGCGGCGCCAAGCGGTAAAAAGCTGGAACTAACGCTTTTTGGTTTTACATTTTTAAAAAAGCACATTAACTTTTTAGTTTTTTGAATAGCCTATATGTTACACTAAATCTTCAGCTACCTACATGCGAAATTTCATAATGATTGATTCTGTAGATTTTGCGCAACGCGATAACAAACATCGATTTTGGATTTCATGGAGATTGTGAGACGCCCGTGTCTCAAGTGTAACGCGCGGCTCGCCGCGAAAAGGGATGAGATCCTAGAAAAAGATGGTCGTTTAGCCCGTCGAAATATCGGAAATAAAAAGATTATTTATTGAATCCAAAATGTGCCCTTTATGAACAAATATAACAATATGGATTGCTCAATTTCAGAATTTTTATATATATATAAAGGAAGAATTGTTCATTTTATAATTCCAAAACATGCAAAATAGTTTTTTATTTATCGAATTTTAGACTTTGAATCGTTTTTATGTGTTTATCTATATAATCATCTACTTACATGCACATTTTCAAATGGCTCATTCAGTAGTTTTGGGGAAGAGAAAGTAACAAACATCAATTTATCTTTAGAATAATGAATTCAGTATTTAAGAATTTATTGCACGCGAAAAAAAATCTAATTTCAAATTTCTTATATATGATAATGATGCCAGCATTAATTATCATTTTAAACAGAAATTATAAAGTACACAGGGGTTCTGCCGGAGTGGATGTTTGCTCAAAAATATTGCATTAACTAAAGTTAATTCTCATAACTCAGTACTCTCAGTACTTGCAGGAAAACAATATTTGAGTTTCTTCACATGGTGCATGAACAAGTAATATTTCCGAGGAGAACCTACCCTGTTCATGAAAGAAACAGGGAGATTGACTCCGCAGCGCACTGACTTGTTTGTCCGTTGTGTGTTTGTATATAATAATGTAAATTAGTAGGTTTTTGGCTTATTTGAAATGTTGGAATAGGCTTTAAATTACGTTGCACTTCAGCTATTGACCTATTAGTAGTTTTAATGTAAAATAATGGAAGTGACCTTTTAACCTTTTCTTTCTATATATATAGATGGAAATTTTTCCGGGAGGAAATTGATCTATAAAGTAAAGGTCACCTCTCCCGTCAAAATAGACGCTAAAAATTAAGCGCTATCTATTGATCGTCTCCGTAAACTAGCGGACTCAGGTCGTCAACAAAGCCACAACACCAGCTTTGGCAAACTGAGAAGCGTCCACCTGGAGATCAGGGTTTCAGGCTAATGGCCCTCGTCAGTCTAGGGCGGACTTCATTTTGTGTGATCCACAAGGAATCAAATTAAATATTCACAATCTGGTAAAGTGGCTAGGCCAAATTATACAACGTGTAGATGGATTTTTTTTTATAATTTCATGAAATAAAGTTTACTCTGGGCGCGCTGACAAAGACTATTATCCCGAAACCATGGTCCAGGTGGACGCTTCTCAGTTTTCCAAAACTGGTGTGACTTTGTCAACGATCTGAGTCCGCTAGTTTGAGGAAACGGTTAATAGAGAGAGCTTAGTTTTAGCGTCTATTTTTAATGAAGAGAGGGGCCCTTATTTTATATATAGAGAGGTATATATAAATATTTTTACAGTGTGCGTTTCAATTGCTTCTTGTGAGAGAAGCTTTTCCAAATTAAAGTTGGCTCGAAGAAATTTTCGCTTAACAATAAGTTAAGACTTAATTATAACTTAATGAAACTATATAAAAATATATCCGAAGCAAATAATAAAAAACTTAGCTCTTATTTTATATATTGGCAGAAAAGTTAGAAATAATTTATGAAACATCAAGAATGCAACTTTTTCAAATAATGTCTACAGCCTAAATTGTTTTTCATTAGTCTTATATATAAAATTATAGGCAGCCTCTATCTTTACGATGAAATTATTCGTTTTAAAATTATCAAACTAACTAAAATTTAATTATATATTTTTGTTGACAATTTGTATCGTATCATCCTAAAGAAGGGAGGGGCCTCAGGGAGATTTTCGACCCAAGCCTCTATAGCTTTATATTGTTGCACCAGGTTGCGGCTTGGCAGACTCTTCAGCCTGGATTCTCTCCTGTGCTGGGTCTTGCATCTTACCAGAGCGTGTTTCAACCATCCTACAAATTTATAAAAGGGAATAATGAGATAAGTCTTCTTTAAGTAGCCTCCCGAATCCTTTATTTATTTTCTCACATCAAAGAGAGCAGTGAAGTCACACGTGTACCTAAATACAAATGATCATAATCTAAATAATCTGTTTTAAATAAATATCATAGAATATTTTATATAAAAATAAATAAATATATAATTTAAATTTCAAATATGTTAAAAATAATATAAGAAATACGCCATTAATCATGATGTAACACTTCCCCTCTCCAGAGGTCGTCACGTCCTCGTGATTGACCTCATCAATTCTTTCAAAATAGGGTTTGATTCTTGAGACATGGACAACCAATGGGTCTTGGCCAGGATTGTCTTTTGGTTCAATTAAGTAATTTACGTTGGACAGCTTCTTTAATATTCTATATGGGCCAAAATATTTTCTCAGTAGTTTCTCACACTTTCCTATTCTCCTAATTGGTGTCCAAACTGCTACTAATTCTCCTGGTTCGTAGCTTCTTTCCATGTGTTTCTTGTCATAGTTATTTTTCATTCTTTCTTGAGTCTTTATTGTGTTGTTAATAACTAATTTTCTTGTTCTGTTTATTTTGTCTAAGTGATGTTTTATGTATTCATCATAATCATCCTTGTCAATGTCCACCGAGATATTCCTGTCGTCCAAAAGAGACGTGGGTTCTCTTCCAAACATCAGGAAAAAGGGAGAATATCCTGTGGTTTCCTGAATTGTAGTATTGTAAGCGTGAGTGATGAATGGGAGTATTTCGTCCCAATTCTTCTGATCAGTGTTCACATACATACTGAGCATATTGATCAATGTTCTATTTAACCGCTCTGTCAATCCATTAGTCTGGGGATGATAGCTCGTTGTGAAGCAATGTTTAATCTTGAACGTTTTCATCACCTCTTTCATTAAATTACTGGTAAATTGAGAGCCTCTGTCACTAATAAGATATTGTGGGGCTCCGTGCCGAAGAAAAATATCCTCTACTAGAAATTTAGAAACTTCTTTCACTGTTGCTTCCGAGACTGCTTTTGTTTCTGCATATCTAGTGTAGTAGTCCGTCAGCACGATTATCCATTTTTTCCTGTTTTTCGTAGATGGCAATGGACCAACAAAGTCAATTCCAATTCTTTCGAAAGGAAAGTTGGCTGGGGGAATGGGCTGTAGTAGTCCAGAAGGTAATTGGTTTGAGCCTTTTCTACTTTGGCAAAGGTGACACGTCTTAACGAACTCTGAGACATCCTTTAGCATGGATGGCCAAAAGTATTTACTCTTTATTCGGTACATGGTTCTGGCGACACCCAGATGAGCATTCGACATATGATTGTGATATTCTTTCATAATTTCTCTCTTTTTCTTCTCTGGAACCACAAGTAACCACGCCCTGCCTTCAGGGTTCGGGTTTTTCTTAAAGAGGCATCCATCTTCTACTTTAAAGTTTTGCGCAATTGATCGCCTGCTTCCATTAAGGTTTTTCTTAACACTTTCGATAAACTTATCCTCTTCGTCTGTTATTTGATTTAAAAATAGCCTTTCAAAATCCTCATCCCAATCAGTTTCTGGTAAGGGTCCCCTAGATAAGCCATCGGCGTCCAGATGCTTCTTTCCTGATTTATGTATTATATCGAAGTCATATTCTTGAATTTTCAATGCCCATCTTGCCAATCGACCTGTTGGATCCTTCAAGTTTTTGAGCCAGCATAAGGCGTGATGGTCTGTTACTATTTTAAAGTGTCTTCCATAAAGGTAGGGTCGTAATTTTGACATTGACCAGACAACGGCCAGACATTCTTTTTCAGTGGTTGAATAATTTTGCTCCGCTTTACTTAGGGTACGACTCAAATATGAGATCACCTTCTCTTCACCACCGATGTCTTGGACAAGTGTTGCACCTATGCCGATGTTGGACGCATCAGTATGAACATAAGTAGGTGCATTTGGATTGAAGTGACCTAAAATTGGTGGACTTAATAGTGCTGTTTTTAGGGTTTGAAACGCTTCCTCTTGTCTTTCTGTCCAGGTAAATGATACACTTTTTTTTATAAGGTTGGTCAAAGGGTCAGCAATTTTTGAGAAGTCTTCGATAAATTTTCTATAATATGAACACATTCCCAAAAAGGATTGTACTTCTTTGACCTTTTTGGGCCGAGGAAAATTTCTGACAGCTTTGATGTTATGTTCCGCGGGTTTTATACCATGTTTGCTCGTTATATAGCCGAGAATCTCCAATTCTTCAAAAGCAAATCGGCATTTTTTGTCGTTTAACCTTAAATTAGATTCACGAAAACATCTAAAAACAGCTTCAAGTCTTTTGAGGTGCGTTGGAAAATCCGGGCTATATATGATAACATCATCCAGATAACACAAACAAATTTGCCATCTCAGATTTCCAAGCATATTCTCCATATTTCTCTCAAAGGTAGCAGGCGCGTTACAAAGTCCAAAAGGCATCACGTTGAATTCATATAATCCATGCGCTGTAGTGAAAGCTGTTTTCTCTTTGTCTCTTTCTTCGACTTCAACTTGCCAATATCCAGATCTGAGGTCTATTGCTGAGAAGTGTGTAGATCCTTGGAGAGTATCCATAACTTCGTCTATTCTAGGGATCGGATAGACATCTTATACTGTCACATTATTCAGTTTTCTGTAGTCCACACAAAATCTGTATTTACAATCTCGCTTCTTGACCAATATTACTGGAAAAGACCAGGGGCTAGAAGATGGCCTAATTATGCCTTCTGTAAGCATCTCGTCAATTTGCTCTTTTATAATATCTCGTTCTTTAGCACTTACCCGGTAAGGCTTGTGTTTAATTGGCTTCGCGTCTTCTGTGTCTATCCGATGTTTTGCCAAATTGGTTCTCCCTAATCTCGATGAAAAAAGATCTCCATACCTTTCTAAAACTTGTTTTAACTCCTCCTGTTCCTTTGGTGAAAGATTTTCGTTTATTTGGAATCTAGGTTCTTCGTTCTTTTCTACCTCTCTTTCTCGACTCACATTTATTTTCGCTGGACTACTTCCAAAAGCCAATGTTTGGTTTTTCATTATTTTTAACGGTCGAGGATACGGATTAGTTATCCATATGTGTGTTTCCCTATTTATAACATTGATCAAGCTTCTTGCTAGACGAAGTCCATTTGTTTGAAACATTTTGCTGCTCTCCTCGATAATATATTCTCCATCCTCTGTTTCTACCAATGCCTTGATCAATTTCATGGAACATTCCGGTACAATGGAATCCTTGGCACTCTTTATTTTCAACATTTCAAAATTGATTTCGTCATGATTATTCGTCAAATCGTATTTTATAGTTTCTTGCTTACAATCTATTTTTGCGTTCATTTTCTTAAGGAAATCTCTCCCAAGAATTAATGTCCGTAAATGCGTTTTCAATATCACAAAGTTGTGTGATAATGTTTCGTCATCAATTTTTATATTTAAAAATATACTTCCTACCATGTCCAATTTTTTTCCATCGGGTCCTGCACAAATTTTTGCGAGTTTACTTATACCATGGCCTGTATCGAGGGCCGTTCTGAGGTCGACCACTGAGAGGTCAGCACCTGTATCAACCAAAGCTTCAAAAGTCCCTATCTTGTCCACATTAATTTTTAATTTGTATTTAGGGTCCAACTTCTTGATTCCGTTTATGGTCGACTTGCTTTGATTGACAGATTCAGGCGCGACGCTTAGTTTAAATCTTCCAACACGGAATATCTATTCCGGGTAGGAATATTTGTCTGTGTGCTATGACATACATCAGCATAAAGCCGAGGTCCTGATTTCTCTGATATTTCATTCATTTGGCATTTCTCTTCGACCTTCTCTTGGGTATCTGCTGGATCCTCTTCTAGGATTCTTATAAACTTGACCCTACAATAACGGGCCACGTGCCCTGGCTTGTTACATTTAAAGCAGATTGGTCTTCCATCTTCCGTCCTATTTTTGCTCACTTCTTGGCTTTTATTGTAAGTGTTTCTCTGAAGGTTTGGTTTCGGCACAAAGTTAGGATTATAAGGACGTCTAGGGGTAGAGGGCTGGGGAAAGTTGTTTCGATACTGTCTGGGGGTAGGAGGGGAGTCGTTCTTGTAATTATTTGAAACAGTGGCTTGGGGCCTGGAAGTGGTCTGGTAGTTTCGTGCGGCAGTCGGCGGCACGTACCTCGATTGTTGTTGGGGTCTAGAATAGCGTGGGCCGTTATATAGGTTTCTGGATTTCTCCACACGTTCCCGATACTTCTTTTCAAAATAATCCATTTTCTTGCACACGACAAGAAGGTCATCGGTCGTTTTAGGAGGGTTCAGGTAGAGCGCGAATGAGTACTCTTTTTTCAGTCCTCCAATAACATGTTCAATTTTTGTTTCTTCTTCCATTGCGGGGTCAACCTTGTTGCACAACACTAGAATGTCTTCCGCGAACCTGATTGCTGGTTCATTCCAGTGTTGCATTCTGTTGAGCTTCATTCTAAGTTCTTCTTTATTCGCGTCCAAAGAAAAATCCTGAATGAGGCGGATTTTAATATTTTCCCAGCTCGTGAAACTAGCTTTGTGTAAATTCAACCAGGTTTTAGCGCTTCCCGTCATGTTCATGGCGGCATAACGAGAGATAATGTAGTCTGCCCAATGGTACAAGAAGCCAATTTCTTCAAGAGATTCAATCCATGGGCGAGGGTCTTCCGTTCCATCATACTTGGGGATGTCGATGTTGGGATTCAGGACAACTGGGTCGGAACTAGCATCTCTACCAATTGTTGCACCAGGTTGCGGCTTGGCAGACTCTTCAGCCTGGATTCTCTCCTGTGCTGGGTCTTGCATCTTACCAGAGCGTGTTTCAACCATCCTACAAATTTATAAAAGGGAATAATGAGATAAGTCTTCTTTAAGTAGCCTCCCGAATCCTTTATTTATTTTCTCACATCAAAGAGAGCAGTGAAGTCACACGTGTACCTAAATACAAATGATCATAATCTAAATAATCTGTTTTAAATAAATATCATAGAATATTTTATATAAAATAAATAAATATATAATTTAAATTTCAAATATGTTAAAAATAATATAAGAAATACGCCATTAATCATGATGTAACAATATATAGATCTGCCCCTGATTAGATTTAAAGTCTATATTAAGAAAAGAAAAGATGGACAATTACATAGTACACATGAGGAATAAATATGTAGAAGGAAAAGAAAGTTGGATAAAACCGACCTTCTGATCATGAACTTCCTACTCGTGGAGGATTAGATACAGCAAGAGCTCTATACCAAGAGAAAGTAAAAGTTTAAAATTAAAATACACTAACACTATCAAGTTTAGTCTATCTTCATTTACAAAGGTGAATATTACTAGACTACTCAGACGAAACCTTTGGAGAAATGTGAAATCTCTAAGTAACCTAGCTATTCTATGGATAACAAGGCAGAAGAGGTTGAGACATGGGTAACAACAATGATACAACGAATGATGACAGTTTCAAATTTTAACAAAATTCAATGCTTTGAAAGCAAGAACCTGGTCATTATAGTCAAGAACCTTCCACAAGCAATATCTATTGGGAGGACAACCGCTCCAAGGCTATCCATTAAAAATGGCGCGAATAACCAAGCAAAGAATTGGAAGCCAACTTCTTAACCAAATATATCTCTTCGAACAAGATAAACTACCTTATAAGTATAATAGATTTTGAATAAAATTATTTAAAAGGAGGTCTTGGGAATATTAAGGGACTGAATTTTAAACATATTACACAAAATATATAACTGTGAGCCCTTTGTGCGAAAAGAAATAGTAATGTTTAAAAAAAAAAGATTCCTTTTTGTCGGTCTACTGCACAAAACAGCCATTACCACCTAATTTGGACTTAACAAATTCAACGTAATGAGTTTTGGCCTTAATAATGCGCCAGCAACATTTCAACGGTTCAATAACGAAGTACTGTTTGGACTCTGAATTGTTTTCACATATATAGATGGTAGATTGATTTCCTTAAGTTCCGACAAAGAAACATAAACAATATCTGGAACCACTACTCTAATGACTAGATAAATACGATTTAAAAGTTAATATGTCTATATCTATGTTTGCTAAAAGGTAAATAGACTTTCTGCGTTACAGAGTAACTCCAGGAAATTCCCCACACTATCACTCTAAAAGGTGCAAGCAATAATTGAATATAAACTGTCGGAAAAACCATTCATGCATAACTTTAGAGTCTTTCTAGGGATGATTTATTTATAAAGGCGTTATTCAAAAAATGCTGCAGACTCCCAGGCATTTTTACGTGAATATTTGAAAGGAGTCAATCAAAATTATGAAATAAAAGTCGAGTGGACGGACGAGTTAAAATCAATGCTCGAAAAATGCAAACAAGACCTCGCTAAAGCAACACAGTTGAGCTTCACCAATGCAGAATTACCTCTGTCATTGTGCACAGACGCATCGAATTAGACAATTGTGGAGCAGTAATACAACAATATGAAAAGACTGGCAAGAGGCTACTAGCCTTCTAATAAAGAACTCAATGATGTTCAAATAGCATAGAGCACCTACGATAGAGAACTGCTGGGTATATTAAGCATTTCAATTATATTCTGGAAGGAAGAGAGTTGTTACATTCAAAGACCACAAACCAATAACCTATGTATTTCTACCAAATACTGAAAAAGCGTCTCTAAGACAGCTCAGAGAACTACAGTACAAATTGTTGCTCCAGGTTGCTTCATAACAGGACACACTAGCTTTCTCGAGCGAGTCTCCATTATATCAAGTACAAATAAAATTAGATAATAATAAAACAACTACCTTGAAAAATAGTTAATCAATATATTTTCTTGAAGAGTCCAGAGGTCTCCATTGCCTTTACTCCTGCCAATAGTTCTTCTCCCCTCGCGCCATTGGGATACGCTCCATCCTTCCAAGTGATAATACGTATGACAAAGCTGCCGAATACAAAAAATAATCATGTACTGCCCTATATATATATCAGAAAAATATTTTACAACTAATTTTAACAGCGACAAAATTAATAATTAAAAAAAATGGAAGATAAAAATATTGCTGCATCATATTTATATCAAACATTGTGCAGAAATATCACAATTTTCAAACAACATCCAGCACATCAATGGAAAAGATAACATAGTTGCTGCTCAGTATCAAGGAACGAGGACACAAAGTGGCAAATTACGATGAGCTAGCAGAGATAAACAAAAATCTCTCTGATAAAGAATTATTAACACTGAAGCAGGAAAACCTCAGTCCGAAGTTCAAGTCACTTCCCTCTGGAAAATCCCTCTAGTGTGGCGTGTCAACAATGAACATCCGCCCCTACATACCTCGGCAGCACAGGATGTGAATGTTCACATAGATCCCTCACGACGTATGCCTCAACCGCCAACGAAACAAGGTATCAAGATATGCAAAACCAGAAATTGGTTCATTTAAATAACCAGACGATCGGTTTAGCGTCATCCACATAGATTGTATAGGTCCATAACCGCCTTCAAATGAGAACATGTATAGCCTCCCCTGTATCGATCGTTATAAAGGTTGGATGGAAGTTACTCTCATTAAAGATATAAAAGTCCAAAACTAGACAAAGCATTTTGTGAAAATTGGATAGTTTGCTTCAAAGTTCAATGTCGAAAATCATAACAGAATTTCAGAAGAACAGAATCCAAAAACTTGGAAAAATTCTCTTCGAACATATCCAAAGCTGCAAAAGCATCGATACCTAGAGGCAGACGTAAAGACCTGTGGATACCTTTCTGGAAGGACCACAACATCGAGGCAATGATTGCAGAGAGAGACAATATCAATGATCTTCTCAAAACAAATAAAACAGAAGAAAACAGAAAGAAACTCATTGAAATTAGTCACAAAATAGAACAAGAAATTTGGATATGCAAACAAGAAAAATGGGCAGATTTCTGCGAAAAAATGGATCCAAGAAAGGACAGTCAACACTGGAATATAATTAGTGTTAGAAAACAATCAAAACCAACACCAATCCTCCAAGACTCTAACCGATATGAATAGAACAGCGAGAACGAACAAACAGATGGCTGACATAATTTCTGAATATCTTTCAAGCACTTCTAGACTCAACTACACGAATGAAGACAGGACTCTAAAAAATAATATAAACAAGTTAGTTAAACAAGCAAGAAATTATCATCAACAAGATATTTTTCGAGAGACTTCACACTGAATGAGCTAAACTCATCAATAGAAAAGTTAGTTTTCAAGAGGTCACCAGGAGATGATCTAATCTTTGGTCAAATGATTAAACACTTTGAAGACAAAGCTAAAAATCAACTCTTACGAATACTGAACATTTCATGGCAAACTGGTAAACTCTACCAAAGAATTGGAAGATATCAATTATAGTGCCAATACTGAAACCAAACAAAGATGCCAAGTAATGCAAGAACTATCGGCCAATTGCTCTCACCAGCATACTTTGTAAAATAACAGAACGAATTATCCACTCTAGGCTCATAGTCTGGCTCATTAACAATAATAAAATAAACTTATACCAAACTGCCTATAGATCCAGACATTGTACAACTGATCAACTGTTCTACTTCTGCCAATCAATAATAGATTTTTTCCAGGAAAAACCAACAAAGAAGACAACGGCCGTATTCCTGGATATGACCTCAGCTTTTGATCGAGTGTGGAGGGAGAAATTACTTGAAAGGCTGCACAACATCGGAGTAAGAGGAAAAGCCTTAATCTGGATTGCAGACTTCTTAAGGGGAAGAAGGATAAAGGTTCGGGTTAATGGAGCATTTTCCAAAGACAGAAGAACATGGGCTGGTGTACCTCAGGGATCTGTGCTCAGTCCTCTACTCTTCCTGCTATATATTAACGACATCCATCCTTACCTCACCGAAGACACAAAGGTTGCCTGTTATGCAGATGATATAGCCATATAGCACACAAGTAGCAGTATAGAAAATTCAGAAAAAATGCTGAACACATCAATGAGAGGACTGGAGAAGTGGGCAATGGAACTCAAAATGACCATAAACCCAATAAAAACAAACCTATGCGTCTTCTCCACTGACAGGAAAAACAGGCATAAATTTAATCCCAAAATAAGCATAAACAACCAAATAATTGATAAAATTAAAAATCCAAAATACCTAGGTGTGATACTTGATGAGGAATTGCGATTTACAGAACACATAATTAGCACCTCAAATAGAGCTACCAGAAAACTAAATATTCTGAGAAGGTTATGTGGAACAAATTGGGAAGAAAAACCAAAAACCTTCAGAACAACATTTACCACCTTAATAAGGCCAATAATGGAATATGCAACACCTGTCTGGGCTCCCTCAAGCTCATCACTAAAAGGAAGACTAGACAGTGTTCAAGCAAAAGTGGCCAAAATAATCACTGGTGCTGTTTCATCCACCAACAATGAGAAAATTCAAAGAGAATGTGGCCTAGACCTACTCGAAAGCAGAAGACAATTAAAAACAATAAAATTCACAAATAGCTTGGAAAGTAAAAAAACCGAACACATAGCCCATAGAACCTATTTAAACTGGACACAAAAAGAAAGACTTAAAAGATCTTCAACACTTCAGTACGACAACAATATTAGAGAAGGCATAAACATGAAACACAGTGACTTTCAAATTCAAGAAGAACCAACATTTCCTACCCCATTACCATCAAATATAATCATCAATCTCAACCTGAACGAACCCTGCAATAAAAAAGAGAACAAAATCATACTTAAAAAGAAAGGACTTGACACAATTGATTTATATGATCAGAGAAATTATTTATTAGCATACACAGATGGATCATCAGACCTTACCCTGAGTAATGGAGGGGCCGGAATTAACATAATACTCCAAGATGGAACACACATCAAAATTAAAGAAGGAGCAGGAAAGATTTCGTCAAATATCACTTGTGAACTGACAGCTATCTGGAAAGCCCTTGATGTATGCCTGACCAACCATCCCTGCATCAAGCAGAAGGAATCATAATATACAGCGACTCCAGATCCGCTCTAGAAGCAATTCAGAAGGGCAATACTAGAATCACGCAGAAAATACGCTCATTACTTACCCAACTGGAAACATTGGAGAAGTACTGCATTCTACAATGGATTCCTGTCCATGTTGGGATCGAGGGTAATGAAATGGCAGATGAATTGGCAAAGGAAGCCAGAAAGCTGAGCCAAAGGAAAGAACAAATGTCAGTATTTGACGCTGATGCTTTGGCAAAAAATGCAAGATAATCAAACAAAAAAAATAAGAAAAGATCAAATATGTGAAATAAACTCTGAGAGAAAACTGACAAAAACTATAACAAGACTTAGAACAAAACACTATAAAGGAATGACAATACATCCAGATGGCACAATAACTTATAAAGCATGCAACAACTGTCCTGGTGTGGAACTAACACCTACTCACATATTCTCAGGCCCAGCAATGGCCGCAGCCTTGCAGAAAATTGACTTAGACCCAGAGCAGCAGCTTTACACACCCAAGATAGTGGATATTGCTGCTGCTGTGATGGAGATGCATGGAGACATCTGAGACTCTTCTTTGGACACGACAACGACAACAACAACATAACAGAATTTACGATACAGTTCAATTCCTTAACCTTTGAACATCTAGGAACTATCTGCGGAGCAAATATCCAACATACGACGCCGTACCACCCGCAGAGCAATGGAAAGATAGAGAGGCTGAATAGAACTCTCAATGCCGCAATCCAAGCCCACAACTCGACAAAATGGACAGACGGTACTTCTTGGGCTACGAGCTGCAGTCAAATACCAATTACTCCATTGCTGAAATGGTATATGGAGAAATAATATAAATCAAACAGGAGAATTTATGTAGAGACAAAAATTTCAACCCCACCATACAACCTTATATCCAATTTCTACAGCAACAAATGCAAAACTTAAAACCAAAAAAAGCAAGACATGGCTCAAAAAATATTCATACACAACGAATTAAAATATTCTCCAATGTATTTCTCCGCGATGACAGAGTAAAATAGACACTTTAACCTCCATATGAGGACCGTTCTTTGTGAAAGGAAGACATGGAAAATACTTTATTTTATGAATCAACGGGAAAGACGTCAACATATAAATTTTACAGATTAAAGCCAGAATATCAACTGCCTATAGGAGACCCGGAGCAAACAAGTCAGCCAAGACTCGATGCCTGCCTGGAACCCAGGCCAACATCATCCAATAAAGACTTTACCCACCTGGGGGGGGATTCAGAAGAGACAACAACCCCTGAAGGAGAAAAGACAGGACCAAACGCAAGTAGGACAAGAACCAGGAGGACAATCCAGGAAACTTGTAAGGTTCCAAGAACAAGATAAATGCATTTAATCCTGCTACTACAAGAATGACAAAATGTAACTTAGTTACTGGAGAGGAAGAGATGTAGCAGCCAAGACAGTCGGCAATAAAATTAATATATAAAATAATTAGTTGAAACTCTATAAAACAGTTTAAAATAAAAATGTTTACAAATGTGTGGAGTATTATAAAAAGGAATGGCATTCTATTATGCAGACATGTGTGAAGTAACGATTTTTTGTAAATATACTTTGACTACTCGATAATATTTCTTTGGGTTGCTTATTTTGAGCGGCACCCAATAAAGTTATTTTATTCTGGAAAATAAAGCAATTTCCCCTGAAATCGCCTTGTAGATCCTGCGTCTGATTCTGTTGTCAGCGTCCATCAAGTCGAGTTCTGGTGAATATATGGACGAATATTCGCTAATTTGATCTTTTAGTGACAATCACTCGCAGCGCATCTAGCCGATGCAGTATGTAGATTAGATTTATGGTCCATTTTGTTTTCTCAGCAATGCTTGATACAGAAGCGGTTTGCCGGTGCCTTCTTCCGTCTATGGCGTTGACTAAATAAATTAGGCTATTCCGTCTTTTGAGACAATTTCTCCCCATAAGGACATACACAAAAGCGTCCGATTCACACAATGGTATTATATGGGCACTATATTATAATATAGTATTAATACATATTAATTTTAATCTAACCTTTCTCTATAGTATACCTGGCTTGTGTGGCTTAATGCTAAGATATGTTAAAGATTTATGAATCAATATATGTAAATAATAATGTTTATATTAATTAGATATTATTGTTTTGGTATTAGACTTATGCAAAATTTGAGTAAAGCATATATAAATTTTAAGTGAAGGAGTTAGAGTGATAAATTATCAAACATATATCTTGTATAGGAATTTTAAAAAAAGTAAAATAATCTGAAATACGGATTCAACTGACCTGTGCTTAAATTATTTTATGGGAATTGAGAGACAAGAAAATGTTATTGCACAACTCCTGACATTCAAAAGAAAAAAGCGTCTCTCGGATATTTTTGAAACCCTAAAGACATAAAAGTAGACTATTGCCCAATTTTATCGAAATAAAGAAAAGAATCGTTATAAGTTTGAGCTCTCGTGTTTCAGCGATTTATTTCCGTGAAAAAATACAGTAAGTTTCCACACGAATACATTCAGTTCCAGTTCAAAATAAATGTTTTAGGTACCACTCAGAAAGAACAACCCAGCTCATAATACAGTCAATAATATGTAAAGGTTATGATATATATCACATTTACAGTTTATTGACATACTATTCTGATCAAAAAGTTTCGACACTTTGCTCATAAGTTAAAAAAAAACTTTATTATTTTACCAAATTCAAATTGTTCCCTTCAAAGTAGTCCCCGTTGGCCGCGATGCACTTCAGCCACCTTTTTTTCCAGTCGGCAAAACACCTCTGGTAGTCTGTTTTCGGGATCGCCTTCATGGCCTTCTTCGATTCCACTTTGATCTCTTCTATGCTCTGAAATTTCCGACCCTTCAACTTTTTTTTAGCTTTCCAAAGAGGAAGAAGTCGCAGGGGGCCAAATCGGGACTGTAGGGGGTTGGGGGAACACAGAGGTTGAGTGGTCCTGTAGGAACTTCGAGATTTTGAGAGCTGTGTGCGCCGGCGCGTTATCGTGGTGGATGTTAAATATCCATTTTAGTGGGCAAGCAGCTCGAAAACACGGCCCCATCGAGCAGCACGCGGTGGCGGCGGGCGTGGTGTGCGCCTGCGCAGGATCGACTATACAACTGTTGCTGGCAGACAAAGAAAGATGGCGGTCGCCAATGTTTACGTTTTTTTGGTTTCTTTTTCTTTTGTTCTTTAATTTACATATAGTTATATGTATAAATAAATAATATTATCTTTAATATGTTTAAAATTTAATTATAATTAAAATCAATAAATAAAGGCTTTTTAGTAAATTCTATTTATTTTAGTTATTAATTAACAAAAGTGGCGAGCCTGCCAGGATGGAACGTGACAAGAAGTTGCGCTCAGTAACCAGAACGCGATTTACTAAGGTAGTAAATGTTTTGGATTCCGAAATAAGTAAATCTAATGCTGATCTAGGTGTGATCAAGGACAAATTTAGCAAATTAAAAGACATCGATTTCAAATTAAAGGATCTTGACCAGAAGATGTTGGATCATATGATGGTGGCTGATGCAGAAGAAGACACTTTAAATTGTGAAATTGAAGAAGCAGAACATTATTCGGATACCTTCATCACCCTGGAAAGAAAGGTAAGAGAACTAATTGATTCTGATAACAAAAGTGATGTTAAATCCCTGGGAAGCTCAAATGGGTCATTAATGGCCAAAAGTTATAAACTTCCTAAGATCGAAATAAGAAAATTTGATGGAGAATTAATTAATTGGCTTCCATTTTGGGCACAATTTGAAAATATTCATGAGGATACTGAGCTGCATGATGCAGAGACAAGTTTCATTATCTGGTGCAGTCTATGCAATCAAACACTAGAGCCAGAGAGCTCATAGAAAGCTATCCCCAAACAGCAGACAACTATGCCAAAGCGGTCCAAGCCTTGAAACAAAGGTGTGGACAGAAAGATTTGCTTGTGGAAATATATGTAAGGGAACTGCTTAAATTAATGATGGCAAATGTCAAGACTCCACCAGATGAAAGGCGGTCAGTGGCTAAACTATACGACAAACTCGAAACACAACTAAGATCTCTGGAATCTTTGGGTGTTGATACCAAGGAAAACACAGCATGGCTTTTCCCTATGATAGAGTCTTGTTTGCCAGAAGATGTGCTGGTTGCTTGGCAGAGATCACCGCTGAATAATTGTGATGCATCAAAAAACTCTAATTCTAACTCCAGCTCTCGCCTTAACAATCTTTTGGACTGTCTTAGAAGAGAAGTGGAAGGGGAAGAAAGAAGACTTCTAGCCAGGAGAGGATTTGAAGGGTCTTCCCCAAAAGAGAAACTTAGAAATAAGTTTAAACAGAATTCAAATATACCTACAGCTGCAGGTTTATTTTCTGCCAAGGAGATGGGATGTTTGTTCTGTGAAAATAATCACCAAAGTAAAGACTGCATCACTGCTCAATCTATGCCATTCAAGGATAAAAGAGAAAAGATCTATGAAAAGAGGTGTTGTCTGAAATGTCTTAAACCTGGACATCTTGCAAAGGCTTGCAAGAGGACAGTTCAATGTAATATTTGTGCCAAAGGACACTACGTTCTTCTTTGTCCTGACTTGCCCTGCAACCGAAAGGAAAAGACGCATGTCTCTGAAGTAGTGCAGAGTGCTTTAGCCAATCAGCAGTGTACAAGAGATGTAACATTAATGACCTTGATGGTCAATATTATGGAAAATAATGGCTATAGAAGAGTGCGAGCACTCTTGGATCCTGGTTCTCAGAAGTCCTATATTTTGGAATCCACTGCACTAGAAGTAAAATTGAAGCCCGTCGGCAATGTAAATATTGCTCATTCATTGTTTGGTGGTACACAAACAGAAACAAAATGCCATAAGGTATATAAGGTGGCATTATGCAGCAACCAATCCGAATTGGACACTCTGAGAGAATTTGAATTCTTGGGTCAAGACATTATTTGTGGAGAGATTCCAAGGACGCCTAAAGGAGCATGGTTGAATGAACTAAAAGGATCTAGAATTTGGCTGTCTGATCTTGGGAGAGATAGCCACAAGATAGAACTTTTGATCGGCAGTGATATTTATGGAAGCCTTTTGTCGGGACGTGTGAAGCAGCTGGAAAATGGACTAACAGCTATAGAAACACATCTTGGATGGACAATTTGTGGCCCTTCACCGAAGAAAGATGAGCAGACTGATTACTCATCACTGGTGGTCATCAGCATGCACAGTAGAAATATGTCAGTTGATTATTTGTGGGATTTAGAAACGATTGGCATAAAAGATCCCAGGGAAAATCTTACCAAGCTAGAAGAAGATAAAATAGTACACCAGCACTTCTTAAATACTGTTCATCAGCTGGAAGATGGACGCTTTTGTGTAGGATTACCTTGGCTGGGGAACCAAGAAGGAATTCCATCCAATCGTCATATTGCAGAGAGAAGACTTTTTAACACAACCCGTAAATTGAGAGCTAAATGTATCTTCAGCGAATATGATAGGGTGTTCCAAGAATGGCTAGCTGAAGGTGTTATTGAAAAGGTGTCTCCAGAAGATTTGAACAGGAATTGTCATTATCTCCCTCATCACCCAGTGGTTAAAGCCAATAGCAACACCACCAAGATAAGACCTGTGTTTGACGCATCATGTAAGGACAAGGGGAATCTTTCATTGAACGATTGCTTGGCAAGTGGCCCAAATGTTATTGAACAGATCCCAGCTATCCTACTGAAGTTTAGAGAAAAGGCTATTGGAGTTATTGCTGACATTAGAAAAGCCTTTTTGCAAATTGAAGTGAAAGAAGAAGATAGAGACTATCTTAGATTCTTATGGTGGAAAAATAATCATCAGATTCAGGTTTTACGTCACAAGCGAGTTGTCTTTGGTGTGACCTGTAGCCCCTATTTGCTTGGAGCAGTCATTCTGCATCATCTTAAGGGAGTCTCATCTGAATTTGGAGCTCTTCCTCAGAAGTTGATGGAATGTTTGTATATTGATAATTGTGTCACTTCAGTGGATACTGAGGCAGAATTAGTTGATCTGGTGGAGAAATCTACTGAGATATTTGCAAAAGCCAAGATGGATCTCAGAATGTGGCAATTCGGACCTATACACCGAGTCAAGGAAGTCTATTCTAGATTACCTCCTAGTGTTGATATAGAAAGGAGTGAAGAGGCTTCAGTTCTGGTCATGAAATGGGATCTTTTAGAAGATGCTCTTAATGTGACCCCCAAGTTCGGAGTTATAATAAACTCACTTTCCAAGAGAGACCTCTTGTCTCATACCTAACAGATCTTTGACCCAATTGGATTCTTAGCTCCTGTCTTATTACCTGCTAAACTACTTATTCAACAAGCCTGGACAGTCAAAACTGATTGGGATGAACCTTTACCATCAACCATTCAAGAAAATTTTATGAAGTGGTACAGTGAGTTGGACACTCTCGCCGACATAAAAATTCCACGTAGAGTGGGCCATGGGGTTAGAGCCCATTGGTCCATTCACATATTTTGTGATGCCAGCCAAAGTGCATATGCAGCAGCAGCTTTTCTACGTTGTCCTGAGAACAAAGGAGTGTCAGTACAACTTTTGATGGCCAAATCCCGGCTAGGCCCACTTAAGAAAACTACTATCCCTAGGATGGAACTTCTTGCTTGTATGTTGGGAGTTAGACTCGGCAGGTACATAACTGAGTCTTTGAATTTGGCTGCGGAACCGGTGTACTACTGGACAGACTCTACTACAGCACTTTCATGGATCAAGACGAACAGGCAGTGGGGCACCTTTGTAAACAACAGAGTCAAAGAGATATGCAACACTTCAGGTCCGAACAAATGGTTTTATGTACCAGGGGGCCTCAACCCTGCAGACCTTCCTTCAAGAGGTTGTAGTGTACTACAGCTTAAACGCACCAGATGGTGGGAGGGACCTGAATGGCTCAAGCAGCCTCAAGATCACTGGCCAAAGCAATTATTCCACTCAGACAGAACTTTGGTCAATTTAGAAATAGATAGACAAGTATTGGTGACTACTCATGCCAGAACTGAAGTAATGCCATGGTTTGAAAGATTTTCAAATTTTACAAAGATTGTCAGAATAAATGCGTGGATCCAGAGGTTCATACGAAATACACAAAAATTGTCCCCATTAGGTATGCATAGTCTACAGCTTTCAGAATTAGAAGATGCTGAAAAGGGAATTTGGAAAACTGTGCAACAGCAAGTTTTTTCTAGCCGAGGAGATTCGATCAACGGGTTGATGATAATCAGAGATCATTTTGGATTGATCCGTATAAAATCCAAGCTTATTGAAAGGGATGACGAATATTCATTTCGTTACCCAATTTTGCTTCCAACAGAACATCATGTTGTCACATGCCTGATAAGAGAATTCCATCTGAGACATTGTCATGCAGGAGTTCAGATCCTTTCTGCCAAACTCAGAGAAAATTATTGGATCTTAAATTCCCGGCGCAGCATACGAAGTGTCGTCTCTCAGTGTGCCAAGTGTAGAAGATTTTCATCAAAACCTGTGAAAACTACTCCGATTCACTTACCCCTTGATAGAGTGAGAGATGCCACAGCCTTTGAAATTCTGGGAGTAGACCTTGCTGGTCCACTTTACCTCAAGAACAAGACCAAGGCATGGATTGTTCTATTTACCTGTGCTGTCTTCAGAGCTATACACCTGGAACTTGTAACCTCATTAAGTACTGAAGCTTTCATACAAGCTCTGAGAAGATTTATAGCCCGGAGAGGGCGACCAACAGTCATTTATTCTGATAATGGTACTAATTTTGTGGGCGCTAACAATGCTCTCAAGGCTTTAAACTGGAAGAAGATAGTGTTAGACCAAAATCTTCACAAGATAAGTTGGAAGTTAATACCTCCTACTGCTGCATGGTGGGGAGGTTGGTGGGAGCGTCTTATTCGTTCCATCAAGGATCTCCTTGTTCGAATTTTGGGCCATTCTTCAGTGTACTATGAAGAGATGTCTACTATCCTATGTGATGCAGAAGCTACAATCAACAGTCGTCCGCTGACATACATTCATGAGGACTTTGACAGTTTGATTCCTTTATCACCCTCCATGTTTCTACATGATTCAAAATACGTGGGAGTTCCAGATCTTGATGAGTTGGATTCAAATAAATTTCAAGATAGATATCGGCATTGTCAAAGGCTGCGAGAAGCTCTCAGAAGTCGCTTTCGGAGTGAATATCTGGGCCAGCTTGTCCAGAAGGCTAATGAGAGGACTCCGAAACTGAGTGTGGGTGATGTGGTTATAGTGAAGGTGGAAGACAAGAGGAGACTCCACTGGCCTATGGCAAGAATAGTGGAACTGTTTCCAGGAAGAGATGGACATTCTCGGGTTGCTAAAGTTCGCACAAAACTGGGAACCCTTATACGCCCTGTGCAGAAGCTCTATCCCCTGGAAGTTTCAAGTGGGGATCCAATTCTTCGATCCAAAGAAGATACTACAATTGAAGAAGAGCATAGTGAGGCTAAGCGAACTCGATGTGGACGCATGGTCAAGCCACCACAGAGACTTAATTTATAATGCTTAACTCCTTTTATGTACCACATATATATCACTTATCTTAATTGTATAATTTTCTTCCCCAAATCATAGGTGGGAGTATGTTAAATATCCATTTTAGTGGGCAAGCAGCTCGAAAACACGGCCCCATCGAGCAGCACGCGGTGGCGGCGGGCGTGGTGTGCGCCTGCGCAGGATCGACTATACAACTGTTGCTGGCAGACAAAGAAAGATGGCGGTCGCCAATGTTTACGTTTTTTTGGTTTCTTTTTCTTTTGTTCTTTAATTTACATATAGTTATATGTATAAATAAATAATATTATCTTTAATATGTTTAAAATTTAATTATAATTAAAAGCAATAAATAAAGGCTTTTTAGTAAATTCTATTTATTTTTGTTATTAATTAACAGTGGAGGATCCACGACTTGCTCCTCCACAGCTCCGGCCGTTTCTGCCTGATCGCTTCCCTCAATCGCCTCAAAACTCCCAGGTAGGAGTCAGCAGTTATTGTAGAGCCTTGTTGTTGAAATTCATTATGAACGATGCCCTGGTAGTCGAAGAACACCGTCAACATGACCTTGACTTTGCTGGGAGCCTTCCTCGCTTTCTTTGGTCTCGGCTCATTTTTGAAGCGCCACTCCGATGCCTGTTGGGTAGTTTCCGAATCAAAGCCGTAAATCCATGTTTCGTCTCCAGTAATGACCCTCTTCAGCAATTCGGGGTCGTCGGTTATCGTTTCGAGATTGAGACTGGCCGTTTCTTTCCGGGCGTTCTTTTGATCAAAAGTAAAATCTTTGGGAACGAGAACGGCGTTGAGTCTTCTCACTCCCAAAATGTCCTTCATTATCGATTGAGTCGACCCGAATGATATCCCTGCTTCTTCGGCGACCTCCCTGACAGTTATTCGTCGGTCTTCACGCACCAGTTCCAACACCTTGTCAACTTTTTCAGGCGTGGTTGATGTGGACGGTCTCCCGGAACGCTCGTTGTAGGCGGTCTCTTCCCGACCCTCCTTGAAGCGCTTGTACCACTCGAAAACTCGTCTTCGACTCATGACGGCATCCTCGTAGGCTGTTTGCAACATCCAAAAAATTTCGGCACCCTTGAATCTGTTTTTCACACAGAACTTGATGCAAATTCGTTGATCCTCCATTTTGGTGACTAACGAAATCGAAGCACGGGCAAAATGGCTTCAATTCGAACAGCCGCTGCTCGCGCTGTTGTGGCGCGTGATTTTTGAAAATTGGCAGGTCTCCAAGCCAAGGGCGACGCTTGCGTTTGCCACAAACCGGGAGAAAATATATTGAGTTTTCAGGATTTTATGAGCAAAGTGTCGAAACTCTTTGATCAGAGTAGTATTTACAAGGCTAGAGCCTTGTGGTGCGGGATCTCGAGTTCTGGATGTATTCCTCATTTAATTTGCTCTGACTTCCCCTTTTTTAATCTCTCTTTTTTATGTCTTCATTTTTTCTCAGTTGATAGAGAATTTGCTACATCCATCAACAATGCAAGTATAAGACTTCTAATGGTTGATATAATTTGCCAGATACCTCAAATAAATATAAAGTGAAGAGTCTATTAAATAATTTATTTCCCGATGATATGACGTACGCTCATATAAAGAGGAACACATTTTTACTAGGAACTAT
Organism: Cordylochernes scorpioides; assembly: GCA_030710605.1. Lineage (NCBI taxonomy): Eukaryota > Metazoa > Arthropoda > Arachnida > Pseudoscorpiones > Chernetidae > Cordylochernes > Cordylochernes scorpioides. The sequence continues at coordinate 109,735,086 of CP092886.1, read as the reverse complement.
ACACCTCAATATAAAGCTAAAATAACGTTTTTATAGAAATAATAGGTATTGAAAATATAATTTTAAAAATAAATAACAAAAAAGCACCAGGTCCAGATGGCATCAATAATAATTTGATCAAATACGCTGGTACACTTTTAATTTCCCGATATTAATACAAATATTCGACAAATGTATTGAATTAGGTTATTATCCGGATATGTGGAAAAACTCTTTTACAAAGATAATTCCAAAATATAATAAACTATGAAACAAACAAAAGCTATAGACCAATCTCATTGACGTCAAACGTTTCAAAAAAAATCTAAAAACTCAATAAAAAACAAAATATATAAATATTATGAAGAAAATAATTTGATGAGTGCAAGGCAACACGGATTTACAAAATATAAATCAACGAACAATGCAATGGAAGATATAATGGATATTATACTGAAACACTGGCAAGGAGAACGCATTCAACAATGTATGGTAACCAGCAATTATAAAAAGACTCGATTTAGATAACATTCCCATCAATTTAATATAAATGATGCAATCTTATTTAATCAGTAAAAGAAGGGAAAACTTCTCATATGAAGATGTTAATGATACAAAAAATCTGACAAAAGGATGCCCTCAAGTCGGTCCTCTACCGCCAATATTATGGAATATTTTGTTAAACGACTTGCTGAAGAGTTTGAAAATCCAAACCCAGAAATAATTTGCTATGCAGACATTTCTATCATTTTCTGGAACAAGGCTGTCGAGGATTTCGAAATATTGAGCGAATATATTCAATGCTATGTGATTCAATGGTGTAATAGGAATAAATTATAATTCATATATTTATATTGTTAATTATCAATAAGCCCAGAGAAAACGAATTTACTTTACTTACATAATAAACCTGAAATATTTTCTAGCTGACATACCAAATATTATTTTAAACCCAGTAGATCAAGTTAAAATTTTAGGTATCAAATTCTCAAATCATAGAATTAAAAAAATATCAACTTTACACCACATATCAACGACATTTTGCCCGGGACAGAAGGAATGAAGACTTTCTGTTTTCACTTAGTGGAAAAATGTGGAGAATAAATACTCAAAAAATAATAATTCTGTATAAAACAATCATCAGGCCAATTCTTACGTATGGTTCAGAAATTTGGTACAAATTTATTAATACTCGATGCAAACAAAAATTAAATTCTTTTCAATATCAAATTCTTCTTTGGGCAATTAGAGTCTACAAAACTACTTTACCAACGGTGTCCATAGTTTTTTTTTTTTTTTTTTTTGCGAATATCCTCCTTTTCTCACAGATTATATTGAATCTAAAATAATCGAATATGATTTGGCTCAACTTTCTATAGAGTATCAAAATGCCTTTAGATCACATGCTACAAGTATAATCAGTTCCTTTTTAAGTGCAGAAATTGATTTATTTTTGTAAAAAACAAATGGAACATATCAAATATTTTTCCCGTTTGGAATTCCCTAATTTTCCTGTTCAACTTTTACAATGCAATACTCAGTTCATAACAAACCACGGAAATTCTAGAGGCTTTTGGCGACAATTGGAGCTGTTGAGGAGACTCGAGCTGTTACTGTGACAAGGAAACCCAGGACTCGAGACACCTATTGTTGGAATTCCCACTTTTCTATAGGGTTTTTTTTTTAGACATCGGACAATTACTAATGTTAAAAACCTGTATGAATTTGTAAATAGCACAGAGAGAATTTTCAGAGATTGTAAATATATTTACGACTATCTGACTGACCCGAAAGGATCAGGTTCCTAATCTATCTCATTGTTTGTTTTTTTATTACATAGAGTGATATAGATAGAAAAATTGCCGGGAAGAAATTGATCCATAGAATCATAGGGCGCTTTTCCCGTCAAAATAAACGTCAAAAACTGACGCCATCTATTGACCGTCGCCGCAAACTAGCGGCCTCGGGTCGGTGACAAAGCCATAACACCAGCTCTGGCAAATTGAGAAGCGTCCACCATGGTCTCTAGGTGGACGCTTCTCAATTTGCCAAAGCTGGTGTTGTGGCTTTGTCACCGACCCGAGGCCGCTAGTTTGCGGCGACGGTCAATAGATGGCGTCAGTTTTTGACGTTTATTTTGACGGGAGAAGCGCCCTATGCTTCTATAAAGTGATATATACTCGATATATACTGTGTTTCTGTTTAACAATTGTGTAAATAGACGCCATTATCCCTAGTGGGGGTATCGCGTTTTGTGTTCTGAAATAAAGAAATAGAGAAGTTGTCTTGGTTTGGCATTACTTTTCTTTGTTTCTTCTTTGAAGGTTTTATTTTCAAGCTTTTCAGATTTTTCGTTGAAGTTGAAAGATTGTTTCATTGTGAAATCGTTATATTTCCTATTTGAAGATCTTTTCTAATGATACTGCTTCTGACAAACCAAGGGACCCCTATTAATTTCTTAATTATCTGGTTTTCAAAGCTTTCAATTTTTTTTAGTGAAGTTGTATTTACAGTTATGAAGACTGGGTAGTAATAGATAAAAATAGGTCTTATAATTGATGCATCGATTATTCGCTCGCACTGTGAAAGATAAATTGCTTCATTTCAAATACTAGAGCTAGCCTGTGCTCTGATGCCTTTGTGAGATTTATTCGGTTCTAGACGTGTTTTTTAAAAGTCAGATGTTAACGCTGTCCTTCCATTTTATTGATCGTTAGAGAACAGAGATAATATGAGCTGCTTTCTCTTTTGTATCTTGATAAAACGAGCACTTCATGGAGTTTCAGGTAGATGTATCAAAATCATATGCTGGAACTAATATTGTGGCAATTGTGTCTACATATAGATGCAGCAAAGTCCCTTAAGGGCTAGGGTAGTCGTGTATGTATATGCTGAAAAAGGTCGGACTTATGACTGAACCTTGAGGAACTTCAGCTAGGATTCTCCTTGGTGTCGACAAAACGTCTTTGACCTTCACTCTGAAATTTCTATCACCGAGAATGTTTCTCGTTATTTTTATTAAGTCTCCAGGTAAATTCTTTTTTGACATTTTATAAATAGTCCTTCATGCCAAACTTTATCAAATGCTTTAAATATAACAAAAACGATTCCTCCTGTTAATTGTCGTGACTCCATGGCCTTTCTGATTTTTTCAGTGACAACTACAGGTTGATGTTGAGTGGAGTGTTTTAACTGGTACCCAAATTCCCCCGCTCTTAGGGGATTGCTTTCATTCAATGCTCTTCGTATACGTCTTAGAATGATCCATTCAAATAATTTGGAGGCAGCAGGCAATAGTGAAATAGATCTATAGCTTGTGATTTTCCTTGTTTCAGAAAGGGAGACATAATTGATTTTTTCCAATTGTGTAAGAAGTGTGCTAGCCTTAATAAGGCGTTAAAGGTATTTATGAGTAATTATAGAACATGGTCGTGCAATAATTTTAGGGTTTCTTTTAGAATCCCATCTATATTTGGAGCTTTTTTGTTTGGGAAGGTGTCAATCATTACTTTTATTTCTCCTATGTTAGTGGGTTCCAGACCTATTTCGTAGTTATTTGGAGGTATAAGTTAACACCTTTTGATTAAGGATCTGTTTGATTTTGAGAACGAGGTGGGAGGATTAGGGTTAAATTATTTTTCGCAACTGTCTGCTAGTGTTCCAGCTGCCTCGTTCGCTATTAATGTCAGATTGTTGTTTGTTTTAATAATAACACAGGTCTAATAAAATGCTTTTTCTTTTGCACAAGAGGCATTGAAGGTGTTTTAATGTAAATTTTAAAATTGAATTCTCAAAAAAAAAAAAAAGAGTCCGTTGAATATCCATATTTGCCTTCTGCTATGAGACCGGTTCATCGTATGAGACCTGTGCCACAGCCTCCTGAAATTGTAATTTTAAGTGACTGTGATTAAGATAGACAGTCGGATGACACAAATTTTGAAGCAGGTGCTTCATCTGAACCTCAATTATTAACCCAAGGAGATTTGAACGACCTCGTACGTGACTTAGATTTATTCAGAAACAGAGTGAACTTTTAGGTTCTAGGTTAAAAGGCTGATATCTGTTGCACAAAGACGCAAAAGTATACATTTTCGCAAGCGGCAAGCTGAATTCCAAGACTTATCTTCACAAGAGAATGATTTAGTGTATTGCAATGTTGTTGTTAGTCTAATGGAAGCGCTTGGTCATGACCATAATACAGAAGAGTGGCGTTTATCCATTGAATCTTCAACAGTTAATTTGAAATCTGTTCTCCTTCACAACGGAAATAGGTTTCCATCAGTGTGCCAGTAATACATGCATCCAACATGTAAGAGGCTTACAAATACGTGAAACTACTTTTGAAAAAGATAGAATACGACAGATACAGGTTGTAAAATATGCGCCGATTTGAAAGCAATTGCTCTCTTGCTTGGTTTACAGCTTGTATATACAAAATTTTGTTTTTTCTGTGTGAGTGGGATAGCAGAGATAGGGAAAGGCATTGCATAAAAAGCGCTCGCCTAACCTTGAAATATTTACTCCAGGACATAATAATATTGTAAATCCTCACCTAATTGATTCATAAAAATATTTATTTACCACCATTACATATTAAACTGGAATTAATGAAGAACTTTGTCAAGGCAATGGATCGAAACGCCATTGGATTTTACTTATCTAAAATAAAAATTTCCTAGCATAAGTGATGCGAAAATTAAAGAAGGCATTTCCTTTGGACCTCAGATTCGAGAATTGCTGCAGGATGGAAATTTTCAAAATATCTTGAATAAAGTTGAAGCAGCAGCATGGAATTCCTTTAGAAACGTTTGCAAGAACTTTTTGCGAAATGACAAGAATTTCACTACAGTTACATAGTTAATGATTTGTTTCTTTCCTACAAAACACTGGAATGTAACATGTCTCTCAAAATCCATTTCCTGCATTCACATCTGGATTTATTTCAGGCAATCTTGGTGCAGTTAGTGACGCGCATGATGAGAGGTTTTATCAAGATATATCAAGCTTGGAGAAGCGGTACCAAGGCAAATGGAATTCCAGCATGCTTTGTTGACTACTGTTGGACACTCAAGAGGGATCTACTACAAGCAAAATATAGAAAAAAAACCTCTGTCGCGCGCGATACCTTTTAATAAATGAAAAAATAATGTATATATGAGCAAATTATATATTGTAGCAGATTATTTATTATTCTATGAAAAGATTTTTTAATTTTGATATTTGTATTTTGATACACTGTAAAATTTTCTAATTGCTTCTCTACTATTTTATTAGTTTTCATCCCAAAGAGCGTCGCGCGCGGTAAAAAAGAACAGATAGCCCTCAAAATGTGGACAGACCTCTACATTCACGATTACTCCACCAGAAATCTACGAAGATTTGCTGCTACCCCGAAACTACTCCTCCAAATGCTTCGAAACATCAAGCATGGATCTACCTCCACAACAATCCTGACCGGCCATGGCTACATTCAGGCAGACCTTGCAACGGTATCGAAAGAAGACCCAACTTGCCCCCACTGCCAAGATGAAGACCAAACCGTAGACCACCTCCTCTTCACTTGCCCAACCTTCCAATACCAAAGATTCCAGACAGCCACTCTCCTAGGTATCACCAACATATGTCCAGCATCCCTAGAAAATCTCCCAAGAAAGAAATCTGCCTGGCAACACCTCATTGATTGGACTTCCACTGGCATTGTACATAAATCCAAGAAGACTTAGGTCAGAAGGACATCCCGGGTAGTTGGCGACTTCTGTACGCTCCAGGAACCTGGGTTACTTAAATAAATAATAAATTAGTTTTCATTTGGTTTTACATTAAATAAATTTCTGCGTCTTTCTGAGGTTTGTCTTTTCTAATTTTCCACATTACGATATGAATAAGAATTTTAGGGATTCTCCGCTAGGAGGCGGTACGAATAGGCAGCACGGAACGTCGCTCTCGGTAAGTGAACTGTCTGACTAAAATATTTTCTCTATTTTTACTAAAGTGCAAATTCAATCTATCTGAAATGAAACCTATACATATCCAATATATTTTACCATCATAATTTTATGTCTATTAGACAAGAATTCTGAGCCAAATTTACATATTTTCAAGCCGGATACATACGTCGGCAAAGAGATTTGCTTATCACGTGTGAATCCTTCACTCTCAAAATATTTCCGAAAGTTTCACCTTATATGTGTAGTTTTAATGCTCTTAATATTAGCCGGCATTGAACAAAACCCAGGCCCTAAGATGTCCAAACAAACGACGTTGGAAGACAAGCTTAGATAGGGATAAAGATATCAAAGATCTGATAAATGCACTCTCCAAAAAGCTGGATAGCTGGGGTGAGAGGTTGGAATCTCGGCTTTCGGCAATCGACGATAGAGTAGAAAATATAAACCAAAGACTGCAACAACTAGAGGAATCTTCTGCCGTTACAAAGGTAGCACTCTCTCAAAACTCAAAAAAAAAAAAAAAAGACTTAGAAGACCAACTTGAACACTTGGATGCAAAGAGCAGAGAAAGGAACCTCATTTTTTACGGAATAGAACAAGATAATAACGAGGACTGCCGAGAACGGATACGGAAGATTATCGAAGAAAATATGCAAACAACGGAGAAGATAAACATCACGCGATGCCACCGTTTATCCAGAAAACCCGGTGCACCGATCCTGATTGAAGTCCCAGAACAAAACGATAGATCAAATCTATTTAAAGCTGCTTTCAATTTAAGAGGAACTAAGATATCACTATCGAAAAACTATAGCGTGAAGTTGAGAGAACAACGGCGCGTTTTGAATGTTGAAAGAAGAGAACTCGCCGAAAAAGGTATTCTAGCTAAGCTAAGAGACAACAAATTAATAATTAATGACATAGCATATAAGGTCTGTGATGGACAAATTGTAGATGCCAATGGACATTCATTGTAGCAAGCAGCTAAGAAACAATCACTTGTAAATAGTCAACCCAACGATACCTTTTCACTGACCTGCTGGAACGTTAACGGGCTGTATAGACTCAATTCAGTTTTTCCTATTCTTTATAGTCACTTAGAGAGATACGAAATATTTGCTTTGACCGAAACCCTTTGTGACCATCACTTAAAAAACGGCCCCAGAGGATTCCACTTATTCGAATCACTGGCAACTAGAAGCTCCAAACTGGGAAGATGCTCGGGTGGAATAATAGTAGGAATCAAAAATAAACTAAAAACTATGTTGGGGAAGGTCGTTGTAGAGCATAATTGGATATCTATACCTTTCAAACGTTGTTTCAATATACAAATTTGTTATATATTTACATATCTTTCTCCAAACGAATCTCAACTGTCAAACTTCATTACTTTATCCAAACATGTCGAAGATAGGTTGGCTAACGGCTATGAAATAGTTCTAGCGGGTGACATAAACATCCGTACCGGCACCTATGGATACTTACACAACCCGTTGGAACGTCCCTTACTTCTTTCACCTGAACGCAAATCTAGGGACCCAGTGCTTTCCAAACATTGGGAACAACTCATAAGCTTCCTAGATAATAATCTACTGACAATAATTAATGGCAGAACTATAAGTGACAAAACTGGAAACTGTACATTTATCTCAAGTCGTGGCTCATCTGTTGTCGATTATTTTATTATCTCATATTCCCTGCTGGAGCACGTTGTTGACCTTAAAGTAGATAATAACCCATACTCTGACCACCTTCCACTAACAATAAACATGTCTAACTTATCTAATCTCAAACGAACGAATGAAACCGTCTATCCCTGCTTTGAAAGATACAAATGGGCACCAGATAACACATCCATCTATTCGCAGAATCTTGACAACAACCAAGTCTCTATCGGCCAGAATCTTGACAGCCTAGTTAATACATTTTCTAAACAAATACAAAACGCAATGCTTGCTGCAGATATGCGCATTAAGGTCAGACCTGGCCGCCCAAAATCGAAACCCTGGTATAACAGGGAATGCTATTTAGCCAAAATATCTGCTAAGGCAAGCCTCACAACCTTTGAGAAAACGAACACTGACGTAGACCGCAATATTTATGTCTCAAATAGGAAAAGATACACGACCTTAATAAACTTCAACAAGAAGAAATATCTTCAGGAAAAACAAGAACTTCTTAAAAATGCCCGTGACTCCGCAAACTTTTGGAAAACTATAGCTACCTTGAAAGATAAAAGCTATATACAAGGAAATATAACAATTTTAGAGTGGCAGTGCTTTTACAACAAACTGCTCTCTGCTGAAACGACGATAGGAAGCGACTTATCTACTCTCTCACCAATTTATCCTGAACTCTACTGTGAAATCTCCATAACAGAAATAACTAGAGAAATCTCCAGTCTGGCAAATGAAAAAGCTTGTGGCGCTGACGAAATTCCGAATGAAGCATTAAAGACCCTATCTTTCGAACACCTTGTCACTCTAAAAAATATATTCAATAGAATCATTAATTCTGGTTCATATCCCTTAATATGGTCTAAATCTATCATCCATCCTATTTTTAAAAGCGGTGACCGGGATAATCCATCAAACTACCGCTGAATTGCCCTTATTAGTAATCTGTCAAAACTTTTCACATCAATACTGAAATCGCGATTACGCAACTGGATTGAAGGCAGATCAATTATTCCAGAGAACCAAGGCCGGATTCAGAAAAGGCTACTCCTGTCAAGATCACATATTCACACTGTTGTCCTTGATACAGCTGACTCTCAGACATAAAAGAAGAAAACTTTATGCTTTTTTGTGGACCTAAAAAAAGCTTTTGACACTGTTCCCCACTCACTTCTGTGATCAAAATTGGGTGAATTAGGTCTAGATTTCCGCTTTGTTAGCCTTATTAGGAACTACTTCGAACAAATGACAACGACGGTGAGATGGAACAGACTATTTACTGAACCCATCAAAATCCGATCGGGAGTGTTACAAGGAGAACCCTTATCACCCTATCTATTTATACTCTTTGTAACTGATTCAATCAACATTTTTAATGATTCTACTCTACCAGGCATATACCTCCCTAATTTTGGAACAGTCCACCTTTTGATGTATGCCGACGACATAATTCTCATAGGAGAATCCCATTATTGGTTTGGGCAGGTACGATAAGCTAACCCCCCACACCGATAAAACGGTGCTTACCTTACAACTCTGAACACTCTGATATACCTGGAAAATATCTTCAAGATTTCTTGAAAAAAGCCATGGTCCACCTGTGCTGTGTGAGCAGAAGAGCTTAAATTGACTGTTCCATTATATGTATGTTCCATACGTAAATACTTGTTTTTTTCCTCTTTTCGCTCTCCACTTCTTCCATCCATATTTCCAAATACATATTCTTATTTTCCATAGGATCATTCAAATAATAATCTGTATATATTCATCATGTGTATATAATTCTTTCTCCATTTTTACCCCTTTGTATATTTCTCACTTTCATAGGTTTCTCCTGCAACATCTTCGTACACATTTATTTTTAGCAAATCTTTATTGTCTTAGTAAAGTCTGATACAGCCTTTTATTGTTTATTTTCGAAACGCCAAAAAGTGACAAAAACAAATCAAAAAGGGATGATGATAACCTGCGTCTTGCAGATTAACATTTTCATAGAAACATATATATATATACATATTTATTGCTAGCTATATATCACCATCTTCTCTCTTCAAACACGAAATCTCACAGGCGGTCTCCTCGCTCGAGGTGGGTTCCGCCTTAGGACAGGACCCTCCTCTTTCAAGGCCTCGGGGTCCAGCGAGCGAAGAGGCTCCAATGACTTTCCATCGTCTGTATCACTCTGAACCTCTGAATCTTGATCCGACCGCTGGCTAGTTAGTCCTGGCGACAGCGACTCCATATAACCTCTGTCTCGTACAACCTCCGAGATTATGGCACTGGGACCTGCTCCTCTTGAGTGCTCGGGTTGACGCTCTTCAACTCCACTCTCATCTTCCTCACCATTCCTCCACCTTTTTCTAATTTGATCCCTGTGATAGGCCTTTACCTGTCCGTGGATCAAAATGGTGTAGACTCTAGTTCCCTTCTTGCCCACAATTTTTCCTGGGATCCATTTATCACCACCTCTAAAGTTTTTACACCACACTAAATCATCTATCTGGAATTCTTCCAAATGGGTTCGCCGATCATACTTCATTTGCCTGGCTTGCTGGTCCCTAACTCTAGATGCCAAGCTGGGATGTATCAACGATACTCTGGTTCGAAGCGCACGCCCAATAAAGAGCTCTGATGGAGTCTTTCCCGTTGTCACATGCGGGGTGCTTCGATATGCCAGAAGAACTTTTGATAAGGTGTCTTGAATGGTATCCCCAATTTTCCTTTTATTTTTATCCAGGGCAGTCTTAATAGTTCTAACCGCTCTTTCAGCCAAGCCATTACTTTGCGGGTGGTACGCCGGGATCAATGTTTGTTTAATTCCATTTCCTTCCAGAAAACCTTTCATTTCACTACCAGTAAACTGAGGTCCATTATCAGATACAAGTTCCTCCGGTAACCCATAGGAAGAAAAAAGTCGCCGTAGTTGCTCAATGGTTTTGCGTGTGGTGGTCTCTCTCATTGGGATGGCTTCGATCCACTTTGAATGACTATCTACTACTATTAATAAATTAATGTTTTCCTTATTTGCAAAATCAATGTGAATTCTTTGCCAAGGTCTGGTTGACCATTTCCAGGGTTGCCATTTTCCTTTATTTGGCCCATCCTGGGATTGCTGACAGCTTCTGCACTTATTCACCAAAAACTCGATTTGGGTATCTAAATTTGGCCACCAAAAATGTGATCTTGCTACAGCCTTCATTCTGTTCATACCGGAATGAGTCTCATGAAGACAGTTCAACATTTTTATTCTGAGAGATGGTGGAATGACAACTCTCATTCCCCAAACCAAACACTCCCCATCTACAGTTAGCTCAAATTTCCTTTGAAAATAAGGTCTGAGGTGATCAGCCACCTTTTCAGGCCAGCCTTGCTGAGTATAAAATTTGGCCAATGAGAGCACTTCGTCTTTTTCAGTTTCCGTGGCAATTTCCTCTGCTGTGATCGGCAATTCTTCCACAAAGGATAAAGCATAGACATTATTTAATCTTGGAATTTCTTCACAGCCCACAGGAAAACGTGACAGAAGATCTGCATTCCCATGGTCTTGAGTTCTTCGAAATTTAATATCGTAAGTATAAGCTGACAAAATAAGCGCCCAACGCTGCAATCTTGAAGTAGATAAGGTGGGGATTCCTGATCTTGAGCCCAAAATGGTCACCAATGGCTTATGGTCTGTAATAAGAATAAATTTTCTTCCATAAATAAATTGATGAAACTTGGTAACTCCATATATAATGGCTAGAGCCTCCTTCTCAATCTGAGAATAATTTTGTTCTGCTCCCGATAAAGTCCGAGAGGCAAACATAATCGGTCTCTCCTGGCCTTCTATAATATGTGACAACACAGCGCCCACTCCAATCTGCGATGCATCAGTGGCCAAACACAATGGCAAAGTCGTATCATATGGGACTAGCACCCTCTCAGAGGTAATGCTGTTCTTGCACTTGTCAATGGCCTCTCCACATTCCTTTGTCCAAACCCAAGGACGTTTTTTGTGAAGAAGCTCATGAAGAGGCTTCAAAAGCTCTGGCAAATTGGGTATGAACTTCCCATAAAAGTTTACCAAACCAAGAAATGACCTTAATTCAGAGATATTCGTAGGCGTTTTGGCCTTCTGTATTGCTTGTACCTTATGATCTAAAGGTCTGATGCCCTCTCCCGTGACAAGATGTCCTAAATATTCAATTTCTTTTTGCAAAAATAGGCATTTTTCTTTCTTTAGTTTGATATTATACTTCGCCAAGCGAGCAAATATAGTCTTCAACAACGCCAGATGTTCTTCAATTGATGCTGTGGCTATAAGGACATCATCAATATAACAAATTACGCCTCCTATACCCGACAAAACCCTATCCATTACAGATTGAAAATAACTGGGCGCATTTGCCAATCCAAATGGCATTCTCTTAAACCTGAAAAGCCCTTTATGAGTATTTATCGTTAGTAACGGTCGGGTGCCTGGGTCCACCTCTAATTGCAGATAAGCGTTCCTCAAGTCCAATTTAGAAAAGTATTTTCCCTTGGCCAATGTGGAGAATAAATCTTGCTGTGTGGGAAGGGGATAGGCCGCAGTGTCCAAATATTTATTTAGAGTTACCTTGAAGTCGCAGCAAATTCTGATCTCTTTATTTTTCTTCGGCACTACAACCACTGGAGTGGCCCATTTACTGCTCGCCACCTCACATAGATAACCCTTAGCCACCATTTTGTCTAATGCTTCAGTAACTGCTGGCCTAATGGCGAAAGGCACCGGACGAGCCTTATGGAAAATTGGATTCACATCACACATGTTTACTGAAAATGTGAAACCTTTTATTGGTTCAGTTGTCTCCACAAATAGGGCTTGATTTTCCTTCAAAATTTCCTCAATGGTAATTTCCACAGGCATATGTTTTACCGCGAAACAGCCCAATTTCAATCTATTTATCCATTCTCTTCCCATCAAAGCCCTCTTTTCTCCTTTCACCACCAACGCTCTAAGTTTGTAAGTAATATCTTGACACTCCACTTTGACATTGATTTTACCCAGAATGGGTACCACGGTACCATCATAAGTTCTTACAATAATACTCGCTTTTTCCAATTTCAAGTGTTGAAGACTATTTTTAAAATCCTTTTCTGATATCAGTGTTAGACCACTACCCGTATCCATTTCAAATTTAATAAAGTTTCCTTCTACTTTTAACTCCATCAGATAGGGAGGGTCACTTGAGGCAAAATTAATTTTATACTCAGGTATCGTCACGCTTATAATTTTCTGGACATACTCGTCCTCCTCTTCTTGGTCTCCTATCTGATGTATATTTCCCGGCTGATTCTGATGTTGCCTTAGATTTCTTCTACTGCTCCAACATATTGAGGCAATGTGTCCTTTTTTATTACACTTAAAGCATATCGCCTCCTTAAATCTACATAGTTCTTTATGCTGTTTACCACAATGTTTACATTTGCCATTTTGGAAATTTGATTCAACCTTGCGTTCCATCCTCAACTTATCTACACAATCTTCACCCTGCTCCAAGTGAAATAATTTTGTATTTTTCTCGGCTGCTTCCATAGATAATGCTATCTCAATTACTTTAGCTAAAGAAATGTCGCCCTCCGACAAAATTCTATTTTGTATTTTGGCATTATATAAACCACAAACCATTTTATCACGTAAAGAATCCTCCAGAAAATTTCCAAAGTTGCATGAGGAAGCCAAACGCTTAATTTCCACCAAGTAATCCGAGATGCTTTCTTCCTTTAATTGCATTCTTTTAAAAAAAAATGAACCTCTCTACTACAATTGAGCGCTTTGGAGAGAAGTGCCTTTTCAAGATATCTATTAGGTTATCAAAAGTTTTATCTTTAGGTAGAATAGGACTGCACAAATTCTTCAAAACACCATATGTTTTACTTCCCATGAGGGTTAGGAGATAAGCCTTTTTCTTCTCATCCCCTGCCTCCTCCAATATGAGAAACTGTTCCAATCGTTCATAAAACGTTTCAAAAGTTTCAGTTTCCTCATTATATTCCTTAAATTGGTAACTAGCCATTTTTTTCACTCTTTCTTAAATTTGCATCCTAAAACTTTGCAATTTGTGTCTTTTAAAATTTACTTTCAATTATATGCAAAATCAAAGATATTTTCTAAAAATATTTACTTCAAAATTCGAGGGTACTTACTCTTATATCCTCGTCGCCAAATGCAACATCTTCGTACACATTTATTTTTAGCAAATCTTTATTGTCTTAGTAAAGTCTGATACAGCCTTTTATTGTTTATTTTCGAAACGCCAAAAAGTGACAAAAACAAATCAAAAAGGGATGATGATAACCTGCGTCTTGCAGATTAACATTTTCATAGAAACATATATATATACATATTTATTGCTAGCTATATATCATCTCCGTTTTTTAACCCCAAGGAGAATCCTCTGTAAGACAAGTGTGTCTTAATAAAGGTTTTTGTGTGTGTGTGTGAATACAAATTTTAAAAATATTTTTTCATGTTTATGCCTCTCTCTAAGTATTAAAATGAAAATTTTCCTCAAATTTCAAGTGGTTTCATTCTGAAATCTTGCGTGATATGAAAATAATGAAATAATGTTCACACAAAAAAATGCTAATTTATAATGATTACAGCATATTCATTTCCAAAATTTGATAATAAAAAAAAATGTTGTCAGGAAAAAAACATGGGTGATAGAAAAATTCTGATTTTATTTTTGAATTCAGCGTGAAAAGTTACACTATCAGAAACACTATCAATGTTTCTTGTGCAAAAATTGTGTTGACCAGTGTAAAATTTATTCTTTCTTAGGTCTTGTGAATCATTCTATAGTCTTTCATATTATTTGATCAGACATGTACAAGTTTTCTCTATGCCTGTATCCTTGCTAGTGTTATTATGCTTCTGGGTGGTTTTTGAAATTATTTTCATCCCCCCCCCCCCCCCCCCCCCCGAGATGTAGGTTTTTTTTTTGTCATTGGGGGTCACTATTTTTGTCTCATTTCCCTCCCTCAGTATATTAATTTTACATATTTTCTTTGATGTGGGCTGGATACCTTTTCTCATTATCTGGCTCCTTAGTGTAATGTGACATACAAAGAAGCCTAAAAACTTTTAAAACCACACGTGGACCTAATTAAGAAGGAAGAAACCCATCTGGACAATAGTGAAGTCTTTCTTCTTGTTGTTTAGGCAGTTGTTGGACGATGCTCTCTGCATATTACTTGCCTTGTTCTCCATAATGCAGGAGGAAAATAAAGAAGAGTTGCGCGAACAGAGATGCTTAAAATCTCGCGTAGTCATTTGACCATCACAGCAGGGGAGCAACATTATATTTTAAGGATTCCTCTCAGTTGCTAATGATACATTCCTAATAGGAAGCTATGGCCTCGATTTTTTTCTTTTGATGTTTCTTCAGTGAATGTGGCGGTTGAAAATTATTCCTTTGTATTTAAAAAGGGCCCAGTCAGTGTTTTGAATTTTGTCTTCAAATGGAAGATCTTGAAATATTGTAATCAAGAATTAAAGGTGATCATAGGCCATTTCATGGAGGACTTTTGCGTGGACGCTCTGACTCAGTTTTTTTGTGGATGGCAATGTCTAGGATGTTGGGTGACGAGTGGTGAGTGGTTCTTCTGGATAGCTTAGGTCCAGATGCATCACATCAATGGCATTTTCATGGATCTTGCCATTTTAGCTATTGGAGAAAGAGCCCCAATTTAAAAATTCAATTATTGTTTTCATATATAAGAGGTATTTAAAAAGTTTTCCATTATAAGCACTCTTTTAAAATTTAAAATAATATTTAATTAAAATATATATATATATGTTTATATTTTTCAAATGGTTTTCTATTAGGAAAAAATCATGTGAGCACATTTTTAATTTGAATTAAAAATAATATATATTTCATTATACTCAATAAAATTTTCGTAGCACCTTTTAATATTTAAAATAAGCATCAACATTCACATTTTAAGACATAAAAAAGTATTAAAATATTAAACATTGAATATGAATATTTTTTCATTGAGAAGTGAAAAACGACAACAAAAACAAAAATATAATCAAAATACTATTAGTCAATTCAAAATATTTGCTTTTGATTACTTTTGTTCTAAATATCTAGTCAAAATGATTTTATTCAGAAGAATGGGTAACCTTATTCGAAATAGGATTTTTCTAGCCCTTTTCTTTACCTTTTCACTCACCTATTTTTCAGTTTGTCAAATCAAAAAAGTAAGTTAGTGAAGAACTTTGCTGCACAATTTATGAACACTTATCTTCAATTCCAACCCCCTTCTTTCAAATGGCATATAAAATGGTAATTTATTAATTTTCACATTTTTAAATGAAAGAATATATATATATAGTGAATCATATTTGAAAATTGACAAATGATTATCTGTGATTGAAAGAACAGATCCCTCTTATACTGGAATTCATAAGAGGTGTAGCAGTATAGGAATACATAATTTTTGTCACAATATTTTTATCCCCTAATATTTATATATGAAATATATTACATGCCCTATATTTATTCCAAAGTCTTACTTTCTTATAGTTAACATACACTAATGCACACACACACAATTGTCTTAACAATATGTCTGAGAGTATGTGACAATATTCACCAGCTGATTGTGTCACACAACCCTAAACAGTTTTGAGGTAGCAAAGAGCAAACCTATTTCTTTGCTTGGAGGTTGTTAGATCGAGGTATTAAATAACTGGGTGTGGGTTAAAGCTCAAAATTTCCTTGTATTTTATTGTTATTTATCTGTATATCTTTTTAAAGACAATTTTCATTTTTAACCATCGTTTTAATCTTATTATATACAGTAAAACCCCTCTATAGTGAACCCCAATGGGACAGAGCTTTTGGTTCACTATAGCCACGGTTTGGCTATTTTTTTTTTTACTTTTCAAAAATTTTAGACCGTATAATTAAAGGACAGCCATACACACAAGAAGAGGCTTCCTCTTAATAGTGGTCACTTTGTTTTAATTCCCTTAATTGACCAATTTCCTTACATTAATACTGAATAATAATAGAAATCATTAGATGATAGGTTCTTCTTATCATTAACATACATGTACCTCTATGTCTAATTTAAAAATCAAGACAAATCCTAGGCAAAGTTTTATTAAATATATATTCAAAGATATAAAATGATTTTAAAACATCATTATCACATTATATAATACATTGTTTACTTGGAAAAATGGCTCTAACACCTTGTTGCTTCAAAGCATTCTTCAAGCATTGCACCATTCAAATAAAGTTAGTGTTTTTCTTCCATTTCATTTTCCCACATATTCTTTAGGTCTAGATTTCGTTTTTTTTTTTTTAAACCTGTCATGCAAAACATTGCTGACTTTAAAATCACCATAGTTTAGGCATAAAAATAGTTTTGTTTCATCACGGGACCATTTATTTGGATTTTTTTTTTAGCCCTAAAACGTACGATCGCGATCGCGGCAAAAGATGAGGTCGATTCCTCTTTGTAACAATTTTTAATAGCTTTATATTTTATCTTTTATAATATAAAAGTTATATTCTCTTATTTTAATATGTTCTTAACATTTTGCCTGTAATGTTTCACTTTGAAAAGTTCTGAAAATGGCTTTTTTTTTTTTAAAGAAATAACGCTTTTGTTTTTAAAATGCCTTTGTTTGCTTCATTTTGGAAGCCATTTGTATTTTTATATTTCAAATTTAATGGATGCAAATATATTCTATTTAATAAAAAGTATAATGTGTTAAAATTTATACAACATACAGCAAAAATAAAGTGCAAAATTCAAAACAAACAATGCCGCTAAATTTATTGTTTTGAAATCGCGATCCGCGAGTTGAAACATGCTCAAAATTTGGTTGTTTTAATTTTTTTTTTAATTAGAATTCTAAGTTCGTTATAAGCATAGTATTTTAAATTGATTTTATTATTTTGGGACCGAAAATAGGTTCGTTATAGGGGTAGTTCGTTATTCTAAAAATCGCAAAGTTCGTTATAACGATGGTATTTTCAATGGAATGGAATTGGGAATCGGCGTGGGTTCGTTATAAGGGAAGGTTCGTTATATCCAGGGTTCGTATTAGCGGGGTTTTACTGTAATAGTTTTAGCTATCTCTCTCCATCAGACTGAAGCTGGGTAATTGGCGATCTACAAATAAGATCCAGGAGTCTGGGTTACCTATATGTTACTTAGTCTAAAATAAACAGTAATGATGATATTAATATAATTGGAGTAGCACTCCTCTATGAACCCCAATGGGACAGAACTTATGGCTCACTATAGGCACGGCCGTTTTTTTGGAATTTTTAAAATTGTTCTAAAATTTCAGATCGTACAATCATACACACAGAAAAAAGCTCAACTCTTATAATGGAGAGAGAGTTACAAAATATCTTGTGAAAAAATGTCTTTTGATGATAGGCTCTTATTATTAGCATAAACCGTCTAACCTCTTCAAAGCGACACCTCAAGTGATCAGAGCTTTCAGTTGAATTAAAGAAAGTGTTGAATTAAAGTCACAAGATTTCATCACATTCACGGCTAGTGATATTTTTCCAAGATAACCTAATATAATTAAAATAACATTTATAGAAAATACACTGTTTTGTAATATACAGTAGAACCTCCCTTAGCAGACACTTGTGTTAGCAGACACTGCTAAGCAATGGACAGTTTTCATTGCCAAAATTGCCCTCCCATTGAAAATAGGTTTGTGCTAGCAGACGTTATTGCTAGTTGACACTTCCAAACAACATACACTTTCCCAATGCATCATTTGTTGATTTTACATATAATAAACATTCCAGCACTAGCGGACAATTAAAAAAATTGAAGTTGAACAATGAATATGTAGGGGGTGCAGTAACAAGCTCGCTAAAAAACCTGGGCTCAGCAGGCCCGGCTGATAGTACCTTGTAAGGACTCCTAATCCAGGGATACAGGATGAGCAGTCTTTGTACTCCATGTTAGAAGCGACTGCACATGGTGTCTGTCCTCATGTCAGAGGCGGCCATTTCTTTTGGGGCTAAGTCAGCCTGCCACTGAGTAGTGCTCCTAGTCTTAATGACAAAAGCAGACACATTCTAATTCACCCTTTTGAGATAAAAAAGAAGAAAGGAAGAAGTTATGTATATATAAAAAAAAAAAATCATTTTCAATGTCTAATGGTATAATTAACTATTACCATTTAATAAGTTTTAAACAAGGATATAATATGCTTATATATTTCTATAGATTATTTTTTTAAGTTTCAACATATAAAAAAATAGCAATTCTCCGATTAAGAGAACACCTTTCTGTAGAGGACACTTTGGCTCAGCAACTAGGTGTCTTTTACAGGGAGGTTCTACAGTATTTTAATTAATAATGTGAATATTGATACCATTGGGATCTTTTTTCAGAATGTTTCATGATTAACTGTTAGTAATGGATAAATATGCATTACTACACACACACATTTTTGAACAAAGGAAAAATTACAAATACTATTTTTATTTAAGTGAATAAATTCAATGGGAAGAGTGCGAATACATTTAGAAAATGAAGAAAAGGCAAAATATTTTATTTTAAAAGAATCTTTATCTTTGAAGAAATCTTATATAGCCGTTTACTTGTAAGCTAGCTAGAACCTATTTAGTTCACATCTTCACAAGGCATGCATGTTTTTCCTCTTCTATGTGTTATTTCAAATATCAAAACATTATTAAGACACCTTATTGTTTACACATTGTTTTAACAATGGTATCTTATCAGTAGTGTAGTAAAATTTTCAATAATAAATAATTGTTTTCATTTTTTTATCAGTGAAAATGTAAATTAGTTAGTCATTAGATTAATTTGTATAAGCTTTGAATATATAGTCTACAGTTTATTTAAACTGTATTTCATAAATACATCTACTTGTTAAAAATTTATGAATTTTCATTTAGTGCACATTCTAGCTGATCAATCTTCAAAAGGCATCTATGTCTTTCCTCTTCTGTGTGGTATTTCAAATGGCAGAGCATTACTCTCTAAGGCATCTCATTGTTGACGCTGGTGACTAGTGGCTGCTTAAGTTAGACTTAAATTGTTCAGGAGGAAACAAAATATGTGCGTGACATTGGCACCAATATTTGTAACTCACTGTAACCATTTTAAGCACAGTGGGTATATGCTAACTACAGCAGCTGTGCCTCGCGTGTCAAAGTATTTTATTTTTGGCAACAAATTATTATTTAAACAAGAATTATCTAATATTGACAAAATTTGATTTAAAAAATTTGTCAAATTATTGTTTAGTCAAATAACATTGATTATTTGATAGGTTGGGACATGAAAACATGGTTGAATTATCATTTGTTGAATTAACGAGGTTATACTGAATTATCCAGAAACCCTCTTTATTTTCCTTTTAGTGCAACTTGTGCTAGATTAAAATGTATGGAGATACAATTTCATATTTTCTGCTCCCAAGTTATTTGGATAGTGAAAACTTTTTTTTTCTAAAAAATATTATCCCTAGTATATATGTACATGTGTGGTACAGGCTATCATAATCATGGTGGGTAGTAGTGGCAACTGATTTTTACCTTAAGTTTAGCACATATCTACTCTAATTTTAGAGCTGCATACATCAGGTTCTTGTTGTAATTGTAAGGTATGTAAATATATATATAATTATTCATTGCATCGAATATAAGATGAAATCATTCTTTTCAAAGAATGATTCTGTATTTTAAGCAAACAGTTCAACACTGCAAGGGATCAGAGCCTTCTGTTGAATCAAGATGAATATCAATTTACCACAACATTCACCATTAGTGGACATTTTTCTAGAACATCCAGACATATCTTTTGCTTAACCCTAGTACATAAGGTACAGGCCATGATAATCATGGTGAGTAGAAGTAAGCGACTGCTTTCACTGTAAGTGCAACACATGTCTACACATGTGAAAAGCAGTTCGACTTTGAACTTACAAATGTGCCAGAGCCCCGTTTGGTTACTTGCACTTGCTGGTGGGGTCGAACTTTTGCAAGAATTGGGGGCCATTGGAGCATTTTTTTTTAATCAGAAAAAAGTGCTCAATGCGGGAATCGAACCTGGCTCGTCGCAGTCGAAAAACAATGGTTTAGACCATCTTTCCACCAACCCCCTGACATCCAAACATCAAATCAAACATTCAAATAATATTTTTGAAAGGTATTAATGAAATATTGTTTGATAATATGGACTGTGATACCATTTGACCTTTTTATTTAATTTGTTAGGAATGTTTCATGATTAACTTGGGCGAGGGATAAAATTGCATCAATACACATTTTTGAACATTAAGGTCCTGATAAGGTATTATTGATTAAAATAAAGAGGTAAGAAGAGAGAGAGAGAGAGAGACAGAATCCAAATTATTGAAATGTTTGTTACATTTTGGTAACAGCATTAGGAGATTTGGTCTTTTTATATATTGATTTTTATAATTTAGTACTTTGTCTGATGATGGTAACAATGTTGTTAGCAAATCATCATAAATATTTCAATAATATGGATTTGGTCTCTTTACTTTTTTTATTTCAAACATTTAATACTTTATCTGATGATGCTGTTACCAAAATGTCAGTCATTTCAATAATTTGGATATTGGATTATAGATATTATTATATTAGACTATATATATGGTGATATAAGACCAACTTCAAATAAATAAACTGTGTGATGTTTTGGTAACAGCATTGTTACCATCATCAGACAAAAGAACAAATGAGAAAAATAACACAGGATGTTCTTAAATAGTACTGTTATCAAGTGTGTAAAGTTTACAAGTTTCCACACTTGATAATTACTATTTAAGAACATGCTGTGATATTTTTACTCATTTATTCTTTTGACTGATGATGGTAGCAATGCTGTTACCAAAACATCACACAGTTTATTTATTTGAATTTGGTCTAATATCACCATATATATAGTCTAATATAATAATATCTATAATCCAAATTGTGCCTTATCAAATAGTTAGATTGTTTACTTTTTGGCTATAACTCTATTCTCTCAGGGGGGTTTATTCTAGCTGATCAATCTTCAAGAGGCATGCATGTCTTTCCTTCTCCATGATTGAACCGATGCAGCTGTACAATGCCTGAATTGTCCACAAGAAAATGAAAATTGTGTATGACATGGGCAGGGGGGGCTTCACTTCACTGTGGCACTTTTAGCAAAGGTGAAATGCATTGATTTATGCTGACACAACTGTGGTAATGCACTTTTTACTATAAAGTTGTATTTTGAAATGAAGGGTATTAAGACCAAATCCAAATAAATAAATAGTGTGTGATGTTTCAGTAACAGCGTTGTTACTATCATCAGACAAAAGACTGAATGAGAAAAAGTATCACAGCATGTTCTTAAATAGTCACTGTTATCAAGTGTGTAAACAAGATAGCAGATAAGAAGAAAATTACATATCAGCTATCTTGTTTACATACTTGATAACAGTAACTATTTAAGAACATGCTGTGATACTTTTTCTCATTTTGTCATTGTAGTAAATCCTAGCCTTAAATTTGTCCATTTGTCTCATTTGTCCAGTGTTAATGTTGTGTTTTTCATGTGTGAATTAAGTGGTAAATGTATTCTTCTTTGTAATGTTTACCTTCCGCCATCATGTGACCCCTCCTCATCTAGATAAAATAAATTATAGCCTTAATTCTCTTAACTATGACAAGGTCATTTTTTGCGGCGATCTAAATGTTGAATCTTTTAGGTAGCTGGATAAACCTCTGCTTCTCAGACATCACTCAACTAAGAGAGATCTAGTTGACTACTTTATAGATGCCAACTATTTGCATGTGCTCAACACGCACGGCGCGGTGACGTGGGAGGAGGGCAACCGCTCTTCTTCCATCGACGTCACTTGCTGTAGTGCTGGCCTTGTAAATAGCGTTACTGATTGACATCCTGAGTATACCAGGAGTTGTCCGACCACAAACGCCTCGTCTTTAACTTAAATTTCGCTCCCTCTTCACAGGGCAACACCAGATTTAAATAAAATAAATTTAGTGAAATATACTTCAGCTTTGGTCACGCTGACTGGGATAGAGTTTTTGAACATTTTAGTTCAAAAAATAGAGAATATTAATTTTTGTTTAGGAAACGTGCATGACTCATCCTCCCTCGACGATGTAATTAATTTATTTGGCGAAGAGATTTTTCACACATGTCTAAACACCATCCCATCCCGTCCCAGAAGTGATAAATACCTCAAGTCTATCTCTTGGTGGAAATCTGATTTGAATCCGCTCAAAAGGGCCACTCAAAAGGCACAGCAGACCTCCAAAAAGGCACGCAGAGCCGTTAAAAGTGTGGTGGAGGTCTTTTATAAGAGACTGAAGGCAAGATATCGCCGTGCGAGGAGACTGGCTAAGAAAGAAGCATGGAGCGCAGCCTGCTTGCTTTGCAAAATCAGCCCTTGGGGTGGAATCTACAGTTTCAAGGGAAATTTTAAGCGCAAACCCCTTTTGGTAGCGGCTTCACTGAAGGTCCTCAGGACACATTAAATCAGATATTAGAATACTATTTTGGCTACGTCCCGCCCTACACTATTGTTAAAACATAAAGATTTAAACAAAGTCATCACATCGTTATCTGATAACGACCCTTTGTTTACAGATAATGAGTTGTTGCTGACAGCGGATAAGGTAAACTTATCTTCTTCTCCTGGTAGTGATGGCGTGGCACCTCTTCTTATCGTAAAACTACAGTATAACCTCGTTAATTCGTCACTCGGCGATAATTCAACCATATTCTGATGTCCCGCCTCCGGCCTATCAAATAACAAACCGTAATTCGACAGTATCAATAATACGACAGTTCCGATACTTCAACCATTTTAAAATTCGAATTACGACAGTTGAATGTTTTTTTACATACAACTTTACCGCTGAAAAGGCATTACGGCGGCGACGAATGGCGGGCGGCGATAGAATCGCGCCTGCGCACTTTTTGTTAGTTCAAGTTTCACTTTGCAGTGCCATTGTGCAATGTCGCGAGTGTTATTGTTTTTTTTTTTTTTTTTTTTTTATGCGGTAATTTAGGCATTGTGCGCTAATTGATAATATTATTTTATTTATAATTTTCAGCATTGAAATATTTTTTAGTTATTTTAAAATTTACAAATAATTACCTTTTTAACAAATAAATATTTCTGAAATGTAGCCACAATGATTATGCCACATTTTATTTCAATATTCCATTTCCATGTTATTATAAAAGATTTAAACACAAAATCAATAACACCTGCAGCAGCAGTGGATGGCTTTAATACAATTAACCCTTAACTGGACGGGTTGGGTAGATTCTGCCCATGCATAAATTTAATATAGGAAGAAATTATATTTTTCGTTTACCTAGAGCTACCAGCTTTCATGTATTCTAATTTTACAGTGATATAAACATTTTCCATCCATCATTTATAAATTTCAGTTTTGGGAGGGGGGTTAAATTTGCATGTTTGGGCGGATTCCGCCCAGCCCTTCCAGAAGCGTGAGAATTTTTCATGTCAGTGTTAGCTCGTGGCTCATACTTGAGTCTCTATCTTCCGCTATTTTAGCTTGCTTTTTATAAAATAACACTTCTTTCTTTGGATAAGTAGAATAATCAATCAAGTCAACAGAGAGAACTATCCCTGCCATCCCAAAATATATATGTTTTAGAGATTAGTCGAACACACTTTGGAAGAAATATTCCAGCAGACAATTGATTTACTTCAGTAGAATTAGTTGATAAGTTGAAAGAACATGGTCTTACATATTTAGGAACAATGAGAAAGAACAAACCTTAGATTCACCACAATTTCATCCGCACCATAATAGAGAATCAGGAACCTCTATTTTTAGTTTCTCTGGAACAACCACTTTAGTCTCCTATGTTCCAAAAAAGAAAAAAGAAAATCGGTAATCAGACTGATAAAAAAGGTAAAAAAGAAAAGAGTCATTTTATTGTTGATCTTGGGAGAGCATTGACTGATGAACACCTGGCCACACATAATCTCAATTCTCTCCCGCGGGAATTACAGACGACAATTCAAGAAAAATGATGGTTCAAGTACATCAAGGAAATCTACGATGCCACAACAATCTGATATTCCAAAATGGTGCTACAAATGTCCATCAAAAAATGCAGTAAAAAATAAAAACCTTTTGCTCTGTATGTCAACTAAGCGTTTGCAATAACATTTCTTTATAATTTTTTTAAAACTGTAAATAGATTATATTCAGACTTTTTAAAAAAAGTCAAAATCTGTATATTAACTATATATCAATTATATATTTTTTTAAATATTGATTTCAATCATTATTTAGCGCTTATTTCATAAAGTTACATAGGTGGGTTGAATCTACCCAACCCGTCCAGTTACGTAAGAAAAATCCACCCGTCCAGTTAAGGGTTAAAATCTCTTTGTTAATTAAAAGACATTTCAGAAGAAGAAAGACATGCATGTCTTTTAAAAATAGACCATCTGGAATACATCCTGAATAGGATATCAGTGCAAAAATGGATATCTATAAAGGAATTTTTAAAAATATATGATTATTTTTAAATTTTCTTTTTATTTTCCATATTTATTTCCTTTCAACTGCTATATTCTTCAATTAGAATAAAATAGTATTTGTAATTATTTATGTTTCAAAAATATGTATTAATGCCTTTTTGTCCCTGATACTAAAAGTTAATCATGAAAATAAAAGAATAAATACAAAAAAGTTCACATACAATGGTTTCAATTAATATCATTAATTTCTATTACAAAGCTTTTTAAAAACATATTTTAGCGAGTTAAATGATTAGCTATTTATCTAACTTTAATTCAACACTTCTGTAGAGATTCACTTCCAGGCTTACTAGATTATGTAGCGATTCTTTAGAGGCTTACTAGTTATGTGGCGGTCAAGCAACCACACTCACACAACTACTCCTTGCAAAATATCAAGCCTTTATCCGAATCACTATTGGCTACACCGCTATGGCTGGTTTCGTGATGGCAACCAACAGTAAGAGAGGCAGAATCACAATACAATACTACTACTACTTTTTATTTAATCAAAAAGGAAACTATATATAGACAAATAAATTTTTGCATATTTGCAACAAACAAATAAGATTATTTTTTAAAAACAATTAAAATTTGCATAGGATAAAATACAAAACAACATTTTTACATATCCCCTACATCACTCCCCTTCCAGTGACGGAAGTCACGTCCAATTGACTCATTGTACTTGGAAGGAGGTTTTATCCGGGTCCATCTTCTTCTTCCAAAGAAATCGGAGGTAGTCCCAATCATTTTCCCTGATGGCCATCACCTGGAAATATCTCCTCAGGTTGGCCAAAACTCCGTACTTATTTTTCCGAAGTTTAATCCCTATTTCCGGGATTCTCCTCAGTAGATTGGGTATCTTTTTTAAATATCGCCTCAAGGATAGTCCGCTGCGTCCTCGACAGGAAGCGTCGTCAAATACTGGCCGTACAGGCGTCGCCTCGGACTCACACCCAAATACAGGGCGATCAGGAAACCAGTATCCTCTCACCTCAGGTGGATTCTCATCAACTCTATCGACGAGCCCTTCCTTGAACCAATCTTTTGGATCAATAATTTTTTCTACCACCTTTGAATCAGCACCTTGTTCTGCATATAGCAGCTCCACTTCTTCAGTGTTCTCTGAATCCATTCCTTGTTCCGAGGGTTCTGGGATTTTATGTATGGGATCCTGGAGTAAAGTAGAACTTTCTTCGATGGAAGTCTTGACTTCGGCTAGAGTTTCCTCTGGTTCTTTAGGTGTCTCCTCAACTATGGGAGCATTTTCTTCAGCTTGGGCTATAGCTCCTGCTTCTTTAGGCAATTCCTCAAACTTGGGAAAACTTTCTTCGGCTGGCTTTTCTTCCTGTTCTTTAAGCAACTCCTCGAACTTGTAAGAGGTTTCTTCAGTTAGAACTACAGTTTCTTCTGGTTCTTTAGGCAATTCCTCGACCTTGGGAGAGCTTTCTTCAGTTAGCGGTATGGAGTTTCCCGATGGCTTCTTCCATTGACAGGGCGAAGTGCATCTATCTGGGCGGCACAAGTTTCCAAACCTGTAATGGAAATAGCAGTATGGTCCTTTTGGATTATATGCGCTCTTAGATCGGGAACGGGAGCGTGCATTGTAGCGATAATCACGTGAACTTCGGTCACGAGATCTACCTTGATGCTCCATTTTCATACTTTCTATTTTCTGTTCCAGAGATTCTATTTTTTTAAATAAAATTTTTGTTTCATTCTCAGGCTTAGCTGCCTCATAGATCTCCTTCTTGGGGTTTAATTCGGCTATTCTATCTGCCATAACTGCCAATTTGTCGAGCTCTTCCTCGCTAATTATTAAAATTTGTTGAATTGCCTGTGGAAGTTTTTCTAGCCATAGCGTCTTTATAATTTTATCGGATAAGTCCTCTGTTGCTAATGATTTCAATTTCTGCAACAGCTGGCTAGGCTTTAGATCACCTAGCTCGATTCCTGATAACAGTTTTCGTATTCTTTTTGATTCGCCACCATTGAATATTCTTAGAAGTAGCTCTTTTGCCTCTGAATATTTATTTAATTCTTTAGAGGTAATAATATCCCAGAGGTTTTCGACATATTTTAGCTCTAATTGTGCGATCAAATAATTGAATTTTGTATTTTCTGTTTTTATACCATTTATCAAGAACTGAGCTTCCACTTGATGGAACCATATATCCGGTCTTTCGATCCAGAAAGGTGGAAGTTTGATATTCACCTTATATGTCTCAACAATTTCAGATTCTTCATTTTTCATTTTATCAGTTCGTCGTGCTAGTTCTTCTGTTCGGCTCACCAGTTTATATAGAGATTCACTTCCAGGCTTACTAGATTATGTAGCGATTCTTTAGAGGCTTACTAGTTATGTGGCGGTCAAGCAACCACACTCACACAACTACTCCTTGCAAAATATCAAGCCTTTATCCGAATCACTATTGGCTACACCGCTATGGCTGGTTTCGTGATGGCAACCAACAGTAAGAGAGGCAGAATCACAATACAATACTACTACTACTTTTTATTTAATCAAAAAGGAAACTATATATAGACAAATAAATTTTTGCATATTTGCAACAAACAAATAAGATTATTTTTTAAAAACAATTAAAATTTGCATAGGATAAAATACAAAACAACATTTTTACATATCCCCTACACTTCCTTTAATTCAACCAAAAGCTCTAATCCCTTGGAGTGTTGAATTAAAGAGGTTTGACTGTAGTTAAACATTTTCGGACGGTTTTTCTAAATATTTTCAACAAGTGTTTAACCACTGGCCACTTCACTTTCCATCTACATGGAAGCTGGGGGACATCATTCTTGTTCCAAAGTGAAGTGGGGAGAACTTTCTTGCATCACACCCATCCAATCATGATGCTGCCTGGTTTGGGAAAAATCCTTGAGCTTCTAGTTCTTGCTAGGCTGTCGTGGATAGACGATAGGATGTGTAAAGCGCTTCCAAACCAGTTCAGATTTAAGCCTTTTAGATCTACTACTTTAAATGTAAAATCTACTATAACCCGGACGATTAAAAATAGGAAATCTTGTCTTCTTCTTTCTTTTGATGTTAAAGGCGCTTTTGACAACGTGCTCCATTCCAGTATCTTGAGAGCGTTGCACAAAAGTGTTTGTCCCAGAAACATTTATCATCTGATAAACTTGTTTCTATGTAACCATGTTGTGAGACTGTCTATAAATGGTTGTACTGTGTCGAGACGAGTTTCTAAAGGATGTCCCCAGAGTTCAGTTTTCAGCCCTTTCCTTTAGAATATTGTCTTTGACGAACTCCTCATGCTGGGTTACAGGAATAATGTTTTCCCGCAAGCCTACGTGGATGATCTGGTCGTGGTGGACTCGGGATGTCGACCTAGTCAACTTCTCGTGGCCCAACACACCATAGATATGATCACTAGGTGGTGCAGTTTGCATAAACTGGAACTCAGCGTGAGGAAGTGCCAGGCTATGGTTCTCCTCAGACCACAAGGGAGACTGCCTGAACCGTGCCGGGATCTGGTAATCCACGGATGGCCAATCCAATGGTGCAACTCAATTAAGGTCTGGGGGTGAGATTTGACCGATGTCTATCTTTCCACCAGCACGTAGTTGAAGTCTGCGCCAAGGTCTGCGGCATGTTGCCGCGTTTGACCGCAGCCTCTAATCTCAACTTTGGTTTTGGTTACCGCGCCTTGAGAGAACTCTGTATTTGCAAGTGGTTGTTCCTGTCATTGCCTATGTCTCGGCGGTATGGTTTCCTAATCTTTCTCAACACTCCTTAAATGTTCTACTGAGTGCTCAAAGGCCTTTCCTAGTGAGAGCTTGTAGAGCTTTCAGATCAACCAGCAATGCTGCTCTTATCTCCCTCTCTAGAGTTCTTCCTTTCGATCTGGAAATTGCAGATAAAACTGAGCTATACTTGAAAAAGTATGGAGTGGTTGACGCAGAAATTCCACTCTAACCTCCTCCCTTTCCACATCCTCTCCCTTACCCCCTTTTACTCTGCTTCCTGTAATATTCCTGCTATTTTCTTCAACGTGGCATATTATACAGATGGTTCCAAAACCGGAGATGGAGTTGGTGCCGGCGTGTACAGATTCTCTGGTCTCGATTGTGCACCTGAAATACGTGAATCTCATGTCCTTTCACCTCATTGTTCTGTCTTTCAGGCGGAAGCCCTTGGATTGGTTAAGGCACTTGAAAATGCAACCACTTTACTTAATCATCTAACCTTAGGATTCTTCCTGGACAACCTCTCAGTCATAAATGCTACTGATTTCGCAATTGAATCACAATGGGAACAGGTGCACCATACAATGAATCAAGGGCCACAGTGGGATCGTGGGTAATGACATTGCGGACACCCTCGCAAAACGGGCTGCTGAGTCTGCTAACCCAAGCTGTTACAAACTCACTCCTTTGTCGTTTGTAAAATCGACAATCTTTGGGCGGGCGCGTGAAGCTTGGGAGAGCAGATTACTCTCTCTAGCTCCTTCTATCCACACCCGCTTTGGCCTCACTCCAATTAGTCTTTTAGACAAAAGGTATGCATACATTGTCCCTAGCGAGAACATTCTGGTTGGCCTGCTATCGGGACACACGTGGTTGGACAGTTTCGCCCACAGGATAGGCATCATTGACAATCCTTCTTACCCTTACTACAGCGCTGACAGGAAAGAAACTCTGTCGCACATCGTGCTAGAGTGCAGCAGCCTTGATGCCCTTAGATTCCGCCTTCTTTCCACCTGTGCAGAAGAATTTGGGTACACTCTGTGGTCACTCAAACACTTTATTTTTAACAGGGGGTTCGGTGGAAGGCTGGTTAAACCGTTTGGTTTACGACCACTACGACCCGGGTTCGATCCCCGCATTGGACACTTTTCTGTTTAAAAAAAAAAATGCTCCAATGGCCCCCCGATTCTTGCAAAAGTCCAACCCCACCAGCGAGTGCAAGTAACCAAACGGGGCTCTGGCACATTTGTAAGTGCAAAGTCGAACTGCTTTCACATGTGTAGACATGTGGTGCGCTTACAGTAAAAAGCAGTCGCTAACTACCCACCATGATTATCATGGCCTGCACCACGTGTACTAGGGATAAGCAAAAAAAAAAAAAAAATTTTTAACAGGAGCACTTGGCGAGCCTGCCTGGAGTTCCTAAAGGCCTCTGATAGACTTAAGCCACGCGTTCGCGCGGAGGATTCCGATCACCTGAGTGACTTGGACTCCTCGCCTCATGGTTAACACTGGTCATTAGCGGCTGCTCGTAGACGCAACTCTGGCATGTGCCACTGTTTAAGATCGGTCTCGCGACCTGCCCTGCGTATGTGATCACCCCTGATGCTGTCTCTGTAACCCCACGACAGAGGGCAAATGGTTTGGCGATTCGACGGTGCGGGCTGATCGAGAAATCGACTTACCCAGCGACCCATTTGAACACGCTATGCAATCTCTGGTGTACTTTTGTGGTTGGTTGTCTTAAGTACTGGTACCCTCACTAGTAATCCTTGATATGAGACCTCAATTTCAAAATTTTCATATATATTACCAAATTTTTTTTTTTTAATTAACAATTTTTTTTTTACCTAAAACTTCTTATATTTTTATTTTTACAAAATGAAAATCTATCTTTTCTCAGCACTTGCTGAATCATTCCCGCTTTATCTAATCAACACCTGTCTTTCTTTTATCTTCCCTGGCCTGCAGAACCTAACCTTTTTGAACAACCTTGGTTATGTGCAGCACCTTGATACTTTGATATAGTGCATTGCGGCTTGTCTGATTGCTACATTATTTTTGGGCTCAAAAATCATACACTTTGGTTAGTAGCCCATAAAACCATATTCTCTCTCTTTTTCTCATTCAGTCTTTTATCTGATGATGGCAGCAACACCGTTACCAAAATGTCGCACACTATTTATTTATTTGGATTTGGCCTTATTACCTTTGATTCCAAAGTTGTATTTAAAAATAATTAATATTGTAGAAATTTGATTAAAAAAATGGTTGAAATATCAATGCTATCAAATAAAGGTGGGTCAATTGCTTATTTCTAAATTGGAGGTCAGGACATGAAAATGGTTGAATTGTTGTTTAGAATTATTGTTGGTCGAATTAAAGAAGTTAAACTGTAATGTAAAGGTGAAAAATAAACATTTACCGCAAACAAAATAGATGTTAGAGAGAACAAAAATTTTACTAATTATTTTAAATGTTCACTCATATACACTCATGGACAAAACTTACGTAAGTTGTAACTTTTAGCATGTATATCAGGATTCAGACAATAACTCTGAAATTTTATTGGTACACAGTGACTTTTATTGAAGACGCACAAGATAACCAAGTGTGAACAAAATTGCCTCTTGTCTCCTACAAAAAAATAGATGACCGGCAACATCAAAGACGTTCCACTTCCTCAAGTTTAGGCCCATGAGTGAATATAAATTTGGGATGTGTGTGAATTTGTGACTTCAGTTTTCATTATGAAGAGAAAGAAAAGAGTGAGAGAGATCTAAAAAATAATTTTGAATGAATTCTATTTAATAAAAAATATATAAACTAATTTATTAAAAAAATAACTAGGAATATCAAATATTTTTTTTTGAAATAAAATATTATTTATTTTTCATACATTTTTTGTTTCAGAGTATGAGGAGAAGTGCAAATAGTGAGAATTTACAAGATGAAGCATTTGCCATTATGAAATTTTCAAATTTCAACAAAATTGAAATTTCGTCATGCCGGAACTCCATTCAAGGAAAGTTTTTAATTACAGATGATAAAGGTAAGCCTAAATATTTTCTTATCAGGATCATTAATTCGAACAATCTGTGAGGAGATGTATGTTAATTGCATGCCAATTTTTAAAAAACATCTTTTTATATTTAGCATCAGAACTATTCAGGTGTAATAATGCTACCAATATCTCTACCAAAGTATTATACATATTCAATCTATTTGCATATAATCCTTTTACCTTTCAGCATATCTCTATATAGATGGACATTTGCTGGGAGGAAATTTACATCTATATTTTGGCCATAGATTTGGCCTAGCTCTCTACCAGTTGAGCACCTTTTTGGCAAACTGTGAAGATTTCATTTGATACCTTGTGGATCTCCTGAAATAAAGTCAGCTCTGGGCTGAAGAAGGCCATTAGCCCAAAACCATGGTCTCCAAGTGGACGTTTCTCAGTTTGCCGAAGCTGGTGTTGTGGCTTTGTCCCACCGACCTGAGTTCGCTAATGAGCGGTCAATAGATGATGCTTAGTTTTAGTGTCTATTTTGATGGGAGAGGCGATCATTATTTTTAAATGAGAAATATATAATAAAATAAATAGGCATTTCTTAGATCAATATTTAGTGAGGCCGAATGCCTATCTTCTGGGAGCCATTTTGCAGAGCCTCTCTATCCACAAGATGTACAGAAATCAGACTTTAAATAATTGGTGAATTAAATTTTTGTATTTGTGATTTTTCAATAGGTATTATTCTACAAGGTGTTTCCAATAAGTTTGCAGACTGGGAAGATAAAAACTCTGGCAGTTTTTTCTGATTTTTTTACTCTAATTCTACCATAGTTTAAAACAGTTATTTGCTTAAGAGCATATTTATGGAAGGATTGTATAATCATATCCATAGTTTTTTGGTTTGATGCAAAATTTTATGCGAATCCTTTGCTTCAATTTTTGAATTGAAAAATCACTGAAGCATTAGTAGTAACCTTTTTAAAATTTATATTACTGGTGATTGTATGAGCAGTATCTAAGAGAAAGTCATATTCAAAAAGTTAAAAGGAAGATATAATTTGTAAATTCTGCAAAACTGAAAGCATAGAAGAAATGACCCACTACATCTCTGAATGCACTATTGTTAACGAGGAATGGAATAAGATCTTAAAGAACATTATCCAAGTCTACTTGAACCCAGTTCAGCTAATCAGAATAATGCCAGAGAAAAAATACATAGCGATAGAATTGTTCAACTTTCATAAAGCGTTAAAGAACAAGGTAATCTCTAAGAACTAAAATTAAAGAACACTTTCCTTCCATAGTTAATTTGTATAGTTATGTTGAATACTTTGATTTCCTTTTCATTTTCCCTTCTCTCCTTTGTTTATGTTTCTTTTTTCATTTTCTCCATGAAAATCATGTATGGTGAGTCCTTACAGGACGGAAATATCCTAATAAAGCTGTTATTGTTGTTGAGTAGTATCTCTAAAATGGCTTTGTGTGTAGCTAATTTTTTATTTTATACTAGCGGACGTACCCGGCTTCGCCCGGGGTTTTACCCGAGTAAAGGTTTGTCTAGCGAACATTTGTTAAAACAATTCTCTAAAAACTTATTTAAAAAAAAAAGATATATTTTGATAATTTGAAACTCGTAAATTTGAATCTCTCGATAAAGTGAACATTTTTTCCCGGTCCCTGTGTGCCGTGTCATCCTGAATTTTGTCTTTCCTAATTTTCTACATTAGAAAATCATAGTTTTATCTAGTGAACATTTTTTCCCGGTCCCTTGAAAAATACTCGATAAGTTGAATTTATTAAATTGAATTATAATAAATTGGTTCCCTCGGTAATTGGAAGTTAAAGGAATAGTATCTTCGCCTTGGAATTGTATCATTATTCTTGTCTCAAATAAATTGCCGTGTCATCCTGAGATAATCTTACTTTTGATAAATAATATTTAAGATAACAAACTTAGTGATAAGAAAACTTGTTATCATCGTCACAATGGGGCCGCTGCTTGCGAGTTAAATCTACAAATCTGCAAATAACTCTAAGGATATTCAAGATATTCATGAAATTATTTTTCAAAAACCTTCCCGGTGATATACCTAATAATATCCCAAAATTTCACGGCGATTGGATGTATGGTTTTTGAATCTATAGAGTACAGATAGACAGACATTCAATTTTATATATATATAGATAATACAATAAATAAAAATCTGTAAAAATAGCCATAATTATTTTCCATGTTCCCAGTCTGGGAACTTATGCTACATTCCTTGTATATAATGTGCAAAATAAATCTACTTTTTTATATTAATATACTTTGTGTGTGTGCGTGTGCAAATACATACAGACCTTTGTTAAACTGCTTTTGACATTAAGAGGTTTGGGATTAGGACCAGTATCAGACATTGTCTGACCATCCATTATATCAAATTTTGACAGCTTGGCTGCATTTCTTTGATTTTTTAAAATTTATTATTCCAGGATATTGGCCAATTATCCTTTCTTGATAAATCAAGAAGAGGTAACATGAACATATATGGCTAGCTCTCTCTATTTTTTTTTCAATTTATCAAAAAAGGCCAATATTCTGGAATAATAAGAAATCATTCATTTTTTATAAGGTGATAATGTGCCATCTATATATAAAAAATGGAAGCATTAAAGAACTTTTGTTTCTTTTAAACATAAAATAAACTTCTAATGACCTTACTGTGATGAAAAATATTGGGAGGGTTTGACTCATCAGTGGTGAACCCTCCCACTGGTTTCACTAATTTAATCTACCAGACCGGTTCTCTCAGAGCTCTAATACTGTATAGGACGATTGGAACTCTATGAAGAGTGTAATCTTAGAAATGTTACTCAAGCAAACTATGGACATAAGCTTTTAGGACAGCAGAATTACATATAAACATTTGCATCGAGCAATGCTCACCACTGATGAGCCAAGCCCTCCCAATATTTTTTCATCGCAGTAAGGACAGTAGAAATTTGTTTTATGTTTAAAAAAACTAATGTGCTTTTTTTTAATGCTTCCATTTCTTATATATAGATGTCATGTTACCGCCTTATATAATTAATTATACCTAACTGGCCTTGTGCTTGTTGTTTGTGGAAGAACATTGCTCAATGCAAATATTTAAATGTAATTCTGCTCTCCTAAAAGCTTCTGTCTATAGTTTGCTTGAATAACATTTCTAGGATTCCACTCTTCATTGCAGCATATATAAGCAGAATCGTCCTATACAGTTTCAGAGCTCTGAGAAGTGGCCTGGTAGATTAAATGGTGAAACCTCTGGGGGGGGGGGGGGGGGTTCACCACTGATGAGCCAAGACCTCCCAATATTTTTCATTGCAGTAAGGACAGTAGAAGAATGTTTTATGTTTAAAAGAAACAACATGCTTTAATGCTTACATTTCTTAATCGTTCATTAGTTTAATCTGATAGATGGCATATCAACAAACACAAATTACCAAAAAGAGTGGGTTCTTCTTCTTCTTCTTCTTTCTTATCTCCACTCAATCACACTAAGGTATCAAGCTTGTAAAGCTTGAGATTTTTGATGGTGTCTGCCGGGGAAGAGTAGAGCTCATCAATGGATGAGTCAATACAGTCAATAATATGTCTTGGGGTTGCAGGCTGAGAATTGCACTTAGTACATAGTGGGAAAACCTTGCAACCATTCTGGAAAGTCATTGTCCGTAGATGACCAGACTTAAGTCTGGAAATCAAAGACTGTTGTTCTCTTGGGAGGACAGAACCGGTGCTTGTCCCTCCTGCTATGTACCAGTCATGTGCAGCATCAGATTTCCATTCCTGCAGGCATTGGGTTTTGATGGTACGGAGGAGGTCTCTTTCATCTAGTTGGGTGGTGGATTCTCTTGCTTCAGGTAGGCCAAGAGCTCCAGCTTTTGCCAGAGAGTCTGCCAGCTCATTACCAGGAATTCCAACGTGAGCTGGAAGCCATTGCACTGTGACTGAGCTGTTGGCTGGGAGTCGGTTTACAGACTTAGCAATGCTCTTGAGGAGAGGTTCTTGACTGGAGAAGCAGCTTTGAAGGGTATAAATGGCTGCTCTTGAGTCGAAGTAGATTATTTTTTTAGCTTGGTGAGTTGATGTTGATGTCTTTTAGAGCCGTATCTATAGCAGAGAGTTCTGATTTATAAACTGAAAGATGTCTAGGGTGGGAGAGGGAGATTTTTTCCAGGATCTTATCTTTGTAGATAGCAATTCCACTGCCAGACAGTCCAGTTTCAAGTTGGCTACCGTCAGTGTAAATTGTGATGTCAAAGAGGGAGCTATTTTCCTCAATGATTTGGAGGCCAAAAGCTTTAAGTAATTCTGGCTGAGTTTCGTGTTTGTGGGGATTGTCTGGTAGATAAGGGAAACAGATGAGTTTGTTGCGAGTTTTGTGTGGGGGATAGGAAGTTCTGTGTTTGGGATTAATTGGGATGTCTAAAAGATTAGAGTTGTGAGCCATGTT
The DNA here is from genome assembly GCA_030710605.1 of Cordylochernes scorpioides. Classification (NCBI taxonomy): domain Eukaryota; kingdom Metazoa; phylum Arthropoda; class Arachnida; order Pseudoscorpiones; family Chernetidae; genus Cordylochernes; species Cordylochernes scorpioides. The sequence continues at coordinate 109,698,682 of CP092886.1, read as the reverse complement.
GAGAGGTGTGGGGCGTTTTAATCTTTGGTTTGGGACCCAATTTCTAATAAATTTTCCTGTAAGATGTTCTTTTGGAGAGTTAATCTTTTTTGTTATAAATTTTGAAAAGCAGATTTTTCTCCTTAGGTGCAGGGGAAGAAGGTTGGATTCGAGTTCAGCAATGCGATTTGGGCAGGATCCTCGAAGTCCGCTGATAATTTTAGCTGCGCTTGCTTGGATTCTGTCTATTTTGGATAGGTTAGTTTTACTTGCATTGATCCAGGCTGGTGTAGCATATTCCAAAATAGGTCTTACGAGTGCAAGGTACGTTGTGCGTAAGATATTGGCATTTGCACCCCAGTTTAAGCCTGATATTTTTTTCAGGATTTTTTGAGCCTATTTTTGGCTTTGCTTATCATGGTGTCAATATGTTTTTTAAAAGTGAGCGCAGGGTTGAGTGTGACACCAAGATATCTTGGGGAATCTGAATATTGAAGTTTTGAATTATTTAAGAAAATATTTGGGGTCCAGTGGCGAAGGTGGTTGTTGATGGTGAAGAGGCCGATTTCAGATTTGTTGATGTTGATGGATAATTTTAGTTTCTGAGTTACCTTTTGTAGATTTTTCATGGCTTTATTCAGAGATTGTTCTGCATCGGAGAGGTTGTTTTTGGAGACCCAGATGATTATGTCATCTGCGTAAAGGGCAATTTTAGCTGGCGGTTTGATAAAAGTGTGTACATCATTTAGGTAAATATTGAAGAGAATAGGGCTTAGGATTGATCCTTGGGGTAGACCTTGGTAAATACGAGTGGTTTTTGATTTGATGTTGTTGAAGTTAACCTGTATGGTGCGTTTGGATAGAAAATTGCTGATCCAACTCAGCATACTTCCCTCTATTCCAAGTTCATCGAGTTTGAGAATTAGTTTTTCCTTCCAGACTCTGTCGAAGGCTTGGGAAAGGTCGATGAAGGCTGCTATAGTGGATTCTGTAGGTTTATGATGGAAGCTGTCCTGGATTTGTTGAACAAAGTAAAAGATTGAATCTTCTGTGCTTTGATATTTTTTAAAAGCTCTTTGATGAGGGTCTAGTAGGTTGTTGAGGTTAAGATAAAAAGTTAGCCTATTGAGAATCATGTGTTCCATGATTTTGCAGGGAATAGAGGTCAGAGAGATAGGTCTGTAGTTGGTTGGGTGGTTCTCAAGCTTGCCTGGTTTGTGGATGGGGATAATTGTGGCATGTTTCCACTCTTTAGGGAGGGTAGACGAGCTCCAACTGTAATTGAAAATGCTTAAGAGTTCTAGTTTGGCATGGGAGCTGAGGTTTTTCAACATGGGTCCAGTGATGTTGTCTGGACCAGGAGCTTTTGTAGGGTCAAGATGACTTAAAGCTTCGTCCAGTTCATGCTCTTGAAAAGGTTTACTGAAAATGTTGTGGCTGGGTTTGGATTTTGCAAGGCTTCTGGTGAGCCTAGATTTTCTACCTATTATTTTATCCTGTAAATTAAAATTAAGTTTTGCGGTGGAGCTGTAATGGTGGGCAAAATGATTTGCTATGCTGTATAAAGAGTGGGTTAATTTTTGTGAGCAATGTTATGTATGACAAACAGCCAAAACTTCAAAAGAAAGAATGGAAAACCATGAATATGTGTGTGCTCTAAAATGGGATAAAATTGAAAAATAGAAAAAACACTGGGCATAATAATTTCATTCTAAAAGAAATATATGAAATTATGGGAAAACATTAAGAGAAAATTTAAAGAAATTTTTTCATTCAAAAGAAATGTGCTACAATTAGCAGAATGGAAGAAAGAAGAAATACTAATTAAATTTACAGATATGCTTTTAATTATATCTCTACCTTTTTTTTTCCAACTTCTAATTCTAAAAATAGTTTTCTAGGGTTCTATTAGAACTTTTTTTTCTTTCTTTTTGTTAGTTATCTTGTTTGCACAACTCAGTCCCAAATATATAAAATCTATTGTGAACATTTTTATCATTCAGTACTTCTGTATGTTGTTGTCGTGTCCAATGAAGAGCCTCAGATGTCCCCATGCATCTCTATCACAGCAGTCGCAATGTCCACTATCATACTTCTGTCTGATGATGGCAATAACACTGTTACTAAAATGCCATGAGTATATTAATGATTTGGATTTTGTTTTGTTACATTTTGTTTCTAATAAAATTGCTGAAAAGACACAATTTGGATTATAGATTATAAAAACAAGGTAATAAGACCAAATCCAAATAAATAAATAGTGTGTGACATTTCGGTAACAGCGTTGTTACCATCTTCAGGCAAAAGTGCTGAATGAGAAATTATACCACAGCATGTTTTAAATAGTTATTAGTACACTTGATAATAGTAACTATTTATAACATGCTGTGGTATAATTTCTCATTCAGCACTTTTGTCTGAAGATGGTAACAACACCATTACCGAAATGTCACACACTAGTTATTTGTATTTGGTCTTATTACCTTGTGTTAATAAAATTGCCGTTTTAAAAGGCTGTTAAAACAAGGTTACACTCTATATATATAATGCCATTTGATCAGTTAATAATATACATGTTGTGAAATATAATAAAATTTTAAAGTAATTGATGAATGTGTAGGATATGTATGCTCCCGCCATCAAGTTCTACGGAATGGTTGCTGCAGCTCTTTATCAGCAAGGAACAAAAGATATGAATGCAATACTTGCAACCCTGAAATACATTGCTGCAAAATATATGAATATTGTGTGTCGTGCTGTTTGGATCCCGAAAAGGTAATTGTCCTTCACAAATTTTTTGAATCAATTTTAGTTTTAAAAATTTAACTTTTTTTCTTTTAACTAGTCAAACCTCTTTAATTCACCTCCCAAAGGAAGTGTTAACTTACGGTTGAATTCAAGTAGATAAATTATATAGAAATCCGCCTTTGCCGATCCCAAAAGCCTGGATGAAAAAGGAGGAGGGGGAGCAGTAACAAGCTCACTAAAAAACCTGGGCTCAGTTGGCCCGGCTGATAGTACCCTGTAAGGTCTCCTGATCTAAGGATACAGGAAGAGCAGCGTCTGTACTCCATGTTAGGAGAGGCTGCACATGCCATCCGTTCCCCATGTCAGTGGTGGCCATTTCATATTGTAGCTAAATTGGCCTGCTACTGAGTAGTGCTTCCAGTCTTAATGACAAAAGCAGACACATTCTACTTCACCCATATACCATCAAAAGTCTCAAGTTCTAAAAGCTTGATACCCTGATATGATTGAGTGGAGATAAGAACGAAGAAGAAGAGAGTAATATAGAGATTGTGGCTGAATTATGAAAGTTTAGAATATTAAGAGAGAATCTAGTGTGGAGGTAATACTTTGGCTGTAGTTTCTATGATTGCGCAAATTCAATTTTTATCTCATGACTGGAATATTGGAAGCATATGGGTTGCCTTGCCTGTGACAGCAGTTTTCACATAGTTTTTTTATTATCCCTAATACACCTGGTGCAGGCGATGATAACCACGGTGGGTAGAAGTTGATGATTGATTTTACTGTAAGTGCATCATATGTCTACACATGTGAAAAGCAGTTCCACTTTTGCACTTACAAGTGTACTAGAGCCCCATTTGGTTACTTGCACTCACTGGTGGGGTTGGACTTTTAGAAGAATTGGGGGCCATTTGAGCATTTTTTTTAATTAGAAAAAAAGGGCCCAATGCACGTGGGATTCGATCTTAGGTCATAGTGGTCGAAAACCAATGGTTTAGACCAGTGTCGGGCAACCTTTTTCGAGTTGCGGCGCACTAAGCTTAATTTCTTTTTTTCGCGGCGCACCTGTGGTTCTCACTATAAATTTCCTCATAGGTAATTAAAATACAACAATAAATACTAGTAAAAATTTAAACATATATATCACATTTTATTAATTTTCAATATTAAATTAACATAATCAATGCGAGCATTGCGATTGTTTTTGAGAGCATATCAAATCAATACGGGGATCTACTTGTGAAAGACAAACGCGCATCTCCTCATCTATCATTTGAAGTCTTTCGAGCTTCTTAGACTTCATTTCTGTGAGTGTTGAAAAACCTTGCTCACACAGGTAGGAACTTCCAAATGGCAACAATGATTCGATGGCCGCATTACTAAGTTTAGGAAATTTGGAGTTTAAGCACAACCAAAACTCAGATAGCTCCTTTTCAGTGAATAGTCTTTTGAAAACTAAATCGTTTTTTAAATCAATTAAGTTTTCTTGCATTTCTTCTTCCAGATGTTGAATTTCACAGTGCATAAATGGGTTAACTACCCATTCCATCTTTTCAACGTCCAAGTAAGGAAAATATTTATCAAAAGAAGCGGATAGTAATGTCAAAGTTTCTTCGACTTCTTTTTTGATAATAGATTTTGATGGAATCTCTTGAACCATCGGAAAAGATGCAAAGTTTTCTTTAGCAATGTTTAAATTCCATAAACTGAGTTTTTCCTTAAACGCTTTCAACTTGGTGGAGATAGTGATAATGTTCTCCTGAGCACCTTGCAAATTTAAATTAAGGCTGTTTAATTTGTCGAAAATATCACCCAAAAATGAAACTCGTAACCACCAAACATCACTCATCATGAAAGGAAAATTAATCTCTTCGTTATCAATGAATGCCATTATTTCATTTTTCATTGAAATAAATCGATTTAAAACTTTGCCTTTCGACAACCATCTGACTTCAGTATGAAACAATAATTTTTTATAATCGGAATCCATTGCTTCACAAAATGTTGAAAAAATTCTCGATCGAAGAGCATTTGATTTGATGTAATTGACTACTTTGACAACTTCATCTAGAGTTGTGACAAGGATGGAAGGAACCGACTTTGACACTAACATTTCTCTATGAATCATACAGTGAACAAATTTGATATTTGGATTTTTTTTTATGACATGTGCTATCAATCCCTTTCTTGAACCTTTCATAGCTGGAGCTCCATCCGTACAGACGCTAACACAATTTTCCCATCTCAAGTTATACTTCATAACATTTTCATCAACTAATTCAAAAATGTCCGCACCAGTCGTTCTTTGTTTTAATTCTTTACAAAAAAAGTAGTTATTCACAATTTTTCCTGTATCGACGAACCTCAAAAATGCCAGCAATTGAGCTTTATTACTAATATCTGTGGTTTCATCAAGCTGTATAGCCCATTTTGTTGATGAATCATTAAAAGATTGTTTTATTTGAAACTCAATATCTTCTGACATATCTTCAATTCTTCTCGCAATAGTTTTTGATGATAGTGGAATTTTCGTAACCTTCTCCATAGCATCATTCGTTAACATACATCCAGCCACAATTTTTAAAGCAGGCAAGATAATTTCCTCTGCTTCCGCGTGAGCTTTCTTCTTTCGAGCGATGAGTTGAGCTATCATGTAACTAGCTGTTTGAGCTTCATCTGAGGTGATCATAAATTTCTTGAATTTTTTTGATTGCTTTTGAAAACTTGATCGTATATTTTCAAAGTAGCTTATTGGATTGTTCATCTGCTCCCGATGATTTGTCTCAATATGTCGAAGTAGTTTACTTGGCACCATTGTTTCGTTGCTGAGGGTTTTTTTGGCAAATTAAGCAAAACGGCAGTGATGGATCATTAACAGATGGTATAAATCCATATTTGAGATAATCTTCAACGTATTTCCTCTTATTTCCAGTTGATTTTACTATTTTCTTATCTTCTTTATTTTCGTTTTGATTTTGTTTATCACTGGCACCTTCTCTAATTAGAAATCTCTCCATCTAGTTTTGAGAGAATTTAGAAAAAACACACAAATATAATAATAAAATGTTTAAATAAAGTTACATTGAGTTAAAAGTGAGCGAGAATTTCGTAACAAAAATATTTTTTTCCTTTTTTAACCAACAGATTTTACGGTGTACAAAACTTATTGTGTGAATGTGTGTGTGTTTTACAACATGCAAAAAAAATGAAGAATTACTACAGCAATACTTTGACGAAAACTCCGAATAAATTTTTAAAATAAATTTATAATTTTTTTTTGTTTTCTTTTTTTTAAGCTTTGTAGCTTTGAGTCTCTATTAATAAACAGCTGTGAAAAAGATTGTAAATGACGGTTAAGTTTGGTCATATTATTTTAAAAATTAGGTATTTTCCCGCAGTATGTATTCAACTTTATTAAATAAAGTTGTTTTCGCGGATTGTTTTTTTTTAACTTATGATTTTAAATAGGTACGTACCTATTTGCATTTTAATTTTTTAATAATGGCACGTGCCAGTTATGTACGTCAAGATAATGTACATACGTTATATGAATTATAAATAAATTTATAATTTTTTTTTGTTTTCTTTTTTTTAAGCTTTGTAGCTTTGAGTCTCTATTAATAAACAGCTGTGACAAAGATTGTAAATGACGGTTAAGTTTGGTCATATTATTTTAAAAATTAGGTATTTTCCCGCAGTATGTATTCAACTTTATTAAATAAAGTTGTTTTCACGGATTGTTTTTTTTTAACTTATGATTTTAAATAGGTACGTACCTATTTGCATTTTTATTTTTTAATAATGGCACGTGCCAGTTATGTACGTCAAGATTATGTACATACGTTATATGAAATATAAAATTATGCAAACTGTTGTAATTATAATACCAAAATAAGTTTTATATAAAATGAAATTTGCTTTTTTAAAATTTCATTTTTTATATGAAAATTTTTGAAAAAAATTATTAAAATTGAATAAAAATTATAAAAAATATTTTTTGAAACATTATTTTTAAATTTAACCAAAAGTTCTAAATACCTACAAAAATGTTCGCGGCACACCTAGAATTCTTCGCGGCACACCAGTGTGCCACGGCACACCGGTTGCCCGACACTGGTTTAGACCTCTCATCCACTGACCTCCATTTTCACATAGTATAAAAAGGATTGATATAATTTCAACCTAGCTAAAATGTGGAGATAGAATATATTTACCATAATGATGTAAAATAAAAAAATAAAACTTTATTTGGTTCCACTTAAAAAGAGAAACCCAGCTCATGATATCTATAGTGAATATGTACAGGTTCATGATTAGGTATAATTTGGAATATAGATTAGAAACACAAGGCAATATGACCAAATCCAAATAAACAAAGTGTGTGATGTTTCGGTAAGAGCGTTGTTTTCAGTACTTACAGTACTTTTGTCTGATAATGGAACAACGTTGTTACCGAAATGTTGCACACTATTTATTTATTTGGATTTGGTCTTATCACCTTGTGTTTGTACAGGTTCATCTCATTTTCAGTGTGTACACATATATTTACAAGGCTAGAGGCTTGTGGTGCGAGATCAAGAGTTCTGGGTGTCATTTCTCCTAAAACTGGATGTTTTCCTCATTCATTTTGTTCACAGACTAAATTTTTGTTACCTCTATTTTTCTCATTTGTTCTCAGTTAATAGAGCAGTGTTTGGTTAGGAGTTCCATTTTTTTTTTGTTTCTTTGTAGTTGTTGGCTTCTTCTGAGGTTTTATTTTTGAGCTTTTCTGATTGTTAAAGTTGAAAGATGTCTTATTGTGAAATTGTGCTATATTTTCCATTTAGAGATCTTTTATAATTATACTGCTCCTGAGCAACCATGGGGCTCCTATTATTTTCTTGATGATCTGGTTTTCAAAGATTTAGAATTTAATGTTGTCTTCTTTGCACTTATTAAGAATGTGTAGGCATAGGTAAGAATTGGCCTTATAATTGAGGCATAGATTTCTTGTTGGCAAGGTAAAGATAGTTTGCTTTTATTTCTAAATACTGTAGCAGCGCTAGCCTGTGCTGCCTTTGCAAGATTTATTCTCCTCAGGACGTGTTTTTGGATGGTCAGATGTTGATCAAGGGTGACACCCAGGTAGCGGACATTGGCCTTCCATTTTATTGTTTCGTCAGAAAAACCTAGATTATTTGGGGTTGCTTTCTTTTGTGTCTTCTATTTTACTAGGTTTAATGTGAACCCTTTGCCCCTATTTGTCGCACCAAATATTCACAATACAAGTGCTTCTTGGAGTTTTAGGTAGATTATATTGAAATCATGTGCTGAAACTAATGTTGGTACATTGGCTGCATATAGATACAGCATTCTTCTTTCAGGGTAAGGCTAAACATCTCTATGAATATGTTAAATGACTGAACCTTGGGGGAATGATAAGGCAAATTATTGCAAGTCGCATCCATAGTTTATTTGCATTAATAAACACTAGTTTGAGCTACATTTTACAAATTATTTATTAAAAGTCTCTACCAAAATATACTTCCACAATTTACCATTGAATTGAAAATATTTGTTTATATATCATGAGTAAAAATTTAAGTACAGTTAAACCTGTCTATAGCGTATCTCTAAATAGTGCCTCCCTCTCTATAGCACCCAATTTTAAATACATAGTACAGTGTGATATTTACATTAAAAGTGACCTGTCTATAGCACTCTATTTGGGTGAGTCCCAAGAGGAGGGGGTGCTATAGGCAGATTTAACTGTATTCTAAATTTGCTTTCAAAATATTTTAATTCTATACAACCCTAATTTTAAAATTTTAAAATATATTAATTTTAAAATGTGTTGTTTGCAGGAAATTTTGCTGAAGGATTTCCTTGCAAAGACCAATTTGAGACAAACCTATGAATCTGTGAAAGATAAATTTGAATTTTGCCTGCTGAAATGTAGAACTTCTTCTAAGGTAAATTGCTCTGTGTATATGTTGTTTTTGTTAGTGTCCTGAAGTCAAATTTGACTTTTGGTGACTATATAGACAAATATTCTCCAATTTGATCTGCCATTGACTTTCACTCACAGCTCATCTAGCAACCTTCTGGTAGATTTCTTGACCCCTTCTAGCCATTGCAGGTCTTCCTCTCTTTCTTATTCCTTCAATATTCCCCAACATAACAATTTCTCATCCATTTCCTCTCATTATGTGTCTTTTTTTTTTATTAAAAGGGTTGGTCAATAAGTAATGCACAATGAGTCTCCATGAACTTCGTTCAGATCATCTTTAATTTGGGAAGCTGACCAACATTTAAAAAATAAATGTTTGACAAAAATAATAGCTCAAAATTCATTTTTATCCATTTTGGAATCAATTGCTACGGTGCAAGCTTTTTAGAAGGCAGGCATGCGGACACGAGGTTTGACGTCATATAAAGGAACCTCTTTCTTGTCCACCAGGGAGATTGGTGATTTGTGTCGCCATCTATATTCTTTTTACCTTACTTGACAAGGGCTGGTCAATAGGTAGTGCACAATGACCTATAGAAAAATATTTAAATAATTTATCATAATAAAAATAATGTTTTCTGATAAAAAAAAAACATTCCTCTTTTGATATCTGCAAAAATAATAGATATTTATTTAGTATTTTTCAGATATGCAGCGTGAAGTAAACACAAGAATCCAACAAGGGTCAGTAATTGAGTTCCTGTTTAAGTTTCGATATATTTCAGCCTCTGTAATTAATCTCAAAGCTAGTCTGTGTATGGAAACAATGCCATGGATAGGAGCACAATACAATGATGGATTTAGTGCTTCCAGACGGGTGAATTTGATATTAGTGAAAATAAAGGTCAAGTAGACCAATCTCTGTAGTGACATACCAAAATTTGACTCCAACGGAGAAAATGATCAAGAATAACCAGACAATGACTTATCACATAATAGAAAAACTTTCCCTCTCTAAAGGAAGTGTTCTTAAACTTATCAATTATTTTGGATATCAAAAGTTATGCTCAAAATATGGGTGCCAAAACTTCTAACAAAAGAAATGGGTTTCCCTTTCCAAGGAGAAAATCATGATCTCTGTCTTTTAGGACAACAAAGGCCTGATATTAATAGACACTCTTGAAAGAATTTTTTTTTATCAACAAGGAAAGGTATTGGAAATCATTAGAAAAGCTAAAATGAGTAATTGAAACAAAAAGACCCAATATAAAAACACCCAAATAAAATTTTATAAGGATAATGTGAGACTTCACACAGCGTACCTGACTTTGGCAAAGATTGCAGGGTATGGGTGGACTTTGGTGTCTCACCCTGCATACAGTCCAGGCACCCTCAGACTTCCACTTGTTTGGAAGATTAAAGAGTTCTTTACGTGGTAAAACATTTGAAAGTGATGCCATTTTACTCCAAGCTGTTAGAGAGTGGTTCAGAGAGTTAGATAAGGCATTTTACTAAAGTGCTTTTGCAAGTTGGTAACAACACTGGATCAAATGTATACGGAAGGAAGGTGGATATATTGAATGATTCTAATATATGATTTTAATACCAACACCTGACCGTTTTTATTATTTTTCACATATAGAGAACTGTTAGTTCTTATATATAGATTTTCAGTTTTCTAGTTTATCAATAAAAAAGTTATTGCCGATTGCGCATTATTTATTGAAAAACTTGTTTTATCCCATATACCCATGGTACAGGCCATTATAATCATGGCGGGTAGTTTTTGTCAACTGCTTTTACTGTGAGTGCACCACTTGTCTACACACGTGGAAAGTAGTTCATCTTTTTCACTTACAATTGTGCCAAATCCCTATTTGGTTACTTACACTCAATAGTAGGGTTGAACTTTTGAAATAATCGGGGGCCATTGGAACAATTTTACAATTCAGAAATGCAGGATTCGATCCTGGGTCGTGGCTGTCAGAAATCATCAGTTTATACCACTCCTCTACCAAACCCTGTCTGAACTGTCTTTGCATATTTGGGATTCTAGGGAACAATCAACTAGGGTATGGCTCATCTGTAGTGAACCTTCCATCTTTCAATTTTTATTCCTTGCAGTATAAGGAATGTAGAAAAATTAATGTTAATTACACTGATAGACAAAACTTAAGAAAGTTGTACCTTATAGCATATATATATCGGGATTCAGAAAATATCTCTCAGAGTTCTTTTCTGAATCCCGATATATATATGCTATAAGGTACAACTTCCTTAAGTTTTGTCTTTCAGTGTTATTTTATATTATCTGTAGTTATAACTTTGACCTTGCTGATATTTAATTTTAATACAAAATATAGCTACCCATGTTCACATTTCAATAGCATAATTTTTTTTTTTTTTGAAGGTTTAACTCTAACTTCCATAAGTTTTTTTTTTTGCTTATCCCTAGTACAGGTGGTACAGGCCATGATGATCATGGTGGGTAGAAGAAGGCGACTGCTTTTACTGTAAGTGCACCACATGTCTACACATGTGAAAAGCAGTTCGACTTTGCACTTACAAATGTGCCAGAGCCCTATTTGGACTTATTTGGACCATAAGTAACTACAGGGAATACCAATGCCTCTACAATTCTCTTATTTGTCTTCAGATAAATTCCTTCATATTTCATATTCTTGTCAATTATTGCCTACTGCTGTGCTTATTTTTTACTTCCTCAAAGCAACCTCCACAATCTTAATAATTTTTATCCTGAGAATACATGAAGTTATTAACTGATTGATACTTTCTTAAAGAATTTCAAAGATATTTATTTTATCTCTTCATAAACCAAGTGCCCTCTATCGCTGAAAATTATAAACAATTTTGACACACTACTTTTCATTGAAAACATATATAATTGGGATTTATTTCTTCAACCCTCTCTTATCCAGCAATGAATAAAAATTGAAAGAGGGAGGGTATGGCTCATCTGTAGTGAACCCTCCATCTTTCAATTTTTATTCCTTGCAGTATAAGGAATGTAGAAAAATTAATGTTAATTATTTTATATTATCTGTAGTTATATAACTTTGACCTTGCTGATATTTAATTTTAATACAAAATTTTCACATTTAATCTTTGACTTTCTCAATAATCTATTTCAGGTCTTTCTTGCTTTCTGCTACAGAAGGCCAAAAACATTATTGCAGACTTCAATTTGAAAGGATTTTTGGATGAAGATGATGAGTGAGGCTGCTAGATTAAAGAACAATCCACTTTAATGTGTCATTGGATCCAAAAACCTCGGTTTTGGAAACTCTGGTTGGCGTTTGATAATAATGTGATGTTCAACGTCGAGACTTAATATTAGTTGTTAAAAATGGGACTTTCTTATTTCCGGAAATTCACCAATTTCAAAAAGTGCAAAATTGGTTGAATAAATGGTTTCAGTCCAAAGTATTGCCAGAAAGATGGATAAACTTTTTATTTTTTTTTATTTAGCTCTTAAATTTTCCAATTTTCATTGATCAATAACCCAGAAACTTAGTTGGAAAGCTGTTTTTTTTTTTTTTATATATACTCTTTAACTAAAAAGTTTATGTACCAAGAAATAGTTGTCAGATTGGGACAAAAATTGGTGTATGTAAATAACATGTATAGGGAAAACATGTAGGGGATAAAACTATTATAATTTTAGGACAATTGTTTAATTCCAGGGTTTGATTGTCACAAATTGGAAAATCAATTTGTCGTTGGACCCCCACTGGCCTTGATGCAGGCTGCCACCTGGTGTATTGTGGACTGATAAAGATTCTGAATGGTGTGCTGCGGGGTTTTTGCCAAATTATCTCCAACTGTCAGGCTAAATAGTTAACATTCTGGGATGGTTGCAATCGCCTTCCCATCATGTTCCAGATGTACTCTATGGGTGAGAGATCAGGCGACCTTGCCCACCAAAGAAGAGTTCAGCAAGAATCTGGTGCTGCGACAGCCTTGACAATCACTCTGTCCTCCCATTCTGTTGTGTTCCTTGGTCAACCGCTGCTGTCCTGACGTTTCATTCTTCTATTATTGACCAACTCTTGCCAACATCATCTAATAGCTGTATCACTTTGACACAAATTTTGCAGATTAGTCAATTTGACCAATTGCACGACCTCTTTCAAACTCAAACATATGTTCGCAATCAGCATGAATCTTTCAGTGAGGCATTGATCAGTAGAAATAGGCTTACTGAAAAACAATTTAACAAAAATTTTGAAAATCAGCTTATGCCACAGCAAAAATTGTCTAGAATATTCGTGTTGATACCCATTTCAGATGTGCTGCAGCTCTTGCATTGCATAAATCGGGACCAAACTTCAATCATTTGCATGTTTGGTTGAAACAACTTTATATACTTTTTCCATATAAATCGGACAGCTCCTTCTTTATGCATTCTTTTTTAGTTATAGAGTGTAGTTAAAGCACATCTTTAAGTCAAAACTCTCCAAAGAATGGCGATTCCTTTAGAATTATAGTTTGTTAAATTGAAGAGGTCATACTGATATCCCATTCCTTTCAACAAGAAAAACAATCAATACAGTACACACCACACAATGTCTTATATATAATTGATAAATTTATTCAATGATGTAGATAACTTTACCCCTTTGACAATCACTAAAAGATCTCATGACTAGATAATAAGCATTTTTGCCAAACTTCTAGGGCATTAGTAAGTTTTTCCAAGATTAATTTGGTTATTGTTTTTATATAACTTATATAGGTGGAATATGGATCTATTAACTGCCTCATATTAAATGTTTATCTTGTGCTACATTTTGTCCTAAATTTGTCACTTAAATTTTTTATTGTTTCAGAGTGTGAGAATTGAACATGTATACAAGGATCCAAATGCAAAATATTGCTATGGGGAAGGACCTCCATGAACACTAGAAAATAAAAAAAAGGTAGGTTTTTATAATAAAAGTATTTGATGGATCTCTCTTAAATAAACCTCACAATTGATGATTTTTTATAATACAAAAAAAAAAAAAAAAATTAAAATACAGTAATACCTTGCTATACCTACCTCTTTAGTGTGGATATATTGCTAATATGAATTTTTCTGTGGTCCCATCCCCTTAACAACTAAATTGATATAAAAAAAAAATTATATGGAGATTTTTGCCCTTTTATTTTTTAATGCAGATTTGCTTTTTCAAATTTTTAAAATATTTTAATCATACATAAAAGAAAGGGAGAATTTTCAAAATAATTATATTAATCTGTATTATTTTTATATTATTTAGTAATTATAAATAAAATTCGCTGAGGGAATAGTTTCTTTTATTTATAATTTTACCGAAGGGATTATATTATTAACAATATTCAGTATTTAATCATCATATAAATTGAAATATATTAGTACACATGCCACTTTCTCATTCAAAATTACAGAATTTCTTTTTATTAAAATGAAATACTAAAATGAATTACTCAAATACTTTAAGTGCTATTAACCATAAAGATAATCAATGAAATTTGGAATTTCCACTTAAACTGTTAAATCCATTTATAAAAAATAAAATAATATTTTGAAGGCTTTACAGAGCAAGTCAATTAGAAACAATCAAAAATGTTTATGTTTCACTATATTGATGAGACAAAGGCAGGGATGTAATGCTCATTTGGTTTATTTGGTGCAGTGCTGGGCTTGTGGTCTGGTCCAAGAAGGTCGTTATTTCGGGGTCTCACCGGGCCGATTGTAGGAGGGGTTGGAGCTGTGTCTAGGCATTATGCAATTGCCAGTTAAGATCTGAACAGGATAAAGATCATGTTATTACTGGCACGTTGTATTTAACACATTACCATTGCCGCAAAACGGTGGTCAATGGTCAAATACAATTTATACCCTTCATCTCTGTGGTGAAGTTTTTATGATAAAAATAATTAAATAAAAAATAAACAAAAATAAAATAATTTTTAATGGTCACATGTACCATCGGTCAGCTAATTGTTGATACACATTATTTTCCAAAACTTGAATCTGGATCAAGCATGCAAAAACTCTGAATGCAAAAATTACTCAACAAGTTATAAAGATAATCAATTTTTTTTTTCAGTCAAATTTGGTTACAATTATTTCTTATCAAGCAATGACTGGTTTGCTAAATTTCAAGAATAAAATAGGGTTGTTCTACAAAATATACCCTGCTAGCCACCCAAATTGCAACACAAAGAAAGATAAGAGAATTCACAACAAAATTTATTTTGTAGATAACTTGTTGACCAAGTATCAAATGATTAAATTTATAGACTTCTGCGAAGTGTGGTTCCTGCCAGAATCAGTAGCCACAGTAGCCGCCATTGTTGGTGATCACCGCTGCCACACGCCTCTGCATTATTCAAAGAGGCTTTGAATGTATTCTTGGGGTACAGCAGACCAAGCAGCTTCCACACGTTGCCAAAGTTGATCTGGTGTGGCAGCTGGATATGTAATCTGGGTCAATCATTGAACAACCATGGACCACATGTTTTCTATCGGCGAAAGATCCGGAGAGCGAGCCGGCCAGGGAAGCAATTCAATCTGGTGATTGACAAAAAACCTTTGGGCAATACATGCCATATGAGGTCGCGCATTATCCTGTTAAAATATGGCTGTGGGCAAGCCCTGAAGGAAAGAAAGGACAACACCCCGGAGATGTAGCGTTGGCTGTTTAAAGTACCGGCAATGCATACTAGAGGAGTGCGAGAGTGATATCCAATACCGCCCCATACCATAATACCCTGTCCAGGACCAGTGTGGCGGTGCATAATGCAGCTGTTCAGCATCCTTTCTTCACGGTGTCTCCAGACTCGAATCCGACTATTGTGGTGTTTCAGACAGAAGCGTGACTTGTCAGTAAAGACAATTTCACTACATTCTGCCGTCCACATCCTTCTTCCATCACACCATTGGCGGCGGAGACGTCTGTGGTTCTGTGTCAAGGGTAGACAAAGCAATGAACATCTTGCGGACAGACCACTCTGCTGTAAATGGCATCGAATGATACGCACACACACTGGATGATGCATTACAGACTGAATGTGCTGTGCTATGGTTCGTGATGTGACTGAATGATCTGTCACTGCCATGCGCACAATTTGCCTGTCAGCACGTGAAGTGGTGCACTGAGGTGGATGCGATTGAACACATCGTACCTTTCTACATCCAACGATCACATATCCGCATTACAGTTGTTTGGTTTCGTCCAACACGACTACCGATTTCCCTGAAAGATAATCCACAAAATCAGTAGGCCACTATCCTTTCTCTGTCGAACTCGTATATTTGATCAAAAGATGATTGCTGTTTTCTTCAAGGCATAATTGATCGTTTTTTTGAAAAAAAAAAAAAAACACCATTGCCTTGCTGATGAAATCATCAAAATCTCCAAACCTTAAATAGTTCTTTGAAGTGGAGCCACAGTGATGTGCGTTTGTGCTGAAATTCTAATCATTTGCATATCTCACCTCCACTAATGCATGTTGTAAATTTCATGTTATTTGCATGCTTCTTTCAGGGTGTTGCATTTACGGTGGTCAACAGTTTATATTGAAGAACATTCAGTTCCGCAGCATGCTATTGAAATCTGGAAACAAGCAATCCCAAAATTGTGTTCAGAATATGCACCACAAGATATTCATAATGTTCAAGAAACAGTCATTTTTTATAAATTATGGCCTAATAAGGCTTCCTTTGTTGGAGAAAAATGCTATGGAGTTAAAAATTCCAAAGAAAGAATAATAATTTCAATAGGGGTGAACATGGATGGAAGTGATAAACTACCATTGTTGGCCATTGGAAAGTTCAAGAAATCCATTGTTTTAAACATGTAAACATATACCTCTGGAATATATGTAAACAAAAAAAAAAAGCCTGGATGAATTCTGTGATTTTCTTTGCAATTGCTTGATTGAATTAGACAAAAAGTTTCAGAAGGAGAATTGAAAGGTATTATTTATTTTAGATAACTTCACTGTTCATTTTTATTTTAGATAACTTCACTGTTCATTTTCATTTTAGATAACTTCACTGTTCATTTTACAGCTTATAAAGTAAATGCAAAGGTTCTATCTCTAAACACTTGTAACAAGCTTCAACCTTGTGATCAAGGAATCATTGAAAATTAAAAATATTTGTATAGAAATCAGCTTAAAAAAAGATAAATTAATTAAATATCACATTCTTAGATGGTCTATATAAACTTATGTGTATTCTTGGAAGGTGATGTAACATTTAAAACAATAAGTAGCTGTTTTTGGCATGCAGGTTTTAACAATCAAATTTCTGAGGATCCAGAAGAAAGCATACCAACAAAAGATAATTTACAAATGCATTTCAACTAAAAATAATGATGAATTTGCTTTACAAAGCCTTTTCATTGTGGACATTACTTTTTAAAATTTTTTCAATGTTGACCAAGAAACAGCTGTAACGGAGATGTAAACCAAAGATGATATCATACGAAAGGTTCACGGAGAAGATGAAGTTGAAACAAATGAAGATGATATATGAACATGAAATCACTCTCCTTACAAACTCAAATTTAAGAGCTTCTATCTCTACAGTGAAAGTGGCAGCTCTCTAGATTGTGATACAGGCCCCAAAAAAATCAAACAAGTTTTTACAATTTTTGGAAAGTGCAGAATTATTGATCTGAATATGGACTATCTGTAATGAGAATTTCAAGTAAATGTTTTTATTAAAAGGGAAAAATGTTTGCTTTTTTTGTACACAATTAGATCTTTGTTCTTTTTGTGTGTTGTCTTTTTTTGTATCTACTATTGCTCTCACACAGAAAATAAAAAAAGTTTGTATATCCAAGCTTTAAACCAAGCAAGAGAGCAAAGGCATTCAAGTCACCACAGAATTTCTAGATATATCTGTCATACTCAATCCTAGTCTATATCATGTTGGCCGCATGTGCTACTTGCGACTTATTTATGGTTTGAGGGAGATTAGCTTTCAAACTAACTTGATAACAAATATAACAAACATAACAAATGTAATGATTACTTCTGGCCACCCTGAAATCCCAGAAGTCTGAAAATTTGTGAACTTACATTGTCATCGAGTTCTGAAAAGTGTACCAAATTTCAGATTCCTAAGTGCTCTAGAGGTATTCCAAAAATTGATTACAAGATTTGTGAACAGACAGACAGGGAAGCAAGTTAAATAAAAGCTTTTAAAAAATAACTGTTGAACAATTGAAGACTTCTGAGATTTTGAAGATCTGCTTTATATAAAGCCTTCAAGTGGTTCTCATCAACCTAGCATATCAACTGGGGCTGGGAGGGGTACCGACTGATGAGCCAGACTTTCCCATTAATTCATCATTGCAGTAAGGACAATTGTTTTGTTTCTAATTCTATATACAGTTACGAGTGTGTGTCATGCGTCATCTCTGTCACCGTTTGCTTTTTCTTTGGAATGGCGTTCTTCTATTGGTTGGCTACGATCACGTGGCTATGATGGCACCGCCACTACGCGAGACACTTTGTTTTTGACTTTGCCCCCCCCCCCCCCACTCGCTTTTTGGTTTTTGTAACTATTGTGTTGGAGCGGGTCGCTCCTTAAATAAATGCATATATTAGTTAATAACTAAATGGAATCTTCTCTTTCTTTTTCCCAGTAAGAGACGCCTACGGAAGCCAACAGTACATAGACAGATAAAGCACATAGGCTATAGTTATTAACTAATATATGCATTTATTTAAGGCGCCAATTTATAATTGTAACAAATAGTATTTGAATCAAAACATTCAATCGGGCAAAACACGGGTGTTGCCCGGGTCATTCGGCTAGTAGAATATACGCATCAAAAATAGTTTAAATTTTATATAACAGATGCCATGCTAATGCATCATGTTAATATCAACAATCCCAACAAAATTGCAAATAAATTACCAGTAAAATTGAGGGAGAGATACCCAAAATTCTTACCTTATATTTACATAACCTTATATAATCATACAAATCAATTGTAAATAGATTCATACACAAAAGAGGTAGTGAGGAAAGTTTTAGAACAGATGTGTAAATAAATCCCTTTTCAAACAAAGGCTCACGTGCACATGGGGAAAGGGAGGAAAAAATGACTGTATTATTTTGTTGTTGTATGGCGAATCCATACAGGGCAATGGGCCTTAATAAAAGCCTTTTTGTTGTTGTTGTTATATAATCATATAAATATATGTAATATAAAAATATAATTGTTAATATCATTCCGTGTGTTTCAGGTATATATATGAATGAAGAAAAAGCTGATCCCTAGAGGTTCCCATGTGCTTAATACTTCCTTCCATTAGAAAAAAAAATGGAAATAAAATACTTAAAATATTTATATTGTTTGTAAATACCCTTTGTGTGAAAGAAGTTTTTAAAATTTGTATTTAAACACAAGGTAATAAGACCAAATCCAAATAAATGATTAGTGTGTGACGCTTCGGTAACAATGTTGTTACCATCTTCAGACACAAGTACTGTATGAAAAGTACTAAATTCAGTACTCTTGTCTGAAGATAGTAACAACGCTATTACCGAAACATCACACACTATTTATTTATTTGGATTTGGTCTTATTACCTTGTGTTTATAACCTATAATCCAAATTGTGCCTTATCAAAATTTGTATTTATATATATATGCAAAATTAAATAAAAAATTGAAAATATAAAATGGCTAGACCAATTCTATTTCTAAATAAAAAAATAGATATGGAAATTTTTTGCTGGGATATATATTTTTATCTAAAAATGGAAATGGTGGTAATGTCTTTCATCAAGATAGATGCGAATACTTTGTTGTCGCTTGTCACTCACCCAAGTCTGCTGCTAGATTGCAGAGTATAAATGGCACTTAGTTTTTGCATCTATTTTGATGGAAGAGAGAAAACCATTCTTCTTCTTCGTCTTTCTTATCTCCACACTGGGTGAAGTAGAATGCATCTGCCTTTGTCATCAAGACTGGGAGCACTACTCAGTGGCAGGCCGACTTAGCTCCAAAAAAAATGGTCACCTCTGACATGAGGAACAGACACCATGTGCAGCCGCTCCTAACCTAGAGTACAAACGCTGTTCATCCTGTATCCCTGAATTAGGTGTCCTTATAGGGTACTATCAGCCAGGCCAGCTGAGCCCAGGTTTTTTACCGAGCCTGTTAACGCTCCCCCTCCTCGTTTTTCATCCCGGCTTGGGACCGGCAAAGGCGGAGTTATAAAACCATTTATATCTATAAACATTGATTTTCTTCTACCTGCATGCTACATTCACCCATTTGAAATGAGCTAAAGCAAAAATGTAATTTGCTATTTTCAAATGTATCATTTCACCACATTATATGGTAATTAACTTTCTGGGGTTTAAAAATATTCAACTACTTTACTTATTTCTAAAATAATTTTTTTGGTTATTTGAAGGAAAAAAAAAGTTTTGAAGAAAAATTGAAACAATCAATATTTATAGATATTGATCTAGGAATACAGTAGAACCTTCCTGTAAAGAGCAAAATTCTCCTCTTACCGGAGAGTTGCGAAATAGTAAAAAAAAAAGGTAATTTTGGCAATGAAAACTTTCCTTTATAGAGAGGTGTCCTCTCATGGAGGTTCTACTGTATTATGTTTATCAACAAGGCAAATAAAAGACAAGCTACTAATCCTTCTATAAATACTTGAGACCCGAGTGGAGTGTATTGGTGAGACAGAGGCGGGGATGTAGGTCTCAGAGGGTTTATTATGACGAGTGATTCATCTTGGTGGGCCACGATCACTAGGGGCCGGCCCAATGGGGTCGTTGGGTTCCTTCAGGCCGGTTGTAGGGGGTGTTGCTGCTGTATGGCACAACATTTTATATGAAAACACAAGAATTATTATTTCACTCTACATATAGAGAAGGAGAGAAATTTAATCACACACACAAAGCCTTTATTGAGGTGCCAGTCTTATACAGACTCTCCTCTCTCATTGCCGACTTTCAATATCCCCTCGATGATCAATCACCATCATGAAGTGGAGGAGAAAACAATGAATCTAAGTTCTTTTTCCTACTTAACAGCTTTGTAAAAGTTATACAGGGACAGAGCAACAATTTGACTTGATATGACACTGGCTAAAATACTTTTCACTGATGTGTAATTTGGCTATTATTTACTTTTGAGAAGAATGTCTCTCTGTTGTTGTTTCTTATCCCCTTGTGTAAAGATTACACAAATTCTATGAGTTCATGCTCCTCTAGCTGTGTTTTATGATAAGCAGCGGCCTCTCCCAAAGGTCCTGTTTAGTGCATCTAATGCAAGCCAAAATGTGTTCTGAAGTTGCAGGTGCCAAGCTACATTTTGGGCAAGTGGGTTAGATTCTGTAATTATTTTCTCTCTTCAATGGCTTGAGATGACCTGTTCTAAATCTTGTTAGTGTTGTTTGGTGCTGTCTATTTTTGAGGTTCAGAGCTCCTCCTGGGTCCACTCCATTATACCAGCTGTGCTTAGGTGGGATCCTCCAGTTCTTGTTTATTTTTGTTTTGGCTACTGTCTCTATTTCTTTAAAAGTAAGTTAATTTTACATCTCTCTTCACTAATATACTGGCACCCAAAGATGTAATGAGATATTTCAATTTCTATTTTTTTTTTTGCAAAGAGATGGCATATTGTATCCCTCTCACTGAAGATTTTGGTATTGTTTTCCTGAAAAAATCAATGGAGTATTCTCTAAGAAATTTAATCTGTAAAAAAGTCTGTTTCATAAAAAAAAAAAAAGATATGCCCAAATCAAAATTGATTACCACATATACAGAATAAATAATTTTAAAAGCATGAATTCCCTGAGATTATCAATTATTATGAAGCACAACAATACATAAATAAATTGACTGATGCAATTATACATTAAAAGTTGTTCTATGTAAATTCTTGTTGTCATTTTTGCAGTTAAACTCCAATTTACAATGAGGTTCGCTGACTCACCACGCACACTCACATTAAATATATCATTTGTGAATTGATGACATGGCTCTATTTGTAATATCTTTGATAAATTTGCAATTATGCTTTAAATAAAGAAACTTTTGCAAATTATTTTAAATTTGTTGATAAAATATTTGCAATTTGACATAAAAATTTGTGCTCTGATGTCTGATGGTTGTGGTTCTTGTTGTGGTCTTCACACCGATTCTTGGAGGTTGTGCACATCTAGCTTTCTAAATACCTCTTTAGGGTTCAGTTAGAGCTACTTTGTATGAGATACAAAGCATGTTGAGGCTGGGTTTGTGAGGAATTTATTGGCAAGGTTTACTACCCCCTCAGATGTCAAGGTGTTCAGGTGGCCTGTTCTAAATCTTGTAATCCTGTTGTAATCACTAACCACTTATTTTCCTTTTTTTTTTTTTGCTGCTGTACCAATGGAGTCCTTTTACTTCCAAGGGTGGTAGGTTTCTATGTACTGGTGCAGGTAGTCTGTATTTCTGATTTTAGTGATGCTAATTCCTGAATCATCTTTTAGGGCACCTGATTTGGCTAATACATTAGCCTTTTTACTTCACAGAATATTGATAAAGCACAATTTGTATTATAGATACAAGAAAATAAGACCTAATCCAAATAATTAAATAGTTTGTGACATTTCGGTAACAGCATTGTTACCATCATAAAAAAAAGTTATTCTTTTGTCTGATGATGGTAACAATGCTGTTACTGAAACATCACACACTTAAATTATTTGGATTAAGTCCTATTTTCTTGTATTCACAGAACTTTTTAAATAGAATAGTATCATTCTAAATACAGTAAAACCCCGCTAATACGAACCCTGGATATAACGAACCTTCCCTTATAACGAACCCATGCCGATTCCCAATTCCATTCCATTAAAAATACCATCGTTATAACGAACTTTGCGATTTTTAGAATAACGAACTACCCCTATAACGAACCTATTTTCGGTCCCAAAATAATAAAATATATTTAAAATACTATGCTTATAACGAACTTAAAATTTTTATTAAAAAAAATAAATTAAAACAACCAAATTTTAAGCATGTTTCAGCTCGCGGATCGCGATTTCAAAACAATAAATTTACAATCATTTACATTTACAATCACAAAATTCGTTCAGCTCTTTTCCCAAAGGGAAGTCCTGGCCTGCAGAGTGGCACCTCGATGTCGAGCTGGTAAATTGCACCCTTGCCCAGCTTGGCTTCCAACGCCCGGAAGTACTTCTCCTGCGAAGTCTGGGCAGATCTCTAGGTAGACACACTGGTCCGCCTGCCCCGCTGCCGACCTGTCTCGGAAGGTTGCCTTTTTCTGCCTGGTGGTCTGTCACTCGTGCACCTTGCTGGGCCTTAGAGTGGCTTGGGGCCTGCTGCTGTTTTAAGGGATTCCCGGTGTCTAGTCGACACCCTTTTTGGTCCCGAGTTGGCGTGGTCAGGGTCATGCGGCCTCTTCTTTGAGCCGCCCACTATTGTGAAGATCCTATTTGTCTCTCGACAATCTGGTATTTATCGGGCAATATCCGGGCAATCAACCCAATTGCGGCAAGAATTTGCATGTCCGCCGTCGGCCGCCAGTTTAATATTT
Source organism: Cordylochernes scorpioides (assembly GCA_030710605.1). Lineage (NCBI taxonomy): Eukaryota > Metazoa > Arthropoda > Arachnida > Pseudoscorpiones > Chernetidae > Cordylochernes > Cordylochernes scorpioides. Next base: position 109,675,445 of record CP092886.1, on the reverse strand, counting down.
GCATTTTTGTCATTTGTTAAATTGAATGACTTTCAGACATTTCAGAATCTTTTATCGATTTCTCGGCGGAGACTTGGCCGTTTTTGGTGAGGTTTACATGAGTTTGCAGCCCCATTTTCTTGGTTTTTACCCAATACCCCAAAGAGGTTGCCCAACACCAAATTCTCCATTCCAGACTCGCGGCACGGCCGAGAGAGAGAGAAGTGTTTTTTTTTGTAACATGGACGGTTCTAAAAAATTTACCACTTATAATAGGTAAATCTGTAAAACCACGCTGTTTTAAAGAAATGAAATCGCTACACACAAGTTTATAGGTCAAACAAAAATCGTGTATGACGACAGAGTTGTTTAATGAATGGCTGACCTCAGTTAACAGTGACATGAAAAAGCAAAAACGTAAAATTTTACTGTTTTTGTTCAACTGCGCAGTGCATAATAACCCACTACCATTAGACCATGTAAAATTGAAATTTATTCCGCCAACACGTCAAGATTGTAACCGTTTGACCAGGGCATAATTCAAAATATTAAAACTCTCTACCGTTGAGAAATTGTCTCTCTTGTGCTGGATAGCATTGGAAAAGTTTAAAAGGTAAACATAACAGTTTTGACCACCATAATCATGATTGATAATGCCTGTAAAAATGGCAACCCTACCACTATTTATAACTGCTTTAGAAAGTGCGGGTTTAAGCACACCGAAAGCGTAAAACAGTTATCGGAGCCGCCAAAAATAACAAATTCTGACTCAGGGTGGGGACGTCTACCTATGAAGAATTAACATTTGAGGATTATTCTCATGTCAACAATGACATCAGACGATGCCCTAGCCGATGCCGAAATATTGAATTTGGCCCACCTGGATGAGGACGAGGAAGAAGAGCAACCGCCAATTCCAGTCACATTGAGCGAGGCAAGGAGATCTCTTACTACCCTGCGCTTCTACGCCCTCAAAACCGACACAAGTGACAATTTCTTCGGAGCTCTCACTACTATCGAAAATTCATTGGACAATGATTGACTGAAGTCGCTCACTCAGCAAAAAATGACGCACTTCTTTTTAAAATTAATATTTGTTAATAATTGTACAAATGTTCAAAATAATAAATCAAGAATTCTGATCAAACTCTTATTTGAGAAATGACAAAACTCGAAAGCTCTCGATAAATGTATCACTTCAAAAATTTGCGCTAAGTAACTTATTTAATCTTGTATCAACATAGTATGTATATCCCGAAGCTTCCAGAACTTCAAACTCCTGTTTATTTGATTTTTTTACCCTCCCTCCTTCTTGGTTGTTTAAACTCCTGTTATTTTGAACTCTTTATAAATTGAAATTCTTCTCTGGTCCCTTGAGTTTCAAATTATCGAGAGTCGATTGTATATGGGATGTGGGAATATATTTATACGTAAACTGTTTTGGGGAAACCCATTATTTCTCAGGTTTCAGATGAACTTTCTCAATGTTCTTTTGAATATTAGTGGGTAGGGACAGCAATTGATCCGATTCCCTCAGCTAACGCTTTAAATATTAATTTTGTGTGTCCTATATTGGGCTATATGAGTTTACATTTAAAAATATGTAGAGTGTATTGGAAAATTTTAATTTAAAAAAATTGGCAATATGTATTTTATTTATATATTGTGAAAAGGCGAGCTTTTGAGCAAACACGCTCTTCTACTTGCTTATCCCAGTTAAGTGGAGCAATACAAACTATTTTTAAAGATCAAATGTTTATCTGCGCAGGCGCCAATAATGGAATCAAAACATTAAATGCCATTTAAAACACTCTTTATTTTGTATATTCAAATGTTGCTGCTGCCGACCTAGCTTAATTACTTTTTGGTGTCTGCTGACTTTTATTTGCGCGACAGCATCTTTTCTTTCCCGCCTCGGTTGTAGAGATGGCCTGGCTGCGGTGGCTTCAACCTTTGCCACTTTTGCTGGCTAGGTCGGAGATTCCCGACCTTTTCTTTTGTTGATTTTAGGCTTTTGCCAATCTTGAGAAGCCGATTCCTTCTTAAAAGCTTCAACTCTGTCCTCCCAATTTGCATTTGTTTGAATTTTTCAGGCGGCCTGATTTGCATTGTCGCTGTTTGCTTGATTAATTGGAAATGCATTTTAAAAACAAATCTTGGAAGTTTTTTTCCGCCGATTTTTCGGCATTAGTAGGGTTTTGTTGGATGGGAGTACCATAATCACAATCGCTAACACCCTGGCCCTCCGTCAGTACCGAAAAAGCATTAAAAGATCTCCATATCCTCCATTCCAAACTCTAAAAAAAACCACGGAGCTCGCGCGACGCGTGTTCGAGAGAGATAGATTAGAGGAAGTAGGCTTCGACACCGGGCCCTGGTGGGTGTTCTGATGACGTCCTCCATTGATCCCCAAGGGGCAGGTGATTCGCCGATGTCCTTGACGGTGGCATTTAATACACCTAACGCCGTAGGTGATGTAGGCAGGCGTCGATTCGTCTTTCGAGACAACCACCAGGTTTACAGGGAGTTGGAGGAGTTTCAATCCTTCATTTAGAAGGATAAAGGCCTCCCTGTTGCCAGTGGTCCAGGTGTAGCCACCACTCGTCACTACTTCATAGGTCAGGGAGACAACCCTGCATTAGGGCCCAAGCGCCGCGACGATGTCCTCATCCCTTATAGCAAGCATGTCAAACTCGCGGCCCGCGGGCCTCATGCGGCCCACAACGAATAAATTTGCGGCCCACCAGATAATATATTTTAATATTTTTTTTTTCATAAATTAAAAAATAATAATAATAAAAATTTGTAGCCTAATTTTTAAAAATTGTAATTATACATAATTTATTTATTAATAACGAACCACTGGTCGCCATACATAAGTCGTAAGTTTTGATAATATTATACCTACATACATAATAACGTATGTATATCACCACAAGTATTGTGTGCCTTAAAGTTTAAAGAAAATATTCTTTCGGAGTACTAGAATTTTTTTTTTAAGTTACGTTCAATGCATGGCACTACTACAGGAGAAGATATATTTAATTGCGTTTATGATCTTCTGCAAAAATACAATTTACCTCAATCAAAATTGACTTCTGTAGCAACAGATGGAGCTCCTTCAATGACTGGAAAAAACAACGGTTTCGTAGCATTACTGCGAAAAAAACTAAGTGAAATTTCTGATGGTTCCAATATTCATCATACGCATTGCATTATACATCAGGAAGTATTATGCAAGGAAAGGATCAGATCATTACCAACATGTGTGACCAAGTTAATGCATTCAAATGTAAGCTAGTTCTTTGGGAAAAGCAGTTGAAAAACGAAGATTTAATGCACTTTCCGACATGCAACATGTACAAATCAAGTTTAGGTGAAACTGCATCGTATCATAAATATGCGGAAAATATTTTAAGTCTTAGAAATGAATTTGAAACATGGTTTTCTGATTTCAAATCTTTGGAAGGCAAGTTTACTTTGTTTTCTTCGATTTTCTCGATAAATATAGAATCAGTACCTAATCATATGCAAATGGAGGTAATAGATATCCAGTGCGATTCAGATTTAAAGGCAAAATTCATTGAAGTTGGCGTTTCTGAATTTTACAAATATTTGCCAGCCAGATTTGAAAACACTCGAAAATTAGCATATGAAATTATGTCCATGTTTGGAAGTACTTATCGGTGCGAGCAGTTATTTTCACTTATGAAAGGAAATAAGTCTCCAATCAGATCGAGAATTACTGACGTTCACCTTGGGTCAGTTTTAAAATTAATCACTGCGAACAAGATTTCCCCCGAAGTAGGAAAGATGGTAGCAGAAAAGAGATGCCAAATATCAGGGAGAAAATATTAACTTTACTTTCTTTTTTCTTATTAGTATTTTTTAAAATAAACCTACATAAATGTTACTATAAAAATTTAATTACTTGTTTTCTTTTTTTGCGGCCCACATAATCTTATTACTTTTTTATTTGGCCCGTGTTAGGATTTGAGTTTGACATGCTTGCCTTATAGCGATTGGGAAATTCCCAAACACTATCTTGTCTGCATGTTTCCTGTAGGGGGACACTTTGAGGAGGGTGGTTGCGATGGTGAGGCCCTCCTCGGATAGACGCTCCGCCTTCTCGATGCTCTCCAGCCCGAACAGAACCTGGCCAGACATTTTCATCGGCTAGAAGACGGCGCCCTTTCTCAGAATTTCATCCAGTGCCTTGATGTACTGTACTGAGTTGAAGTCAGGACAGTATTCAGTGTAGCAGCATTGGTAAAATGACGCTGCCGCTGACCTGGCCTTGCTCAGAGCCTGCTGCTGCCGGTTGTTCTTCAGCTGTGTCACAGCGTCTCTTGCCACCCTTTTTGATGGTTGAGTTGGTCTTGCTGCGATTTTAGCAGCATTTGGGACCTTATCTGGATTTCCTTCGGGGTCCCGGTCCTTTCTTTTAGCCACTTTTAGGCTTTTCGAAACCTTCAGAAATAGATATATTTCCCGAAGCCTCAACGCGATCAGTCCAATTTGCATTGGCTTGAATTTTTCCAGCGGTCTGATTTGCATATCCGCTGTTTGACTGATTATTAGAAAAGGTATTTTTCTTTACAAACCTGTCAATTTCTTCCGCCGATTTCTAGGCATTTGTAGGGCCTTTCTAGATGGGAGTGTTACCATTACGCTCGCCATAATCCTGGCTTTACACCATTACCCCTAAAATATTCTAAATTTCCATTGCTTCCATTTCAATCTCTAAAAAACGCGGAGTTCGCGCCCAGCGTGGCCTCACGGCCGAGAGAGAGAAAGAGATGCAACGTCAAATGGACACATTTAGAATAGTTTTGGGTTTATAATGTCTGTAATACAATTCGGGATGCTTGATATTAAAAAGTAAGTAGATGACCTAACTATGGGTGCGAGGTAAGTTGTGAAATATCTGGAGAGATGTAATTGCAGGCGACAGAGGCTATAATAGGTCTTAGATTGTTTATGGACTTTCGGAAGTATAAATATATAGGGTGTCATATCACAACACTTCGTGAATATTTTAAATTGCTCCACATTAGTAATGGATTTATCTTCTTAAAGGGTTGTCAAGGTTTTCTTGTGTTGCTTAATAGCTCGGGTGCTGTCTTCATTTATAATTGGTTTGAAGGCGCCTTGTGCTCTAACAATTTAAAGGATATTCTGAGGATACTCTGTGTATACAACTGTTTACGAATTTCTATTAGATGTGCTTATCACTATATTATTATTGATTTTAAATTCTTTAATTCAAATCATATCCTTCTCACCGGGCACATTTTGAGTGTTAATTCCTCATATTTGTTGATACTAGGTTTCGGATATATCCTTTCTGGGTATAGTCAAAAGGGGAAATAACTGTTTCAATTCCGGTAACTGTGAAATATGAATCTGTCGGGAGATTGGGATGCGGGAATCCAGGGCTATTGGTAGAGGTTTTGATCCCCCCCCCCCCCCCTTTGGGAGTGTACAATATTCTAGTTATCATAGTAGACGCAATAAGACACTTTGTTCTATAGACTTTGGCTTTTCATTTTCGGGAGGGATCAAATATTTCTAATTTATTTCCACTGTGAACTCAATTGAGGAGTTATAACTGTTTAGAGTATTAAAAACCTGATGTATTTTTACTCTTTGGATTCGCAAAAATGTTGTAATATACCTGCACTATTTACTTATACCCAATTCCGAAAACTACTTATTAATACAACCAACCTCGATATAACAATTTCTGCGGCCATCAATGAGAGAGGGTCAAATGACAGAGTCACATATCTGTTTGTAGATGTTGTATCCAAATAAAAAAAATAGATGCTGAGGGGTAGATCTGGAGTAGAGTAATGATACTAGTGCTTTCTGTAGGATCAGTTGAATTTTGGTCCAATATTTCTCCTTCAGATTACTTATTACCAGATTGTGGAGTAGACTAAGGAAAAATGACACTTTATCAAAGGATCCTATTCTACAACTTTTTGTCAATTTGAATTCCTTAACCCACTTATACAGCAATAGAATATCTATTTTATATGGATTGACAAAAAAGATATAGTACGAAGTTAGAATTCGAGATTATCTGAGAGGGTTGTTTTTCTTATGGATTATCAGCGAATCATAAATATGTATAAATGGGATGAATATTATTATAACTGTGTGTTGTGTCTTTGCATATTTACTCTTTGCATATATATTTTTCTTTGTGTAGCACAATTTACATAGTTTTAATTTAACGTATTTGTGCTATAAATAGGACGTATGAATCAAGGAGTCCAGTCCAGCCTTAGAAATAGAGTAGTCTTGTTGCCTTAAACGCCTTTTGCTACTGTAGCTTTTAGCTTGACAAATAAAAAAATATTTGTTTCAAGTATAAGAGTGGTTTCGTGGTCCAGAGCGACACTGTGTTTAAATTGCGTTTATATTGGTTTAAAATTTAATAGTTCTTTTTTTTTTTTTACAGAAAGCTCCGAAATATTTCAAACAATGAGAGAAACGCGTCGTTAGACGTGAAGTTGGTTTTTCCCCACAGAACCCACAGCTATGCTTTGGCATATATTATTCTTGTGCTAGTAAAAAATCCATTGAATATGAAACCATATATAGATAGATATGATGTACTAGAGCGCCATCTTATAAATAGATAGATATGAACGTACTCATCAATGAACACCGATATATTTACTTTAGAAGAAACAAAAGATTCTATACAACTTTATATAAAACGTTGGTCCCTTATCATATTCACATAGCTAGCTTTCGAGAGCTGAAACCTCTACCACAGGCCTTAAACTACCTAGTGCTGAAAATCCTAACAAATTTAGCTCTAAGACTAGCCAAGTGATTAAATTAAGAAACTTATCGGTTTTTAAAAGTTGTGTGTAAATAGAATTTGTTATATTTCTTCAAACTTGTGTTTTTTTCGATTATTTTCGAAAAAAATATAGTTACTATTTATTTACTCAATATATATTATTTCGCACAAAACATTTTATATGTACATGTATTAAAAAATAATATTTCATTTATATATATCACTTATAATAATATATAATTAAATATGTCTCAATTCTCAACACTATATGATATAACAAAGTGCGCTGTCCCGCTAAGGACACTGACTTGATGAAAAAGAACAAAAAAATCTAAATAGTATATATCTTTATATCCACACATATATATATATATTTTTTTCTTAATATAAAAACAAGGTATATACAGGAAATTACCTTATGGTTAATATAGGTTTATTTTGTAAGCACATTATTTTTAATTTAAACTTAAATAAAAATTGTAAAAACAAATATATACCATAAATATGTTTAAATTGAATACTTGTTATTGTGGATTTTTCAGATATGTTCGTGGTCATATTTTGGCGAGCGGCTCCCCTGCCGCTTGCTAATGGCTGGTTTTTTCATAAAGGGTTTTATGGGGACCGTTAATACCTGTCTCCTGGACCTCAATATTGGAACTCATAGAAGGTATTTAAATGAGGTCATTTCCAACTATTACATACTGGGTACCCCGCGGGCCGTAAATATTTTAATGTGGGCGAATAGTGAGACTTGCGCCTCTCTTCGTTGCATTCATATTCTAACAGTAGAATTCATTACAACTATGGATTTAAAAATCTTTCTAATTGACCACACACACAAAATACTACAAACATTCTATCCACCAAGAGTATAGATAATGATAGTTTTTATTACAAATATATATATTATTCTCATTGTTAATCTCGGAGATTTTAAAAATTCTCTTAACCTCATAAAACATTCAGGTTTGACATTGTTAGATTCGTAATCATTTTTTTCCATTTAAATATGAAAAAGGCTTTTATTGTTATTTATTCTGAGGATTTCATGAATCTCTTATGTATATTATGAAATAAAAGGCCATCCTCTGAACTGACGAAGGTCATATAAATATCAAAGATAATAACCCAATCAAGTACAAGCTTTTCAGGGTTAGTGAAGCAGAGAGAGATATAATTGATGACCAAATACAAGATATTCTTCATTAAAGAGTAATTTGTCCATCATTAAGTGCTCCTGGGCATTCCCTGTCATATTATTTAAGAAACGGGATATCAGGCGCTTTTTTAGGTTTTGCATCGACTACAGAAAGCTTAATGATATAACTGTGAAGGGCGTTTATCCCATCCCCAGAGCTGATGATGCCATGAACACACTCCAAGGGTCGAAATAATTCTGAGCAATAGATCTTAAATCAGGGTACTTGCAAGTTTAAATCGATGAAGAATACAAGCGGAAAACAGCTTCCACAACATGCCACGGTCTATATGACTAAATGTTATGTATTTTAGTTTATGCAATGCTCCAGCCACGCTTGAACGGCTTACGCATTACCTTCTCAAAGGTATGAAATTGAAAATATGCTTATGCTATTTAGATGACGTTATTATATAGAATCATGATTTTAAAACTCATCTCGAAAGACTAGAGTCAGGTTTCAAATGTTTCAGAGAATCAAATTTAAAATTAAATGCAAAAACATGCTGACTGGCCTTCGAAGAACTAGAAATACTGGGGCATGCAACAAGCTAACATGGAATAAAGCCATCAGATCGCAATATTGAGGCGATGAAAAATTTCCCTAAACCCAAAAAAAATGAAAGAGGTACAATCATTTTTAGGACTTTGTTCTTACTACAAGAAATTTATTTAGGACTTTTCCAACTTAGCAGATACCCTAACTAGGCTCACAGAGAAAGATACCCTATTTTAATAGACTATGGAGAACAAGAGAATTCTTTCTAAACTTTGAAAATGGCTCTATTAAATCTACCAATCCTGGCATATTTTGACCCTCAAGTCCCCACCTACATGCAAAGGGCATCGATGAACTTTATATCTGAGAGAATATGAGCTTTAATGGTAGTCTAGGATCTTCATAATTCTTTGATGGGCATGTTCTTTATAGCCATTGAGATGTCATCGATAAGCGCGATGATCTGAAAGTATATAGTTAAGACTCCGTTATCGAATGACGTGGTTAGTGAGTCTAGATGGCATACGAACTTGATCAAGAAGATTCCTTTCAAACAAATAAGATGATATTGCACATAAACTCTTCGGAAATATTATTGTCACCGATAACCCAGAAATTTCTCTGGTATGTTCAGCCGTTATGGTCTGTAGCTCTAGGATCCGCTCACCTATATAACAGGCAAGATGATAGTTGACGATTATTATTTGATGGTCCTAGACGTTGACGCCAACAACGGCAAACTTTTAAGCTACAGAATACGCGACCACTGGATGTTGACCTCTTGAGTGACGACAAAGTCAAGCTCGGATCCTTTTTTGGGTGTCAGGTGCTCGATAATAGATCTATAGTCCAAACTGAGATCATAGTGGTTGTCAAGGCAGTGACCTTAGCCTCAGGCAAGACGAGAAGATTGACGTCATGACGTAGGAAGCGGATAGCTACAGGCTTATTTAGCGAGCGACGAGATCGCAGATGATGAAGGTTACAATACGGAAGTTCATTGCTGTCAATTGTCAAAAGTCCGGGTTCGCGACAGATTTTGGTAATGGATACAAGTTTTTCAGCCTCATTTGGGTAATAAACAAAATCTCAATCTTCCAAATCACAATGCTTGCTTCAATTTTAAATTAAAAAAATATTAATTATCACTGATGATGAAAATGTAAAAAAAAAAAAAAAAATTCTCTCAGGAACTCTCTAATATAAAAAGGTTTTATGTTATTATTTTAGAGCGAAATTTTATTTTAAGAATCATTTTCTTTTGATTACTTATTAAAATGCTAAAAGTTTGAGGCTATATTTATTATTTTTTTATTTATTAAAAGATTCGTGCGATAGATTATATTTATATTACTTTAAAATAATTTCAAAGCCTAAAATATTTTTACTTTTTGATTTATCAGAATTTAAAAACCCAACACTCGGATTTTTCAATACTTTTTTAGAAATTCAACACCCGACATTTTAGATCTTATTTCCATCCGTTTTCAGCAATTCAAAGTCCAACACTATTTTATTTATTTTCTTTATCACAAATTGAAAGCTCAATACTCTAATTATATTCTATCCTTTATCAGAGATTCAAAGCCTAAAATTTGATTATTTTGTATCCTTTATCAGTAAATCAAAGCCCAATACTCGAATATTTCTATCCTTTTAATAAATTCAAACACAACACTCGATATTATTTCTATTCCTTATTAGAAATTCAAGCCCATAACATTTAACTTTATATATATCCATTATCAGAAATTCAAAGTCCAACACTCGAATTCATTTCTATTACGCGGCACCTGTTTGGGCAAATGAGCATACATTAATTGTTGATCAAATTCAGGACTCATTTATGCGAAGATATCTAAATCTACCAAGATACACCCCCGGATACATGCTCAGGATAGAATTGGGAAGAGTGTCACTCAGCGTTACAGTCTTGAAACTTACCTTAAAGTTTTGGTTGAGAATGCTGGGAATGGGTGAAACTAGACTGCCGCTGCTCTGCTTGTCACAGCTGTGGGAAATCTCAAACGCAACGAAAAAATATATAGGTTTCACGGAAAGTATAGTTAATATTTTAAACAACACCGGATTTCAATGGCTGAATTGCTGCACAGACTATAGAACATTACAAAGAGAAATTCCCTACATAATAAGGACTGCAATAGACCAGTCTCTGCAAAAGGATCACACAAGAATAATAAATTCAAGACTTTACCCCCACTATAAAAACATCTGCTCAACTCCGTTACCGGAACACTATCTGTCCAGCGATTTCCCGCTCCGGGTCAAACAGTGTATTGCCGGACTGAGAATCCTCTCGGTGCTCTTTGCTGATGATCGCCCCAGAATATTTAAAACAGATGGATGGACATGCGAGATTTGCGGGACAAGAATGGAGCCGGGGCTACATCACCATATACTCTCATGTATGGGGCTGAAAGACGAACGAGAAGTGCTCCTCAGTGAAATAGGTCTTGAGGGACTCTCTTTGGAGCTCCTGTTGAATGAGGTGGTGAGAAACAGAGCTGGAGCTTTTGCGTTGTCCAAATTCTGGAAGACGGCTGAAGAGAAAAGGAGGCTATATACATAATCTAATTGATGTAAATAATTATATGCAAATAATCTATGTCAGGATTAGAATGACGAATCCTGTATGGGACTTTGATTCCAGTAAAAGGCTTGTTGCTGCTGTTGTATATAGTCACAGTGTAGAAAATACTATACTATACCTACTACATATAGGTTTCTTTCTGTATTCTTAGTTATCTTCTCTTCAATTACTCTGTAAACTGGCGAATCCTATATAGGACGAGAGGTCCTCAATAAATGCTTTTTGTTGTTGTTGAATTCATTTCTATTCTTTATCAGAAATTCAAAGCACACCATTTGATTTATTTCTATTCTTCTATATATATAAAAATGAATGTATGTCTGTTTGTTTGTCCTTTATGCCTGACCAAACCACTCATTGGATCGCCATGAAACTTTGGGAAGTTATTTAGTATAGTACTGGGAAGGTTTCTAGCAAATAAAATTTTTGAAATAACTTTTCGCCTAGATATAATCAAGATAAATATTCTAATTTATCTGTTATAATTCAACAATCTGCTCTAAATATTATCATGATGATACGATGATTTTGTAATGTAGAAAATTAGGAAAGACAAAATTCAGGATGACATGGCAATTTATTTGAGACAAGAATAATGATACAATTCAAAGGCAAGATACTATTCCTTTAACTTCCAATTACCGAGGGAACCAATTAATATTGATTTTATTCAACTTATCGAGAATTTTTCAAGGGACCGGGAAAAAATGTTCACTTTATGGAGAGATTCGTTAAACAAACCTTTACTCGGGTAAAACCCGGGCGAAGCCGGGAATATCCATTTCGTAGCTTAACCCGTCTCTCCAAGAGGCAGTCTCTTATTAAAGGTCTATTAGAGATTCTTTAATAGCAATTAGAATCCTCAATGAGAGACCACCAACAGGAGAAACAAGTTGATTCATGTTTTTAGGTGGTCTTTCTTGAGAGACTCTATTTACATATATTAAAATATGAAAAAATTAAAATATTTTATCAAGATAAATATTCTAATTTATCTATATATATAAAAATGAATGTATGTGTGTCTGTTTGTTTGTTTGTTTGTTCTTTATGCCTGACCAAACCACTCATTGGATCGCCATGAAACTTTGGGAAGTTATTTAGTATAGTACTGGGAAGGTTTCTAGCAAATACAATTTTTGAAATAACTTTTCGCTTTAAAATAATCAAGATAAATATTCTAATTTATCTGTTATAATTCAACAATCTGCTCTAAATATTATCATGATGATACGATGATTTTGTAATGTAGAAAATTAGGAAAGACAAAATTCAGGATGACACGGCAATTTATTTGAGACAAGAATAATGATACAATTCAAAGGCAAGATACTATTCCTTTAACTTCCAATTACCGAGGGAACCAATTAATATTGATTTTATTCAACTTATCGAGTATCTTTTCAAGGGACCGGGAAAAAATGTTAACTTTATCGAGAGATTCGTTAGACAAACCTTTACTCAGGTAAAACCCGGGCGAAGCCGGGCGGGTCCGCTAGTTATCAATAATATGAACCCAGAGTTGGAAGGAAGGGAGAAGAAGATGAAGGTTCTTTTTGCTTTGAAATCAAACTCCGATGTACAAGATGTTGTCCTCCGTGTTTCACCGGCAACATATCAAATTATGAAGAAACTTCAACACATATATACTGAAAATCAGGTTACATACATGAAGGATAAGGTGCTTGTACGGCAATGTCAAAATTGTTTTGATTTCGGTCACAATAAAAATTCTTGTAGCATTAAGAAATGTAATAATTGCGGAGACAGCGGCCAACAAAGTAATCGCCAATCAGTCCGTAAATGCATAAATTGCTCAACGAATTCTAAATATAGGAATAAAAATCTTGTCCCTTGTACCTATTACAAATGAAATACGGAATACAGAGAACATGTTATACAGAACCAGATCATGCTATCACATTAGATTAAATTATTGAACTTAATTATAAGGTGAATGTTTAAACTTAAAATTCTACAACAAAATATACGGAAAAGTAATCTAGTTGATAAAGAAATCATGGAATACATTAATAGAGAAAAGTGTGATCTGGTTTTAGTTAAAGAGCCATATACTATAAATAACGAAGTAATTTTTAATAGGCATTGTAAAATACTATATGCAAATATTTCGAGCACTCCGGTATATACTGCAATTATCGTAACAAATCCTGTCCTAGTATGTAATTTAATTGCGGATTTCTCCAACTCATTTGCAACTACCATTTCGGTGCAAACTGCTAAATTTCAAATATTTACATACATCCAAATAAACTGGAAACTAATCATGTTCAATTCTTCGATAAATTGACTACAACTTTTAATACAAATCCGGTAATATTGACAGGAGATTTTAATGCTCGAAGCCAATTATGGTTTGATAATGTTTTGAATCAGAATGGTAAAAGCCTTCAGTCCATAATTAATTTTCATAACATGCCTTTTCATAATAATCGGGACAAACCTTGTCGAGGTTCAAGCATAATAGACCTAACTTTAACAAATCGTCATGCTCATGTACTTGTTGAAGAATGGAAAACATTAAATCTCTCCCAAATAGCAGACCACCTCGCAATTTCTTTCGACATTAGATTGGAAACAGAATACATTTTGCGTGGAAATACTTAAACGTGGTATTTTCAAGAGAAAGGAACAAACTGGCTGAATTATGAGCAAGCAATTGAGGTCTCAAGATTTAACGAGGCAGTTGAGGCATCCATTAATATAGAAAATAAAAACAATATAAATCGTGTAGTTTCCCTCATAACCGAAATACTCATTGAGGCTGCATATGCATCTTTAAAAATAAAACCAAAATACTTACATGATAATTCATTTAATTGGTGGACGGGTGAATTGGAACTTCTTAAAAGTCATTTCAAATATTTTAGAAATCGTTATTACCGAGGTAAACGGATCAATAGACAGCTAATTGATGAAAAAGTAAATAAATAAACACGAAATAAATATATGATTACTATTGGAAACAAGAAGAGTGAGTTGGCTGGCATTCTTAGAGGAAGTGAAAAATTCATCCCCCTTTGGAAATACTTATAAAATTTGGAAACAAAGGACTAATCCAAAATCATTTGATTCACCGATTTTAAATGTATCTCGAGATAGGCTTCAATAAGAAATTATGAACCTTCTCTCTTCGCTGTTTCCGGACGACAATCAATCTTCTGAATCAAATTATCATAAAATAATCAGAAACAAGGAACATACTTTTTCCAATGACGAAACTATTCATTTTGATAATATTCAAACTTTCTCTATAATTAGTAAACTCAACAATAAAAAGGCTCCAGGATTAGATCATATAAGTAATAAGATGATTAAAACGGCAGCCCACTACATTTCGCCAATCCTAACAAATTTATTCAATTCTTGCATTGGACTAAATTATTATCCAATGGCCTGGAGAGAAGCATCTGTTATGATAATTAAAAAACCAAATAAAGATAATTATTATGAACCGAAGGCCTACCGACCTATATGTCTGTCATCTAATCTTTTTTGGCAAAATATTTGAGAGATTAATTCACATTGGACTCTTAAATCATATCAATGCTAATAATGATATGCATCCTGATCAGCACGGCTTCATACAATCAAATTCTACAATCTCTGCCCTACACGAAATAACTAAAATAAGTCTCCAAAGAAAGGAAACAGATGTTACGGCCTTGGTTGCTGCGGATATCAGCGGAGCATTCGACAACGCTTGGCATCGTGCAATCATTCAACAATTGGACAAAGCAAACTTTCCAGCGCCACTAATTAAAATAGTTATTTTTTACCTCGAAGATCGAAAGGTAGAGCTAAGATAATTAAACTCAAAATGTACAAAAATGGTAAATAAGGGATGCCCTCAAGGTGGAATTATTTCTCCAATTCTTTGGAATATTTTATTAAATGATTTCATTTCATCTTTTAGTGAAAATTTCGCAAAAGTCATAGCTTTTGCCGATGATGTTTCATTTGTGGTTTGGGGCTCTAGCATCCAAGATCTTCAGTTCAAAATTGAAAAAAAGTCTGAATAATATAAATAAAAATGGTGTGAGAAGGTAAAACTCTCAATAAGTCCAAATAAAACAGGTATACTCTACCTACACAATTGCCAAAAATTACCTGTAAACTTTAACGGTATAAATATTCAGCCAATCAGAAACTATAAAGATTTTGGGAGTTATTTTTCGCAACCACAGACAAAGAAATCAAATTGATTTTGGACCACACGTTGACAATATAATTAACAGGGCTAAGAAATTTAAGAATACGCTATTTTCATTATGTGCACGTACTTGGTGAATTGATTCAAGGCGCAGATTGATTTTATACAGGACGGTGATACGACCTATGTTAAGCTATGCATCAAATATCTGGTTCCCTTTTATCAATACAGCAAAGCGTTCAAAGTTAAGTTCTATACAGTACCAAATTTTAATTAGGTGCATTCATGCTTACAAAAGTTCATCTTCTTACATTACTCATATTCTAGCGAAAACTCCTATGCTGACCGACTACCTTGAATTATCACTAATTAGATACAATATGAAAAATTCTCTGACAGACCAAACACTAAATAAGCCCCCTTTCAAATGAATTGAATAAATTATATATCAATACAAAATTTAGATATCATCTTTCTCAAACTAATCCAACGTGTTCAAGAATTTTTTCTGAGAAATGTACCAAGCTTCATTGCTCCTGATAAATACACTACTTTGTTTTTCACAGGCAAAGGACCCTTTTTAAGTTTTCTCTTTGACTTGAGAGTTATTAATGATCCAACATCTGAATGCTGTCTAGATGTTGAAACACCAGAGCATCTTTTGCTGGCTTGCCCTCTGACTAACCAAATTGTACTTGCTTACTTTGACATAATGCCAAATCATCTTTCTGTATATACTCAATCTTATGAAAACTTTGGCAAGTTTAGAGCAATTTGTACACAGATTTATAAATCACTACTAATTCATTGTGTTAATAATTAAAGATATATATGTAAATAATTCTAATATTGCACAACAGTCTGATAGACCTCTGTTGTGGGTCGGTGAGGCAAAAAAAAAAAAACAGCC
Source organism: Cordylochernes scorpioides (assembly GCA_030710605.1). Lineage (NCBI taxonomy): Eukaryota > Metazoa > Arthropoda > Arachnida > Pseudoscorpiones > Chernetidae > Cordylochernes > Cordylochernes scorpioides. The sequence goes on along the minus strand of CP092886.1, from coordinate 109,659,251 downwards.
AAATAAGTGATTTTATAAATACAGTATTATTATTAGATATAAGGATATATATGTTGACAAAAGAATAGCAACCGCACACAGCAGTAGAACAAAGCAGGCTAAAAGTATATACAAGATGAAGACGGACGGTTGAGGGGGGGGGGGGCGTTCCCATTGGTTAGTTATCTTCATACAGCGCCTCCAAGCGGCGCCCGCGTCCACGCTTCTCTCGTCAACTTCGTGCTTCTGTAATAATATAATAAAATAAAAATAAAATAATGCAAAGCCCAACACTCGATTTTGCTTTTATCCTTTACCAGAAATTCAAACCTTAACACACATACACACGTGAATTCATTTCTTTCCTTTATCCGAAATTTAAACCCTAACACACACACACTCGAGTAGGCGGCCATGCCCTGGCAGGTGGATAACTGCTGCCAACATGCCGAATTTGGTACGGGCTGATAGCCCTTTAAAAGCTGAACAAGTGCCTGAAAGGTACAGCTTCGCACATCTAACCAATGCAGAGTTATATGTTAAAGTTAATTTTCAAAATGAATTCCCTATAGAAATGCAGGAAGCGACCAACTATGTATATTCGCCCGTGGCAACAAGTATGCAAATTCTGCCACGTCGCATGACTTCGCGACTAAGACGCCTTCAATTGGCACTGTAAATGTCCATACGAACTGGGAAGACTAACCGGAGGATGAGGATCCTGAAATTGGGGACGGCTATACCGTCGTACAGAATAAGAAGAGACGCCGCGACTCGGCAGCATCAGGAGTCACGGCCGCACATTCCGACAGTGCCAGAAACACTACTTGGCGACAGCAATCGTCGGCAAGATGGATCCCGCGCGTGAAGGAGGTAAATACCACGAGGGCACACATTGCGGAAGCCAGGGCGCGGCAGGCGTCCTCTTCACAAGTGCAGTGCGTCTTCATAGATCACTGCCCTGACTTCGCGCCTTACCAATATCTAAAGGCGATCGACAGAGTGGTCGGAGAGGCCAGACACATTATCCAGCTAACTAGGATGAATGGCCACGTCCTGGTGGGCCTCGCCAGCAAGAACCTTGCGGAACGCCTCATTGAGGAAGGCCTCGAAATCGAAGGCACCATTCTTAGGACCTTCCCCTTCCGTAAACGATCGGAAAAGATCACCATCGGAAACCACCCCTTCTACGTGGAGGACGCCGTCGTCATCGACGCTCTTTCCCCTCCCCTACATCGCCCCTAAACAACTAAAGGCTGGCGAATACAGCTACACCGACGGCCGCCGAGAGGCTTATATCATCCTCCAAGACGGCATGAAAATCGAGAGGCTCGCAGGGCTAACTGCCCCATGCTTGCAAGGCAGTCCACCGGCCCCGGGAAAGATCACCAGCCTCCCAAACCGATGTCCCAACTTCGACCGCCACTCAGCTGCCCAGACAGCTAATACCTGCGCCTCCTGCACCAGCGTCACCTGGTCCATCAATGGAGGTCTCCAACACTGATCCCTCGGCCCGGGCTGCGCCTCATCGATCTGCTGCGCCTCGGCCACCTGCACCAGCACCCCCAGCTTCATCTGTGGAGGTGCCGCCTCCTGCACCAGCGCCCCCTGCTCAATCTCTGGGGGTGCCAAGTGATGGTCCCACGGCCCACACTTCGCCCCGTCGGTTCACTGCTCCCCAGCCTGCTGAACCAGCGCCGACTACTCCCCATGAGGAGGAGTCAACTCCAGCCGTAGTAGCCCCTCCGCCTCCACTACCTGTCCCGATGACCCTTGACCCCTACGAGGCTCAGGAAAAGAAACGTGAGGATCAGTTATTGAAATTGTTCGAACAATTGAACTATGAAACCATCCTGAGGCACATACTTGAGCACGGGACAGACGTGGAAAGTGTCCTGTATGCGACTCTATACCCCTATCTTGGAGATTTACTTGAGGACCTCTTGCCTGAACACAGGCCTATTCTTATTGAATTCCTCAACACTGTCATCGAGCATGCTGGGGACTTGGATTCCATAACCTTCAACGGACTGTCCGAACCCAAGGCGACTTTAAGCTCCTGATAGGATCCAGACGTCCCTTCGGTGAAGGCCTCGTCTGGTGTACATATTTTCCTATGCTGTTCTAAACTTTTCAAACTCCCTTTTGACCGTTGACAAGATGTCAAAAAACTGTTTTTAATTGTCACACACACACACACTCGAGCGAGCGGCCACGCTTTCGCGAGCTCCGCCGTTTTCGCCTCTGGAGTGCGTGTAGATGTCTGTTGACATGCCAAATTTGGTATGGGCGAATAGCCCAGGATCGGCTGACTCAGTGCCTGAAAGGCCCAGCCTTGTATCCCAATCTGGTGAAGAAAAATCACCGAAAAACAGCCTACAGAAGAAAACTTCTGAAGAAAATTCTGCAAATCAAAAACATGCAAATTCGCCGGAAGGCGACGTGCATGTAAATCCGGCCGCCGCGCGTGACGTCACCGCGCCTCCGACTGCTGCCTCTTCCAGCGAGAATCCAGCCGACCGGGCCTCGCTCAACTGGGCCGACAGAGAGATGGCGGAGGTCGACGCCAACGACGGCTACACCGTTGTGAAGAGCAAGAAAAGGCGCCGCATTTCAACGCCGGAGCACGCCGCTAAGCAGCCTGGCAGGCCTGCTGAGAAGCCCAGCTCCCAGCACCAGAAGCGGCCAACAAGGCCGAGGTCAATGCCGCCCCAGGAAATCAAGGCGACGCGCCCCAACATCGCCGACTCCAGGTCGAGGCAGGCCTCTACCAACCACGAGAACTACATCTTCGTGGAGCTGTGCCCTGACATCCCGGACTACTCCTACCTCAAGGCAATTGGCATGCTGGTCGGAGGGCCAGGGAGAATAAGCCAATTCAACAGGATGAACGGCCACTACGTCGTGGGCCTCGCGAGCAAAGACCATGCGAGCCGTCTGGTGGAGGTGGGCCTGGACATCGAGGGCACCCACCTGAAGGTCTTCCCCTTCCGAAAAAGGGCAGAACGCATTACCATCGCAAATCTGCCCGGCTTCGTCGAGGACAGCGCCATCGTGGAGCCCCTGCGCAACTTCGGCACCGTGACCTCCATCGCCCCCATCATGATCAAAATGGGGGAATACACCTTCAACGACGGCCGCCGGGAGGCTTTCATCCTGCTCCGCGAGGGCGTGAGGCTGGAGTCGCTGCCCACCCGACTGACCATCAAGTCCAAGGGAGACACCCTGTCTGCCTTCCTCTCCTTTGGAATCAAGTGTTCCAAGTGCGGCAAGCAGGGCCACCGCAGAGCCAACTGCCCAGCGCTCGCCAGGCAAGGGAACGGCAGCCCCAGGCAAGCAGCGTCTCCCATCGACGCAAGGCCTCCCCCCCTCCTCCTCCTCCTCAGCAGCCAAGGAAGCCGGCACCTGCGCCCGCAACACCGGCGTCCCCTGTCCAGCCGGCGAAGACAACATCCGAGGCTCCGGCGATCCCCTCGGCGCCCCATCCTGCCGAACCGATGGATCTCGCCCAGCCCGCCCCTGCTGCCCACCCTGCTCCCCTGGCTGCCCCGCGGCCCCCCGAGCCTCGCATCCCTCCGCTCGACCACGAGATGTCGGTGGAGAAGCTGTCCTCACCTCCCGCCACGCCTGCCAGGGGAAAGGCCGCACTCGAACAGCTGCTGGAGCACCTCAGGAAGTCCCCCAACCTCTCCATCGACTGGGACAAGCTGCCCGACCTAAACTGCGAGGAGGCTCAGAAGCTCCTCACCTCTGAAACCACCATGAAGAAGCGAGCGCCCACGCTGACAGAGGCACAGGTCGCCGCCCTCTACAAGTTGCACGAAACCATCAAGGCCTTGTGCCCAGACTCCAACTCCACCATCCGCAAGACCCTCCAGAAGACCAGAAAGGTGCTGCGTGAAGGACGGCCCCAATGAGTTACCGCGTCGCCAGCATCAACGCGCGAGGGCTCGCCTCTCGGGGGAGGAGCCTTGCCCTTTGTCATCTCCTCAGGCAACATCACGTGGACATCGCGTTTGTCCAGGAGACAAACGCATTTCATCTAGGCAGCGGCCAAGACCTCTGCCTCAGCTACAGCGCTGTTGTATTGACCCATCCCGTAGCCATCTCGGGATCCGGACTCGCCTGCGTCTTCGGACCAGGCGTAGCCGTGCTACAACAGCGCATCCTGTGGCCGGGCCACATCGCCTTGGCAACCATAGATGTCGACGGCGAGGAGATGACGGCCATCGCCGTTCATCTGGCGCATGAACCCCGGGAGAGAAACCGGCAACTGGAGCTCCTGGCGGCGACAGCGGCACAGGAGGAAGAGGGGGCCTGCTGGATAATCGGAGATTTCAATATCAGGGATCGGGGCCCCTCATCATCATCGTCATCAGATGCCCTCGCCGCTCTTCTGGACCAGGCCGCGCTGGTCGACGTGGCCACCCAGTTCGACGCCGCACACCTGCCCACCAGAGTCGCCAGACACGGCGACCAAGTCGAATCCAGCCGCCTGGACCGGATCCTCGTCTCTGCTGGAGTCCTGGAACGCGTGTTCATCGACGCGACCAGCCACTACCACCTCTCGGACCACCGCCTCTGGCTGCTCCAGGTGGGCCCGCCCACCACCACCGCCGTCTCCTCCCCCACCCAGCCTCGCTTGGCCGCGATGCTCCGCTCGGGCCTCGTTCTTGAACATCTGGCTGGCTACATCCGGGAGTTCGAGGAAGACACGGCGCACGATGACGACGACGGGATCCTATGGGACAGGTGGACCACCATCAAGGCGGGGCTGCTGGCGGAGGCCAGATCCATGCACGACCCGCGCCACGCTGCCAGCGACAGCTACATCTACAGGGCAAGGCGCTATATCGCGGCGCAACTCGAGGCCTCCTCCATCCGGGCCGACTACCCGTCGCTGCCGGACCTGGCACGCGCCATCCGCCTCCGACGCCCGGTCAGCGTCATCAGGGACGAGCAGGATAACATCATCGAGGGCCCCGAGCATTGGTGGAGGGCGTACGCGACCTTCCAGCCCCGCTTCGCCCGTCCCACCAGCGATCCAGCTGTGGGAGCCGCCTTCATCGCCAGCAGCGCGCTTACCACCACCCGCGAGCTGAGCGAGGAGGACCCCCTCCACCGGCCGGACATTAGCCCCAGCGAGATCGCCAACGCCATCGAGCATCTCCCTCGCGGAAAGGCCCCCGGCTGAGACGGCTTGCCGTGCGAGCTCCTCGTTGCCTTTAACGAGGACTTATTCGCGGAAGCTCTGGCCCGGGTGTTCGCGGCATCACGGCTCCGCGGTGCCCTGCCTCCGTCGACGCGGCGCAACTCCATCTGCCTCGTGCCCAAGGCCCGCGGAGGTCGCGGCCTTGATGGCTACAGGCCCGTCGCGCTGCCCTCGGCCGACTACAGGGTCCAGGCCGCCATCCTTCACCGGCGCCTCAAGCCCCACCTGCGGACCCTTGTGCCGGAATGCCAGACCTACGCCGTCCCCGGGAGGTCCCCGTCATGGAACATCGCCATGGTGACGGACGCCGTCGAGGAGGCCACCGCCCTGGGCTCGCCGCTGGCCGTCATGGGCGTAGACCTGGAGTCCGCCTTTGACTCATTAGACCGCGGCTTCCTGGAGTCCCTGCTAACGTCCCTCCGCCTCCCACCGGCCTTCAGGGCCTGGATCAATATCCTCTACGCCGGGGCGGACGACACGATCAGGGCCGGAGGCTTCTACACCACCGCCTTACCCCTCCTCAACGGCCTAAGGCAGGGTTGCGCCGTGAGCGCCGCACTTTTTAGCATCGCCACGGGGCCGCTGCTACGTCGCCTGGAGTTGACCCTCGGCGTGGGCAACGTCACCGCCTACGCCGACGACATCGTCCTCCTATTCCATCGCGACGAGGACTTCGAGCGGGTGGCGACCGTCTTCGAAGACTATAAGCAGGTCTCCGGAGTTGGCGTGAACCTCCGGAAGAGCGCTGGCCTCTGGTGCGGCGCCTGGCGCAACCGCGGCGACTCCCCTCTCGGCGCCTCCTGGTCGACCACCTCCATCAGGATCCTCGGGCTCGACATCGCCCCCAGGAGCACCGTCGCCCACCGGGAGCAGCATTTTCTGGCCCTCCTGGAGACTGAATGCCGCAGATGGACGCCCTTCACCCGCGGCCTCTCCCTCGTCGGACGAGCAAGAGCGGCGAACACGCTGGTGGGGTCCACGATCCAGCACCACCTGCATGGATACCTTCCATCACCCCGACCATCGCCAAGCTGCAGGCCCGACTGGCGAGGTTCGTCTGGGGGCCAAACCACACGGCGTGGCTTCCCGCCAACGTCATGGCGAGGCCGGTCACCATCGGAGGCCTCGGCCTCCTCGACCTCGCGACCCAGCTCCAGCTCGCCTGCCTCAAGGGGGTGCAAGTCGCGCTCCGCGGGGGCAGAAATGCCTTCAGCTGGCTGGTCGGCGGCAACAGCGGTGAAGCCTGGATCCACCCTCCACCGGACGGCACCCGTCTCCAGCCCCGCCGTCTCCGGCTGCTGAAGCTCTGGAAAGAGGCCTCCAACATCCTGGGCCTCAACCACCGGGCGGTCCCCACAGCTCAGCTGCTAGACCTCCCCATCATCGGCGGCTGCCGGTTCCTCCGCCCTCCCGACCTCCTGGCCCCCGCCCGCTGGCGCGGAGCCCGAGTCCGGGACCTCATCGTGGAGGAACACCTCATCGCCCGCCCTACGCGCTCGGCCCTGGCTGACGCCTCAGCCCTGGGCGCCTTCTGTCGGAGGCTGACCTCCCAGAACGCCGTGGGCTTCGGGGCGGAGTCCACGCCTTCATCTAGCTCCCTAGCTGCGGCCGTGGTGCTGCGGGGGACGGCTATGCCGTTCCTCAACGGCCTCCCGATCCGCTCGGCCCGACGGGCCCTGGATCGCCCGCGCCTCGCCGCCACGCCCATCTCAAGGTTCACCTCGAGATGGTCGCCCACCATCGGTCCACTACCATCTAGGATCGACTAGGCCTCGCTTCGGCGCTGCGCCTACTCGGGCCACGAGGCCGACGCGGCCCTCAAGTTGACCCTCCACGCCCTGCCCCATCCGGCCCATCCTGCCTCGGTCGGCCCCTCCTGCCCTGCCTGCGGGTCCATCGACCGCTCCCTCAGCCACCGTTACTGGTGCTGTCCCTCCATCAGGCCTCTCATTAGAGAGGCCTTCAAAATCATAGGGCGGCCCCCTGACCTGCGGGCTTGGATCTTCGGCGGGTCCGGCCTTGAGGACGACGCCTTTTCCATCCTGGCGTCGGCAAAGTTGCGAATGTATCGCTACTTTGTCCAGGTTGGGCTCGGAGAAGCGGTGGAGGACCCGCTCATCGCCTGGTCCGGGACCCTCCAGCATCGAGGTCTCCTTCCATCATCCCCCTTGTAAATATATATGTAACATATGTGTAAATATTTTATTTCTTTGTAATGTATTTCTTTTCCTTCACTTTCTCTCTCTCTCTCGTTGATCAATTGTTGAAATATTGTCTAGAAGACAATAAATAATGTTTAATTGTCAATTGTCCTGACTTCACACCGCTCCACTACCTCCAGGCGGTGGATAAAGTGGTCGGAGGCGCCGAGAACATCATCCAGCCCACCCGGATGAACGGCTATGTACTAGTTGGCCTAGCCACCAAGACCCTCGCAGCACGCCTAGTAGAACAGGGCCTAGAGATCGACGGCACGACCCTCAGGACGTTTCCCTTCCGCAAGAGGGCGGAGAGGCTGCTTATAGGGAACCACCCTTTCTTCGTGGAGGATGTTGCCATCATCGACGCCCTGTGGCCTTACGGGCGTGTAACTTCCATCGCCCCTATGCAATTCAAGGCCGGAGAATATGCCTACACGGACGGCCGTCGCGAAGCCTACATCCTCCTTCACGACGGGGTGAAACAGGAGAAGCTCCCTACGCGCCTGGACATCAAGACCAAGGGAGACACCCTGCCCGCCTTCTTGACCGTTGGGGTCAAATGCTCCAAGTGTAACAGGCAGGGTCACCGCAGGGCCAACTGCCCCATGCTTGCCAGGCAGACCATCGGCCCCAAGTAAGCAGCCTCCCCCATCGAGGCTTCTTCACCCGCCGTGCCTCAACAGCCCAGTCAGCCGGCGCCACCGTCCCCTGCACCAGCATCCCCTACTCCACGAGGAAGTGCCAGGCACCGCTCCAGTGGCCAATGCTCGGCCCCTCGGTCCGTGGCGCCTCAGCCTTCTCTGCCAGCACCTCCTACTCCACCTGGTGAGTTGCCAAGTCCTACCGCCGTGGCCCCTTGCACGCCCAAAGCAACCCTGTCTCCCCAAGCCTCCCTGTACCCAACGAGCCAATGGAGGTGGCGCCAACCGAAGAGGAGGCCACGGGCTCCACTCCAGCCGGGAGAGGCAAGATCAGAGCCCAGCTAAACATCATCCTGGAGCAGGCCCCCAACTCCCTGTTCGCTGAGACCGGCAACCTTGGCCTCCACAGGGAAAAGGTCTGTGGCGACCTCGTCTCCACACCCACCCTCAAGACCCTCATCCCCAAGATCTCAGTCGCCCAGAGGACTGCAATGCTGGAGCTGGTCCACGCCATCTTGAAGAGGCGCCCAGACTCTAGTACCTCGGTTTTCAAACGCCTCGTTGTGGCACGAGGCCTACTGGGCGGGAAGGCGTCATAGGCTTCAGCGTTGCCACCATCAACGCGCGCGGGCTTGCCGCTCGGTGGAGGAGCCTGGAACTCTGCCATCTCCTAAAGCAACATCATGTGGACATCGCGTTCGTCCAGGAGACGAACACTCCCTACCTGGACCAGGGCCAAGGCCTCTGCCTCGGCTATAGCGCCGACGTCGCGCCACCCGCCGCCATCTCGGGGTCTGGACTCGCCTGTGTCTTCGCGCCGGCGTCTCCGTTCTGCGGCAGCGTGTCCTGTGGCCGGGCTACATCGCCTTGGCGGTCATCGACGTTCACGGTCAGGAGATGGCTTTCATTAATGTCCACCTTTCCCATAATCCTCGCGAGAGGCTGAAGCAGCTGGAGACCATCACGACAGCTGCAGTCCAGGAGGAAGCCTGGGTCCTCGGGGACTTCAACATAAGGGAGAACCAGGACAGCGCCTCTGCGGAATCCCTCAACAGCCTTCTAGACCTGGCTGCGCTGGTCGACGTGGCCACCCTGTTTGACGCCGTCCACCACCCCACCAGGATCGCCGGCCACGGCGGCCTCATCGAGACCAGCCGCTTGGATAGGATTCTCTCCCCCGAGGGCCTCCTGGATAGGGTGACGAATTATACCACAACTCACTACCACCTCTCCGACCACCGCGCAGTGGTGCTATAGGTTGGCTCTCTTGCAGTCACTGCTCAGCTCTGTATTGCCGCCATGCTACGCTCGGGGCTGGTACAAGAGCATCTGGCCGGCTTCATCCAGGACATCCAGGAGGATGTCTATGAGATGGGTGAAGAGCAGATATGGGAGTGGTGGACAGGAACTAAAGCGTGGCTCTTTTCTGAGGCCAGGTCTCTTCACATCCCTAGCGCCGCTGCAGCCGACGACGGCTACGTCGCCCGAGCCCGCCGCTACATCAGGGCCCAGCTCGAGGCCTCGTCGATAAGAGCCAACTATCCGTCTCTGCCAGACATCGCGCGGGCGCTTCATCTTCGCCGCCCTACTACCATCGTGAGGGACGAGAGCGGCGACGTCATCGACGGCCCCAAGCTGCGGCGAAAGGCCCTCGACACCATCCTGCCACGCTTCTCCCGCGCAACCTGCGATCCGGCTGCCGGCGCGGCCTTCATCCAAGGGACGGTCTCCCCAATCGACATCGACATGGAAGACCCCATCCACAGGGAAGCCATCACCGCGGAGGAGATTGCCACCGCCATTTGCCGCCTCCCTCGCGGATGGGCCCCCGGCTGGGACGGCCCGCCATGCGAGCTCCTCGCTGCCTTCGGAGACTTTTTTGCTGAAACACTGGGGCGTGTGTTCGCGGCTTCATGGCTCCGCGGAGTCCTGCCTCCGTCGACGCGGCGCATTTCCATATGCCTGGTACCCAAAGACCGCGGAGGTCATACGAGCCCTGGTGCCAGACTGCCAGACTTACGCTGTCCCCGGGATGTCCCCCTCTTGGAACATCGCCCAGGTCACCGATGCGGTTGAGGAGGCAACTGCTGTGGGTTCGCCGCTGGCCGTCGTGGGGGTTGATCTTGAGTCCGCCTTCGACTCCCTGGACCGCGGCTTCCTGGAGTCCCTGATAATGTCTCTTCGCTTCCCGCCGGCCTTCATAGGCTGGATCAAGATCCTGTACGCTGAGGCGGACGCAACGATCCGGGCTGGGGTTTACTACACTGCCGCCTTCCTCCTCCACAACGGCCTTAGGCAGGGCTGCGCCGTAAGCGCCGCACTGTTTTGCATCGCTATGGGGCCACTGCTACGTCGCCTGTAGTCGACCCTCGGCGTGGGCAATGTCATCGCCTACGCCGACGACATCGTCCTCCTGATCCATCGCGACAAGCAGTTCGAGCGGGTGGCGGCCGTCCTCGAGGACTTCAAACGGGCCTCCGGCATCGGCGTCAACCTCGGGAAGAGCGCGGGCCTTTGGTGCGGCGCCTGGCGCAACCGCGGCGACTCTCCCCTCGGTGCCTCCTGGTCGACCACCTCCATCAAGGTCTTAGGGATGGACATCGGCCCCAGGGGCTTCGTCGCCCATTGGGAGCAGCATCTCCTGGCCCTCCTGGAGTCCGCCTGCCAAAAGTGGACGCCCTTCACCCGCGGCCTCTTCCTCGTCTGGAGAGCTAGGGCCGGGAAATCGTTGGTGAGCTCCACCATTCAGCACCACCTACACGGGTACCTGCCCGGAGCGGCGACCATCGCCAAGCTGCAAACCCGTCTGGCGAGGTTTGTCTGGGAGCCCGACCACACGGCGTGGCTTCCCGCCGCCGTCATGGCGAGGCCCGTAGCCATCGGAGGCCTCGGCCTCCTCGACGTGGATACTCGGCTCCAGCTAGCCTGCCTTAAGGGTGTCCAGGTCGCGTTCCGTGAAGGCAGGAATGGCTTCACCTGGCTGGTCAACAGCGAGGCCTGGATCCGCCCTCCACCTGACGGCACGCGACTTCAGCCCCGCCGTCTCCGGCTACTGAGACTTTGGGAGGAGGCTTCCAAGATCCTGGGCCTCAACCACCGGTTGGTCCCCACGTCCCAACTGCTGGACGTTCCCATCATCGACGGCTGCCGGTTCCTTCGCCCTCCCGACCTCCTGGCCCCCGCGCGCTGGGTCGGGGCCCGAGTCCGGGACCTAGGTGACTCTCGCATCGCCCGCCCTACGCGCTCCGCCCTTGCTGACGCCGCGGCCCTCGCCGCCTTCTGCCAGAAGGTGGTGGCTGAGAATGTACAGGAGAGCTTCCGGGAGACTACCTTGGCTAGGGGCTGTGGTACTGCGCGGGACGGCCTCACGACCCGCTCGGCCCGACGGGCCCTGGATCGTCTGCGCCTTGGGGCCACGCCGATCTTCCCGTACCTGGCGAGGTGGGCAGCTACCATCAGCGCACCGGCCAGGGTTGACTGGACCTCGCTCCGGCGCTGCGCCTTCTCGGGCCATGAGGCTGATGTCGCCCTCAAGTTGGCCCTCCATGCTCTACCCCACCCGGCCCATCCTGCCTTGGCCGCTTCCTCTTGTCCTGCCTGCGGGTCCGTCGACTGCTCCCTGGGCCACCATTACTGGAGCTGCCAGTCCATCAGGTCCCTCGTCCGGGAGGCCTTCAATATCATCGGGCGGCCCCCTGACCTGCAGGCTTGGATCTTCGGATCCGGCCTTGAGGACGACGCCCTGACCATCCTCGCGTCGGCAAAGTTGCGGATCTACCGCCACTTTGTTCAGGTTGGACTCGGTGGCGTGGAGGACCCGCTTATCGCCTGGAGGAGAACACTTGTGCGCCGGGGATGCCTGCCTTCTTCCTCTACACACTTTGTAATTTTTGTACATATTTTAATTTTTATTTATTATTATTCTATTTTATTTATTTATCTTATTTTACTATTATTATTATTATTATTATTATTATTTTAACTCTCTTTGAGTGTATATATTGACAAGATTAATAAACTTGTTTTGATTGTCAAAAAAAAAACACACACACACACACTTGAATTCATTTCTTTCCTTTATCAGAAACTAGCCGAATGACCCGGGCAACGCCCGGGTTTTACCCGATTAAATGTTTTTATTCAAATACTATTCGTTACAATTATAAATTGGCACCGTGGATGTCACTTTTGTGAAACGTCCCACTCCAAACTTAGTGTCTGAGAAGCGATATTTTTATAGAAAGATGATCTGGCTTTTGTTTTCTGCTCGAATGAATGTTTTTCTGTTAGAATTTTGTTCCTGCGTACAAAAAAAAAAAAAAAAAAAAAAAACTGGTTTCACCCGTGGTCTCTGCTTTTTGGAATTTTTCCCGATATATATTTTTTATCTGATAATCAAACATAATACAGCAATATTGTCATCATCATTTTCTGACTAAAAAACAACTTTTAATGCCCAGAACCTGTCAATTTCAATTTTTCTTGCCTAAAAATTCGAAAAATATCTCTTCCAGATTTTTCTCTATGTCCTGTTAAAACACGTTTTACATGTACATTAGGTCAGCTGATATTACTTCCCATCTTCACCGCTAGAGGCGCTGCTTGCGAGCGAAAGGGCAAATTTGCAACGCAATTTGCAAATAACTTGAAGAATATTCGGGATAGAGACCTGAAATTTTCACTATAAGTTTTTCCATACTCTAATATATATACAGTTAAAATTTCAGTCAGATTAGTTACGTATTGTGGACGTGTATAGCCGACATAGAAACACACATACATACATACACTGTATATAGGGATTCAAACCCTAACACACACACACTCTCGACCGTGCGGCCACGAGGCGCGCGAGCTCCGCCGTTTTCCCTAATGGCGAGCGCTGCGGGCGAAGAATGTGTGATGAAGCCGTACAAGAGCCTGAAAGTCCCAGCTTGAATACTTCAACATTCGCCGAGAAATCAGCGAAAGTTCATAAATCATAAGATTCTTTAATAAACAACGGAGAAAAAAAATCTATGTAAATTTGCCGGCAGGCGAAAGTAATGCAAATTCAACCGCGGCAGTCGGCATGCAAACCAAGTCGCCTTTCAAAGGCGCTGAAAAAGTTCTAAAGAACTGGGCTGAAGCAATGGAGGAGGAGAATAACTCTGAGGAGGGCTTCACAGTGGTGAAGTCGAAGAAGAGGCGCCACGACTCACCTGTGGCGGAGTCCAACAGCACCAGGGCCAGCGGACCTAGGGGAAGGCCTCAGCGAAGGGGAGCAACAACAGCGAGGACTCCGCAGGTCCAGGAGGTCAAGGCTACGCGTGCCCACATCGCGGACGCCAGGGCGCGGCAGGCGTCTTTCACCCAGGAGCAGTGCGTCTATATAGAGCACTGCCCTGACTTCCCACCGCTCCACTACCTCCAGGCGGTGGACAAAGTGGTCGGAGGCACCGAGAACATCATCCAGCTCACCCGGATGAACGGCCACGTTCTAGTTGGCCTGGCCACCAATGCCCTCGCAGCACGCCTAGTAGATCAGGGCCTCGAGATCGAGGGCACGACCCTCAGGACGTTTCCCTTCCGCAAGAGGGCGGAGAGGCTGCTTATAGGGAACCACCCTTTCTTCGTGGAGGATGTTGCCATCATCGACGCCCTGCGGCCTTACGGGCGTGTAACCTCCATCGTCCCTATGCAATTCAAGGCCGGAGAATATGCCTACACGGGCGGCCGTCGCGAAGCCTCCATCCTCCTTCACGACGGGGTGAAACTGGAGAAGCTCCCTACGCGCCTGGACATCAAGCACAAGGGAGACACCCTGCCCGCCTTCTTGACCGTTGGGGTCAAATGCTCCAAGTATAACAGGCAGGGTCACCGCAGGGCCAACTGCCCCATGCTTGCCAGGCAGACCATCGGCCCCAAGCAAGCAACCTCCCCCATCGAGGATATTTCACCCGCCGTGCCTCAACAGCCCAATCAGCCGGTGCCACCGTCCCCAGCACCAGCACCCCCTACTCCACCTGAGGAAGTGCCAGGCACTGCTCCAGTGGCCAATACTCGGGCCCCTCGGTCCGTGGCGCCTCAGCCTTCTCTGCCAGCACCTCCTACTCCAGCTGGTGAGGAGCAAGTCCTACCGTCGCGGCCCCTTGCACGCCCAAATCAACCCTGTCTCCCCAAGCCTCCCTGGAAACCATCGAGCCAATGGAGGTGGCGCCAACCGAAGAGGAGATCACGGGCTCCACTCTAGCCGGGAGAGGCAAGATCAGAGCTCAGCTAAACATCATCCTGAGCAGGCCCCTAACTCCCTGTTCGCTGAGACCGGCAACCTTGGCCTCCACAGGGAAAAGGTCTGTGGTGCCCTCGTCTCCACACCCACCCTCAAGACCCTCATCCCCAAGATCTCAGTCGCCCAGAGGACTGCAATGCTGGAGCTGGTCCACGCCATCTTGAAGAGGCGCCCAGACTCTAGTACCTTGGTCTACAAACGCCTCGTTGTAGCACGAGGTTTACTGGGCTGGAAGGCGTCATAGGCTTCAGCGTCGCCACCGGTGGCGTGGAGGACCCGCTCATCGCCTGGAGCAGAACACTTGTATGCGTATGCCTCCCTTCATCCTATTTTTTGTGATTGCTGTGCTTATTTTAATTTTTGTTTATTATTGTATTATTTTGTTTATATGTCCTGTTTTACTATTTTTATTGTTCTAGCTCTCTTTGAGTGTATATATTAACGAGATGTCAATAAACTCGTTTTAATTGTCAAAAACACACATTTGAATTCATTTCTTTCCTTTATCAGAAATTTAAACCCTAACACAAACACACACACTCGAGCGGCCTCCACGCCTTTCTCGAGCTCCGCTGTTTTTCCGCCCTGGCGGGTGATAACACTTGGCAAGATATGCCGAATTTAGTACGGGCTGATAGACTTCTAGAAGCTGATCATGTACCTGAAAGGTAGAGCTTCGAACCTTCAACCAATGCAGAGATATTTGCGAAATTCAATTTACAGAATGAATTTTCGATAGAAAGGAAAGAAACTGCCAATTATGTAAATTCGCATACGGGCGGCAAATATGCAATTTCCGCCGCGCCGCGCGACTTCGCGACTAAGACGCCTTCAATTGGCGCTGTTAATGTTCATACGAACTGGGCAGACCTACCGGAGCATGAATATCCTGAAATTGGGGACGGCTACCAAGTTATACAAAGCAAGAAGAGACGCTGTGGCTCGGGAGCATCGGGCGTCACGGCGGCGCAGTCCAGCAGCGCCAGAATCACCGGAGCTACACGGCGACAGCGATCGTCGCCAAGATGGACACCGCGGGTGCAAGAGATCAAAGCCACGCGGACACACATCGCAGAGGCCAGGGCGCACCAGGCGTCCTCTACTCAGGACCAGTGCATATACATAAGAGCACTGCCCTGAATTTGCGCCTTACCAATATCTTAAGGCGATCGATAAAGTGGTCGGTGGGGCCAGGCACATCATCCAGCTCACTAGGATGAATGGCCACGTCCTGGTGGGCCTAGCCAGCAAGCGTCAAGCGGAACGCCTTATTGAGGAAGGCCTCGAAATCGAAGGCACGATCCTCAGGACCTTCCCTTTCCGTAAGAGGTCGGAAAGGATCAAATTGGAAACCTCCCCTTCTACGTGGAGGACGCCGTCCTCATCGACGCCCTTTCGCCCTATGGGCGTACTACGTCCATCGCCCCCAAGCAACTCAAGACTGGCGAGTACAGCTACACCGACGGCCGCCGAGAGGCTTATATCCTCCTCCACGACGGCATGAAAATCGAGAGGCTCCCAACCCGCCTCGACATAAAAACCAAAGACGATACCTGGCCGGCATTCCCGACCTTCGGGTGTCAGATGTTTCACGTGCCACAATCAAGGCCATCTCAGGGCTAACTGCCCCATGCTTGCAAAGCAGTCCACCGGCCCCGGGCAAGCATCACCAGCCTCCCACACCGATGTCCCAACTTCGAACGCCACTCAGCTGCCCAGACAGCTAGTACCCCGCGCCCCCCTGCTCCATCAATGGAGGTCTCCAACATTGATCCTGCGGCCCGGGCTGAGCCCTATCGACCAGTTGCGCCTCGGCCTCCTGCACCAACACCCCCAGCTTCATCTGTGGAGGTCCCGCTTCCTGCACCAGCGCCCCCTGCTCCATCTCTGGGGGTGCCAAGCGATGGTCCCACGGTCCACACTTCGCCCAGTCGGTTCACTGCGCCTCAGCCTGCTGAGCCAGCGCCGCCTACTCCCCATGAGGAGGAGTCAACTCCAGCCGTAGTGGCCCCACCGCTTCCAATACCTACCCCGACGACCCTTGACCCCTACGAGGCACAGGAAAAGAAACGTGAGGATCAGTTATTGAAATTGTTCGAACAATTGAACTATGAAACCATCCTGAGGCACATACTTGAGCACGGGACAGACGTGGAAAGTGTCCTGTATGCGACTCTATACCCCTATCTTGAAGATTTCCTTGAGGTCCTCTTGCCTGAACACAGGCCTATTCTTGTTGAATTCCTCAACACTGTCATCGAGCATGCTGGGGACTTGGATTCCATAACCCGCAACGGACTGTCCGAACTTAAGGCGACTTTAAGCTCCTGATAGGATCCAGACGTCCCTTCGGTGAAGGCCTCGTCTGGTGTACATATTTCCTATATTATTCTAAACTTTGTAAACTCTATTTTGACCCTTGACTAGATGTCAATAAACTGTTTTTAATTGTCACACACACACACACCAAACACACACTTGAATTCATTTCTTTCCTTTATCAAAATTCAAATCACATCACACATCTGATTTAATTTCTATTCTATATCTAAAATACAAAGTCCAACATTCGATTTTATTTTTATCCTTTATTAGAAATTGATATACCAAATCCTTCGTTTCCTTCTATCCATTTTCAAACAGAATAATATCCCAGCACTTGATTAAATTTCTATTCTTTATCCGAAATTCATAGCCCAATACTTTTGATTTTGTTTATATTCTTTATAATTTTAGACTTTGTTTTTATTCTTAAAACACATTAATAACCCAACATTCCTTTTTTTCTATCCTTTTTCACAGAAATTCAAAGCCAATACTTGATTATATTTGTTTCTTCAGAAATTCAAGCCAAAATACTCGATTTTCTTTTTAACCTTTATTAAAAATTCAAATCCAATACTCGATTTTATTTTTATCATTTATCAGAAATTCATAATCCAGCACTCTATTTAACCTCTATCCTTTATTTGAGATTCAAAACCAAAACTAGATTGTGTTTACTCTTTATCTGAAATTCAAAGCCCAACCCTAGATTTGGTTTTTATCCTCTACCATATAAATTGAAAAGTTTAACAGTATTTTTTTTTCTATTCTTTTTCACAGAAATTCAAAGCCCAACTTCTGATATATTTTTATTTTTCATCAGAAATTCAAACGCCCTAATGGAATTTATTTTTAACCTTTACTAAAAATTCAAATCCAACATTCGATATTGATTCGATTTTTATCAGAAATGCATAGTCCATCACTATATTTAGTTTATATACTTCATATCAAGCATGTCAAACTCGCGGCCCGCGGGCCTCATGTGGCCCACAACGAATAAATTTGCGGCCCACCAGACAATATATTTTAATAATTTTTTTTTTAATAAATAAAAAAAAAAAATAATAAAAATTTGTAGCCTAATTTTTAAAAATTGTAATTATACATAATTTATTTATTAATAACGAACCACTGGTCGCCATACATAAGTCGTAAGTTTTGATAATATTATACCTACATACATAAAGTATGTACATCGCCATAAATATTGTGTGCCTTAAAGTTTAAAGAAAATATTCTTTCGGAGTACTAGAAAAAAAAATTTAAGTTACGTTCAATAATTTGTGCAGTTATTCTGTGTCTGGTAAGTTAAAAATATTAATTTAAAAAAAAATTTAAAATATTAATTAAAACGTTTTATTATTTTGTGTTAGCGATTACAAATTTTTTTCAGACCTTTGTATTCAATATGTCTTCATCAAAACCAAGTGGCAGTAAAACTAAACGAAAAATTGCTGACGAACATAGGAATTTTCAAGAAAAGTGGGAATTAGAGTATTTTTGCTCTGAAGTAAAAGATAAAATCATCTGCTTGATATGTAATAATGCTATTAGTGTACCAAAATCATATAACATTAAACGTCATTATGAACAACATAAATCAAAATATGATACCTACGAAGGTTTAATGAGACAAGAAAAGTTAAAAGAGTTCAAGTTGGGAATGAAAAAACCACAATTTATGTTTACTAAAGTATCACAAGAGAGTGAAGCGGCGGTGCATGCAAGCTACGTTTTATTGGAGATGATAGCTAAACACTCAAAACCTTTTACTGAAGGTGATTTCATCAAGGAATGTTTAATTAAAGCTGCAGAAATTGTTTGTCCTGGAAGTGTGAAGACGTTTCAAGCAATATCTTTGTCTCGAAATACCGTTGTGGAAAGAGTTACTGATATGGCCAGAAATTTAAATGATCAGATAAAAGAAAAATCATCTTGTTTCGAAGCATTTTCCATTGCCTGTGATGAGAGTACGGACATTGGGGGCGTAGCTCAGTTAGCTGTTTTTTTTTTCGAGCTTGCGACACGGATTTCAACATTTTTGAGGAATTATTGGAACTAGTACCGATGCATGGCACTACTACAGGAGAAGTTAGATTTAATTGCGTTTATGATCTTCTGAAAAAATACAATTTACCTCAATCAAAATTGACTTCTGTAGCAACAGATGGAGCTCCTTCAATGACTGGAAAAACCAACGGTTTCGTAGCATTACTGCGAAAAAAACTTAAGTGAAATTTCTGATGGTTCCGATATTCATCATACGCATTGCATTATACATCAGGAAGTATTATGTACGAAGGTAATAAAAATGGAAAATGTGTTGACACCTATCAAAAAATTCATCAATTTCATAAGATCTCGAGGTTTAAATCAGCGACAGTTCTCTCTGTTCTTAACTGAATTAGAAAGCGAATATTCAGGTTTATCATACTATACCGAGGTACGTTGACTATCATGCTCCAAGTTTCTCAAACAATTTTGGGACTTGAATGAAGAAATATGTCAGTTTTTAATAACCAAGAATCAAGACATCACTTTGTTTTCTGATCAAGTATGGTTGCAAGATTTTTCCTTCATGGTTGACATAACAAAACACTTGTCGGATTTAAATTTGAAACTGCAAGGAAAGGATCAGATCATTACCAACATGTGTGACCAAGTTAATGCATTCAAATGTAAGCTAGTTCTTTGGGAAAAGCAGTTGAAAAACGAAGATTTAATGCACTTTCCGACATGCAATATATACAAATCAAGTTTAGGTGAAACTGCATCGTATCAAAAATATGCGGAAAAAAATTTAAGTCTTAGAAATGAATTTGAAACAAGGTTTTTTAGATTTCAAATCTTTGAAAGGCAAGTTTACTTTGTTTTCTTCGATTTTCTCGATAAATATAGAATCAGTACCTAATCATATGCAAATGGTGGTAATAGATATCCAGTGCGATTCAGATTTAAAGGCAAAATTCATTGAAGTTGGCGTTTCTGAATTTTACAAATATTTGCCAGCCAGATTTAAAAACACTCGAAAATTAGCATATGAAATTATGTCCATGTTTGGAAGTACTTATCGGTGCGAGCAGTTATTTTCACTTATGAAAGGAAATAAGGCTCCAATCAGATCGAGAATTACTGACGTTCACCTTGGGTCAGTTTTAAAATTAATCACTGCGAACAAGATTTCCCCCGAAGTAGGAAAGATGGTAGCAGAAAAGAGATGCCAAATAT
Source organism: Cordylochernes scorpioides (assembly GCA_030710605.1). NCBI lineage: Eukaryota > Metazoa > Arthropoda > Arachnida > Pseudoscorpiones > Chernetidae > Cordylochernes > Cordylochernes scorpioides. The sequence continues at coordinate 109,639,391 of CP092886.1, read as the reverse complement.
CAGGGAGAAAATATTAACTTTACTTTCTTTTTTCTTATTAGTATTTTTTAAAATAAACCTACATAAATGTTACTATAAAAATTTAATGACTTGTTTTCTTTTTTTTGCGGCCCACATAATCTTATTACTTTTTTATTTGGCCCGTGTTAGGATTTGAGTTTGACATGCTTGCTTTATATGATATTCAAAGCCCAAAACTCGATTTTGTTTATATCCTTTATCAGAAATTCAAGGTCCATCACACACACATTTGTTTTTGAGTCTTAGCAGAAATTCAAAGCCTAATATTCTAAAATAATTTCTATCCTTTTACAGTATATTTGAAAGCCCTGCGCTCGATTTAGTCGCCAACCTTTATTTGAAATTCAAATACTAACACTAGTTCTTTTTATCCTTTATTCAGATATTGATAACATGTTTTTTTTTCTATCCTTTTTACAGAAATTCAAAGTCAAATACTCGATTTTTATTTCTAACCTTTTTTAAAAAACAAAAATAAAATCCAATACTGATTTTATTTCTATTATTTATCAGAAATATATAGCCCAGCACTCAATTTAGTCTCTTTTATATGAATTTCAAAGCCCAAAACTAAATTTTGCATCTATCCTTCATTTGAAATTTAAAGTCAATCCCTAGATTTTGTTTTTATCCTTTATCGCAGAAGTTATTAGCCCAATACACACATTCATATTTTTTCTATCGTTTTTCACAGATATTCAAAGCAATCACTCGATCTTATTTCTGTTCTTTATTATAAATTCAAAGCCCAAAACACGAAATTTTAGCATCATTCATTAAATCATAGCCAATAATTAAAAAACTCGGATGTTTCTATCCTTTTCAGAAATTCAAAGCCCAGAACATGATTTCATTTTTTATCTTTTATCAGATATTCGAAGCTTAACATTCGATTTTATTGTTATTCTATTTATAAGAAATTTGAAGCTTAAAAATCGGCTTTTTCTATCCTTTTAAGAAAATCTAACAAAAACACTCGATTTTAATTCATCCTTTTTCAGAAATTCAAAGCCCAAGAGTCGATATTATTTCTATTCTTTATAAGAAATTCAAATCCAACACTCAATTTTAATTTTATTCATTATCAGAAATTCAAATACAAATTTTCTATATTTTATTCCTATTCCTCATCAGAAATTTAAAGCTCAGAAATCGATTTAATTTCTTCTCTTTTATCAGAATTTTGAAGTTTTCATCACTCGATTTAGTCTCATCTTTTATTTGAAATTCAAAGGCGAACACTCATTATCAGTTATTAAAATCCAAACAATCTCAGAATTTTCTAACCTTTTTCAGAAATTTAAATTCAACACTCGATTTTTTTCTATTCTTTATCAGAAATTCAAAAACCAACCCTCAAAATATGTCTATCCAATATCAGAAATTCAAAACTCAACATTTGGTTTTCTTTCAATCATATTTCAGATATTAATGCCTATCACTCGATTTTGTTTCTTTCCTTTAAAATATATATATATATATTTTAAGCCAAACGTTTTTTTTTATTTCTATTATTTATCAGAAATATAAAGCCTCGATTTTTTTTCTATTCTTATTATTATGAATTCAAAACCTAACAATCAGTATTCCATAATTTTCTCAGAAATTCAGACTCCAGAACTCGATTTTGTTCATAACTTTTATCAGAAATTCAAAGTCCAACATACGTTTTTGTTTCTATCCTTTTTATCTGAAATTCAAACCCCCAACACTCAAATTCATTTCTTTATCAGAAATTCAAACCCAACACTCATTTTGTTTTTATCCTTTATAAACCATTGTTTCCTTCTATCCTTTTTCAAACAATTTCATATCCCAGCACGTAATTTTATTTCTATTCTTTATCAGAAATTCAAAGCCCTATATTCGATTTTGTTTACATACATATATTCTTTATAAGAAATTCAAAGTTAACACTCGAATTCATATCTATCCTTTATCAGAAATTCAAAGCACAACATATTATTTTATTTCTATTATTTATATATATGAAATACAAAGCTTAACACTAGATTTCATTTTTATCCTTTATCAGAAAATTATAGCCCAAAATTATTTTTTTCTATTCTTTTTAAAGCCCAACAATTTATTTTAGTTATATTTTTCACTAGAAATTCAAAGCCCACTATATAATCGATTTTATTTTTAACCTTTATTAAAAATTCAAATTCAACACTCGATTTTGTTTCAACTTTTATCCGAATGCATAGCCCAGCACTAGATATAGTTTCTATCCTTTATATGAATTCAAAACCTCAAAACTCGATTTTGTTTATATCCTTTATCAAAAATTCCAACACTCGTTTTTGAGTCTATCCTTTAGCAGAAATTCAAAGCACAGCATCTGCCTTTTTTCTAGTTTTAATCTGAAATACAAAGCCTAAATCTAGATTTTATTTTATCCTTTATCAGAAATTGATAGCCCAACTTTCGTTTTTTCTATCCTTTTTCACAGAAATTCAAATCCCAACACTCGATTTTATTTTCATTATTAATCAGAAATACAAAGCCCAAAACTCGAATTCATTTTTATCCTTTAACTGCAATGAAATGTACAACACTCGTTTTTGTGTCTATCCTTTTACATAAATTAAAAGTCCAACACTTGGTATTTTGTCTATTCTTTATCAGAAATTCAAAGCCCAACTATTTCTATTATTTATCAGAAAGGCAATGCCCAACAACACACACACTGTTTAATTTCTCTCCTTCATAAGAAGTCTATAGACCAATATAAAAATGGTTCATATTTTTATATATTAAAAATTTAAATACCAATTTTTATTCGAGCTTTTTTTTTTTTTTTAATTTTTTTTTGAGGAATTCAACACCAATTTAATCAGTTCAATTTTCGTTTCAGAAAAATATGCAACCATAATATTATATATATAGGTTTTATCGATTTTATTTTTTATAAATTCAAAAAAATTCAATAATAAATATAATTTCTTTTTATAAATAGCACAAATCTCAACACACTAGGTTTTATTTGTATTCTCAATTCGTATCCGTTTTATTTATTTCTTATCTCAGAAATACGCATCCTCCATTGGAATTAATATAAAACGCGCGAACATAATATCAACTGCTTTTTAAATAAAATAGCTCAATGAAGAAAATGTTAGGTATAAAGTAAAATATTTCTGTGAATGGTATTCTGTGGAGAGAAGTGTAACTTTTATTCGACATTCAAAGATCTGAACTAATATAGAGAAACTAGTGAATATTCTAATTATTCTCTCTCTCTCTCATATAAACTATATAATAGTTCATATAAAACTTCAAAGTCAAATATTGTTACAATTTTATTTTCTATATCTGGATAAATAGAAAATATGCAATTTATATGATATATATGAAAAACACATTTAAAATAATCAATTCCTCATATTATATCTAATAAGATATATCGAAGATAACTTATAGAATCTCATTGAACTTTATATAAAATTATGATATCTCAAATGATTTCATGTTAAATAATAATTATCTTGTTGGAATATATGTGTTATAAAATTATTCCTTGAAAAGTAGGATGGAAATATAGGGGGGAAAGTTAGGCGCAGGTAGCAGACGCCATGAAGATGATTTGGTAGCGCTGCCGGCGTCACTGGCGCAATACGCCATGAGTCTGCCAATGAGTGGCAACATGGACCAGGCCGCTCCGGTAAGTCCGCTTCCTGTCCCCCGCGGATCTCTCATTCTCAATTACCACAGACGTCTTTTTCTATAAGGCTACTCTAACATATATATCAACAAAAATATATCGTCTAGGATTATTATCATCATATTACATAATTATATGATGATATTCTGTCAAATGTCTTCGTTTTACGAGTCAATTCAGTCTAAATTTGCTCGGAATAAATTATAGCCGTATTATATCAATATTTACTTCTCCTAAAATTGACTATGCGCTTATAAACAGTTTTAGTATTATGCAATAATGTCAGCCTTCTTGCTCTGCCGCGCAATAGTAAAGGATCATAGGATTCAATTTGTGCGACGTAATATGTTTAAGCAATCCTGATTCAATAGTAAAATATTTATCGTGGCTATATATTGTGATTAATAAAAAATAAAGTTATTTATATTCTTTCTTTGTAAACCAACATAAAGAATGATGTCATTTTATGAGAGGTTCTGTGTACATATAAACATAGGAAAACATTTAATAATGGATATTCATAGAAAAAAGACAATATCTTGTGAATTTTATGGCGTCTGCTAATTAGATGTTAACCAACCTATCTCACCAGTTTTACTTTGTTGTATTAATTTTTGATTTGTTCTATGTGAATGTCAAATGAAATGTGTTTACATAAAGAGCAAAATAGGATAGAAATTTCGTGAATTTTATAGGCTGCACCCTTTTAAAAGGTGTAAAAAATAAACTATTTCTCGATGAATACATAATTATATCATTAAAATCACATCGAATATTTAAACGCTTCTTTCCAAAGTATACGCGCGCAGAGGACGGATTTATGGAATGGAAGAGGAGAAAGTTTAAGAAGAGTGGTAAACCCCCCTTCCCAGCGGTTTCACCAATTTAACCAGCACTAATGAATTCTGTTTTACATTCAGCGCGATATCTTTAAATAATATAACTATATACACTGTCCTTGCTACAATTATATATATACAAGAGAGTGGAGATTGATAAGTGAAAAAAGTATACGTAAAGAAATGATAAAATGTAAGAAAATATATTTATCTTTCCATGTTATCACTAAGAGAGTGTGCACACTTTGGCCAGGATGGTGCAGAGTTATTTTTCAGATTTTATATCGAGTGTCACAATAGGCATTTACAGATTTGATGACGTCATTATTTCCTGAAAAGGCAGATACCTAAGCAATTATTTTCAGGTTGAGAAAAAGGTAGCAGTCGCTGGGGGCTAGGTCTGGTGAATAGGCTGGGTATTTTTACAGTTAGAACCGAAATCTTTAGAAGTTAGCTATATCACCCATCGACCTCTGTGCAGGGGCATTTTCTTGGCTTGAGGAAGATATTTTTCTGATCAAATGTGGTTCTTTTACACGTAATTAATCGCATAAATTCGGAACTAATTCTGCTTAATAGACGCCAGAGATTGCCCTTTCATTTTCAAGATAATCTATCATAATTATTCCACGCGCGCACATCTTCCAAAAATTTGTTTCCATAACCCACATAGCTGGTGGCACATCCTCTCCTGCCTGCCTGCTGCTCTTAAAGATTGCACCGATAAAGAGCAGAATAAAGAGACAAAGGCTTTTCGACAAGTACCCGTATTTGTGATGAACACGCGTTTTTTCAAAATTATATTAATTATTTTTCAGCATCAGCCCCCTTTAGGGATTAGTACTTCTCTCAACGTCTCTGTCATTTTTCAAGCCCTCAAAAACTGCGAATTATCTAGACCGTCAAACTACGCCTCCCTATCAGCGATAACCTTCTCATTTTAGGCAAATTTCTTTCCCGCTCTCCAGTTCCTCATGTTGGGAGCAGTAGGAATCACATTGGGCCAGTTCGGGCGAATACGGGAATTGCGTCAGTCATTCATAACGAAATTAATAAAATTTGGCTGAGGCAACTCTGATAAATGTCCTGATACGGTTGTCATGTAGAGAAAAAAAAAACAATTTTCCTAGTCCATTGGGGCCATATATACTTAAATCTCTTGTCGAAGTGTCTCTCACTGCAGTAGTGTGTCTAGCGGTAGGTTTCCTAGAAGCCTATTAGATTGATGCCCTTCGTATCCCGAAAAATTGCTCCCTAATCTTCCGGATGCTTGGAGTTACAATTCGCATTCGCATCGCCAGCTATCGTGGCACCAATTGAGCCGGTAATTTTTCATCTACAACCTTCCATGTATATAAAATATTGAATACCGCTGCCGTTGACACGACTATGGGCTCTGCTACTTCACGCACCTAACTTATTCGATCTGAGAGAATCATGTCGTGGCGCCTTTATCTATGATTTCCGCGGTTAGGCGTTCTGGGCGATCCTCATAATATACCGATGTTCAACCTCTTTTAAATTTGTTAAACCAATATACAAGTAGAAAATACCCTAATTATAGGCTGGATTTTTTAAATCAATTCAAGGCGTAAATTCCATTAACCTTTTTAAAAATGTTTATTGTTCTTGATGTTCAATGCGACCCACTGTCCCCTTTTTAAAATATGAAAAGCTTATAAGGGAAGTATTGACTTTTGTCGATATATATATTATCCAGACATATATACTGTACTGTAGACTAGATCCACAAAGCTTTTTCCATCGTTTCAAAAGAAAGACAGTGGGTCGCCGAAGCTTCAATGACATTAGACTTTAAAATGTGTGTGTTGATGGAGTCTAAAACTTAATTCCCTATATAGCTAGTCATTGATGAAAATGGTTACACATTGAGGGTACCCAGCTTTGATTTTTTTTATTTATCCACATATTTTCTCATCAAATAGCGAATTACTGAACGATCTGCGCTATCTTTATCTTAGGTTGAACAACGTGTGGGATTTCTCACTGACTATATATAAGCTACCAAGTCAAAACAATTCCTTGAAATAGTGTGACTTTTGGCGCATGCGCATTTAAATAAAGCTAACATATGGTGGTAACAGCAACTTGGTTTAGCAAAGCCATCTGTCTCTAAAACATGTACTTATTAAACCACCTTTGTATATGATAAATTACCATTAGAATTAATTACATACACAAACACACATACATACATACATTACATACAGATAAAATTAACAAAAGTACATTTGTTTATACAATTTGCTTATTTTTAGGACTTTTCCATTATTTAACATTTTGAAACTTAAAATACTTAGTACCACGATGTCCAAATGATTAGCCTAAAGTCTAAAATTGTGTTGTAGGTGCCTCAAGACTCTCCAGAACCCGACGGAGAAGGAAATCTTTATTCATCCTCTAGAAATGATCCTGGAATAGACCCATCTGGAAATCTGATCGCTGAGACAAAAGGCTCTCCAAAAAGAGTAAACCCACGTATTGTCGTTATGGATCCTAAAGGCTTTATAATCTACGATGATACTCAGAATCTGGAAATGGAAGACAAAGATAAGAAACAAGAATCGACCGAAAAGCATGTAGAACATGATTGTAATCGAAATGAAACTATCGAAGTTTACTTGAGCCTGACATCCGAAAATTCTCAGATGAGCAGACGTGACAAAAATAAAAAAATGGATTCCAACGCTGCCATTGAATCTTCCTCTAATGCACACGGCAGTGTGAGCAAAAAAGAAAAGTCTGTATCAGAAGTTAAAGCATCCAACGCTGGTCAATCAGCTATAGGTTATCAACATTACCTGAGTGGAGATTTTGGGAGTGACTATTACGTAACCAGCGAGCAGAGTTCCAGAGATAGCACGGATGAAACCAGCAGCAAATCCTCTTGTGACAAGAAGCTCAAGGAAATTGCAGAAGCAGGTGCTGTTGGTCCTAATCTGGAGCCAGAAATTTGTGTAATTCAGGGCGACAAGAGCAAATCTGCAGTAGCTTCAACTTCGGCTGCAAGGTAGGTTCAAACAATAGCATTCGTATTTAAAATGCTATTAGTATTGAGGTCAGGCAATGTTAATTAAACTAAATAATTTAAAATGAGGCGTAGGAATATTTTTATTTTCAACAGAAACTACCTAAGTGAAATAATTTATTATCTAGAGAAGATTCTGATTCTATTTTTTATTGAATTATATTAATAAATTAGAAAGAAACTAATACAGAGGGTGTTCACACTTATAGGAAGCAAGTTTTATTATAAAATATTAAAAATTAACACCATATTTGATTTTTTCAAATGTTCTATTTGAAAGCCCTTTTGTTTATTTACAGAACTGCACCTGATTTTCCACGATAGCAGGCACTTTCTGATCATGGTCATACTCAAAAGATCCCATTCTTCTTTACCACTTTCCAGAAACCTTCAATTGTCCTAGGGTGTCTCTTTCCAAGTGCTCTTTTAAGGCATCGAAAAATGCAAAAATCCATCGGTGCTAAATCAGGAGATTTTACAGGGGTTCTGTTCTTTGGAATAGTGTTGATTCCTGTTCTTTGCCTTAGATCTTCCAAATAAGCTTGGGTTGAAGATGAGGTATGACTTGTGGCGTTATCATGGTGAAACCAGACTTTTTTGCTCTGTTTTCCATAGATAGAGGGAATATCATATAAAAATATAGGTTCTAAAATGTTGTTTTTATAGTACTCCGAGTTTATTTTGGCATTTCTTTCAACTTTTCTTATTTTTAATTTTCCTTCATATGATATACCGAATGCCACCATAAATCCTTTGGGGTAACTTTCGGCACATTCCTTCAACCAAATTGGCCTAGATTTTTCCACCCTTTTTTGATAGTGTATAGCTCTTTTTCTGTCGCAATCGGTTAAATATACCCATGCTTCGTCATATGTAACAATAAATTTCCATCTATCAGCAGCCAAGAAATTTTCATAAAAATATCTGCTGATAGTGTGTCGCTGACGAATATGGCTCTGAAACAATTTGTGAACCGCATGTTTTTTTGTAGCTTTTAGGCCTAAATCTTAATTTATTATTTTATTTATTGTTGACACTGATGTTCCTATTAATTTGGCTATATCTCTTTGTGGCATAGGATTTTCTTTTGTAATATATTTTTTCACTGTTTTGACAGTTGCAGGAGTTCTCACAGATATAGGGTGATAATCTTTTGTCCATTTCTCCGTAGGTGCTTTGAATAAAAACTTGATATTTTTGTCGTAAATAATATTATAAATACCTTTTTTAGAAATGTTGATATCATCTTGTTTGCATATTTTAATTATGTCCAAATAGGTAAGATTAGCTCTGGAAAGTGGTAAAGGAAGAATGGGATCTTTTGAGTATGACCATGATCAGAAAGTGTCTGCTATCGTGGAAAATCAGGTGCCGTTCTGTAAACAAAAAGGCTTTCAAATAGAACATTTGAAAAATTTCAAATATGGTGTTAATTTTTAATATTTTATGATAAAACTTGTTTCCTATAAGTGTGAAAACCCTCTGTATATATGACGAGCGCCAACAGCGCGAAACGCGTTCTTGGATGACTTTTCTTGATTTATCAAGAAATTGAGTTGGCCAAATATCACGGAGCAAGCTAAATAAGCGTTTAGTTTATTTTTGCTCCACTAGATGGCCCTCTGCCATTTAAAAAGCACATGTGCTCGTGGTCAGGAGATGTCTTTTTTATTTTTAATATCAACACCTGACCTACTTATCTTTTATTTTTTTCTATTGTTTTTTTTCATATATATATACAGGGTGTACCAGGTAAATTGGGACTAACTTAGACAGTCCATAAAACAAAAACTACTTGAGATTAAAAACTTGTTTTTTTTTTTTTCATTACGTAGCCATATTCATGTAAAATGCAACAGTACATGTGTGCGCAGTGTAGTGATGAAGAGTAACCGAGAATTTGAAAATCGAGCTGCCATCTCGTTGCTCTGCGCGCCGGAAGGAGCCCCAAAGAGATAGTGGATTTTCTTAAGTTGCCCAAAACCACTATTTATCGTGTCAAGAAGCAGTTTGATGAGGCCGACAGTAACAAAGAGGGGATAGCTACAAGGAAAAAGCACTCGCGTCGATCGGACAGGGTAAGAGGCGAAGAATTTGTCAAAAATGTCAAGGAGAAGATTGATGGAAACCCTGGGAAGAGCATGAGGGCCATAGCCAAGGAAATGGACGTTGGCTCTATGACAATTGTCAGAACTATCCATGAGGACCTTGGTCTCAAGTCTTATGCCCTTCGGAAAGGTCAGTTGCTGACTGAGAATATGAAGAATAACAGAAAAGGAAAGGCTGCTGCCCTCCTCAACAACCTGAAACACGACTCTTTTGGCATGCTAAGGTTCTTCTCTGACGAAAATAACTTTGACGTGGACCAAAAGGTAAATCCCAGGAATGATCGCTGGATCTGTAAAGACCCCTCAGAGATACCTGTCGTGTTGCACACGAAATTTCCTGCCTCCGTAATGGTCCTTGGCGTTATCAGCAGTGAAGGTGATGTCATGCCTCCCCATTTCTTTAAGAAGGGCCTTAGGATGAACGCTGACACCTACATCAATGTTCTGGAGACCGTTGTGAAGCCTTGGATGGACATGGTGGCCGCAGGAAGGAAGTATGTCTTCCAACAGGACTCAGCTCCAGCCCATAAGGCAAAAAAGACACAATCGTGGCTGACACTTAACGTCCCTAGTCACTGGGGTCCTGATATTTGGCCCCCTAATTCTCCAGATTGCAATCCCCTCGACTACTATGTATGGGGCGTTGTTGAGAGAGATGTCAACAAAGCTCCTCATACCACCATCCAGTCTGTCAAGAAGGCAGTTCACACGGTGATGACCCAAATGGACAAGGTCATCGTCGCCAAGGCCTGTGCTTCATTCCGCACTCGCCTCGAGACTGTTGTAGCTAATAATGGAAACTACAATGAATAAATAAAAACTATATCCTTTTATCTACTACTGTGTCAAATTTCATTCGGATATTTTAATTTTTACTTGCAAAAAATTTCAGTTAAAATACCATTGTTGAAATTCCCAATTTACCTGGTACACCCTGTATATATATATATATTGTTTTGAAATTTTGTCCATAACATAAATATATATATCAATTTTTTCTCCCCATTGAATATAACAAAATATTTTTGAAAACTTAATGCTGTTGACGTTATGTGGCGCTGAGTTTGTTGTTGACAAACTTTAAAATGTTATAACACCTTGATAAAGGTTGGCGTTCAGCCAACTGAAATATTGGTAAAATAAATGATATTTTGATCCAATATATGCCTTTTTAATTAAAATATATATATATATATATATATAGATGGAAATTTTGCCGGGAGGATATTGATCTAAAGAGACAAAGGTCGCCTCTCCCGTCAAAAATTACGTCAAAACTAGACGCCATCTATTGACCGTCACTGCAAACTAGCGGCCTCGGGTCGGTGACAAAGCCACAACACCAGCTTTGGCAAACTGAAAAGCGTCCACCTAGAGACCATGGTTTCGGGCTAATGGCCCTCGTCAGTCTAGGGCGGACTTTATTCCATGATATCCACATGAGTTCTAATGGAATCTTGACAATCTGCCAAAGAGGTGTTTAGCTGGCAAAGTGGCTGGGCCAAATCTATGGCTATAATATAGATGGGAATTTTGCCGGGAGGATATTGATCTAAAGAGACAAAGGTCGCCTCTCCCGTCAAAATAGACGTCAAAACTAGACGCCATCTATATATTATAGCCATAGATTTGGCCCAGCAACTTTGCCAGCTAAACACCTCTTTGGCAGATTGTCAAGATTCCATTAGATCCACACGGGATCTAATGGAATAAAGTCCGCCCTAGACTGACGAGGGCCATTAGCCCGAAACCATGGGGTCTAGGTGGACGCTTTTCAGTTTGCCAAAGCTGGTGTTGTTGCTTTGTCACCGACCCGAGGCCGCTAGTTGCGGCGACGGTCAATAGATGGCGTCTAGTTTTGACGTCTATTTTGACGGGAGAGGCGACCTTTGTCTCTTTGATATATATATATATTTAAAAACGAAAGAAAAAAGAAAAAATAAAAGATAAAAATATCAGGTGTTGAAATCAATATTAAAAATGGCATATCCTGACCAGGAGCACATGTGTTTTACAGAAGGCAGAGCGCCAGCTGGTGGAACAGAAATCAACTAAAACATTGATTTAGCCTGTTCCCTGATATTTGGCCAACCCAATTTCTTGATAAATCAAGAAAAGCCATCCACGAACGCGTTTCGCGCTTTTTGGCGCTCGTCAGCGTGGAGTAGGCTGAACCACTGCGACAAAAAAAGATGTTTTGGTCCCAGTGGCTTCCTGAAAAACCAAGAAATGGGTATTTAAGGCAAAAACTAAGTTTTGGTACTGGTAAATATTTTTTGGTCGCAGTGGTTCAGCCTTCTCCACGCTGACGAGCGCCAAAAAGCGCGAAACGCGTTCGTGGATGGCTTTTCTTGATTTATCAAGAAATTGGGTTGGCCAAATATCAGGGAACAGACTAAATCAATGTTTTAGTTGATTTCTGTTCCACCAGATGGCGCTCTGCCTTCTGTAAAGCACATGTGCTCCTGGTCAGGATATGCCGTTTTAAATATATATATATATATATATATTTAAAGAGGCATATATTTTATTTTTCATTCTAAATTATTTATTTTTTAAATTATTCTATGAAATGATAATCTCTAAGGCATTATAGAGAGCTATATTTCGCTATTAAAGCTCATCGCACACACACACATGCAATATCTTAAAGAATAATAAATCTAAAAAGTTGCCAATGCAATAAGTTCAAACTATTATCAGTCCGAAAAAATGCATTTCTATAAAATAAAAAATGAAAATCAAAGTGTAAGATCATCTATAATTCAAATATTAAAAGCTTAATATCAATATGATTCCCAACCCCCCGTGTGAAACAATTTGTTTTAAAAGTACAAGAAGAGAATGTCAAAACAAAGTCATTTTGATGTCACAAAGAAAAAAAAAGTGAAATATTGTTAATCTATCCCATGTGTGATCTTACACTTACTATAGTACTTTGTTGCTCAATGCAACCACTGTTCTAAAGAACATTGCTCACTGATTGGCTGATTAAGGTTACGTGATAGTATCGGGCAAATCAGTGGGAAAATAAAATAGGCACCGCATAACATCAAAGAGTATAGTGGAAAAGTTAATTTTAGTTTTAACAATGAAGTCAGTGTTTTATAGTGTAAAACACATTAAATATTTAATCTATATGTGTGTAAGAATATCTATCTGATGTTTCAGAGTGGAGTTCGCGGAGCAAGCTTGCTATATTGAACCGAAAGACCTTCCGCGTGCCGGTAAGCTCCTTGGGGATTATGATATATTCATTAGATAAAGACTTTAGTGTGTCGCTATTCAGGTTTCAGCATATAGTTGTATCATTGAAATCTTGGAAACATATTGATTGCACAATTTATTCATATTTTTTTTTAATTCAGAGAAAATATCAATATATTTGTTATATATAATAAAATATATTTATTTGTGTGGTGGTGTGGTGTCTTGTCAATGGAGCAGTACAGATCGGTCCGTGCACCCTGATCACAATACCGACCAATCCACGTGCCTTGTTCGTATGGATGTGGATCGCCAATTTCGGATTTTGGAAAGGGGGGTGCCATTTCTCCCTTAGTCAGCCACATTTCAAAGTTCCCTGTAGGCAATCACGGTTGCCGTAGCGGCTCGGTGCTCACGAAGTCCTCACCGTACTTCGCCCTAAAAGGCAGTCCCTTACTTGTGCTGCTTCTCCCGCCCGCCACGTAGAGGAGGGGTTGGACTTCTAAAATTCTAATAAACATGATATAGACAGACAGCGTGATGTCAATGTAAATGTAATATTAGCTCACCACATAACCATATATACTCCTAGAACCGGCTCGGTGTGGCGTTTGCAAACTTAAGAAATGCCTGCGCCTCCCTTTTTTAGACCAAATGTGGAGTTAAGACTTATGAAAGAAGGAGTCAAATTTATACAATTTGCTTTAAGAATATATAAATAAGAAGCTGGTAGGGGTGTGTGTGAGTAGGTGCGAGTGTGAATGTGGGTAGGTGCACATATGGATAGTTGTCGGTAGGTGTATGTGTGTGGGAAGGTGTGTGTAAGTAGGAGGAGAGCGAGAGTAGGTGGTGTGCGTGTGTGAGATGTTGATGGATAGGTGTGTGTGTGTGTGTGTGAGGAGGTTGTTGTAAGTGGGTAGGGTTGTGTGTCTGTGTGTGGGTGTGAGATGTGAGTGGGATTGGGTGTGTAGATACATGTGTATGAGGTAGTGATGTTAGGGGTATGTGTAGGGGTGCGAAGGTGTGTATGGTGTGTTTGGGGGCAGATGTGAGTGTGTGTGGACAATTGACAATTAAAATATATTTATTGACTCCTTAGTTGATAATTACAACATCAAATTTATTTCGCTAAAATAATTAAAAGATATATTTACACAATTAGCCAGGGAGTCTTCCCTACTGCGCGAGAGTCCTCCTCCAGGCGATGATGTAATTCTCGAATCTGGCACCGGGACTGGTAGGTGGGGTTTAAGGCGCCTGAGAAGAATGGAGGCGAGCATTCTATAGTCGGCCGAAGGCAGTGAATTTGGCCTATAGCCGTCTAGGCTGTCCTAGCCGTGAGCTTTTCCGCGAGGAAGACGGCGGATGGCGGTGGCTATCTCAGTCGAGGTGATCTCAACCCGGTGGAGTGGGTCGTTCTTGTTCAATTCAATGGGGGCGATTGTCCCCTCGATGAAGGCCGCGCCTGCAGCCGGTTCACAGGTCGCGCGGGCGAAGCGGGGCTGGAAGATGGCAGGGGCTTCCGCCGAAGCTCAGGGCCTTCGATGACGCGGCCGTCGTCGTCCCTGACGATGAGGACAGGGCGGCCAAGATGCATCACCCGGACGATGTTTAGTAAGGACGGGTAGTCATCCTTGACCGATGAGGCTTCCAGCTGCGCCGCGATGTATCTGCGAGCTCGGACGACGTATCCGTCGTCATCAGCAACGTCGCGAGAGACGTGGAGAGATTTGGCCTCGGCAAGCAGCCCCGCCTTAATACCGTCCATCTCTCCCAGATCGTATCACCGAGTTCTCTGACGGCCTCCTTTATCTCCCCGATGTAGTCAGCCAGGTGTTCCTGCACCTGCACCACCGCAGCTATGTAAGTCTGTGGGGAGGCAGCGGGCTGGCCCACCTGGAGTAGCACAACGCGGTGAACGGAAAGCTGGCAGTAGGTGGTCATGTTGGCCATCACACGTTCCAGGAAGCCCGCAGAAACGAGAATCCTGTCCAGACGGCTGCTCTCGGTGCGGTCGCCGTGGCTAGCGATCCTGGTAGGCGGCGTCGATTTGAGTGGCTACGTCCACCAGAGTAGCCAGATCCTGACGAATGGTGAGGGCTTTCAGGGAGGCCGATAAGTATTCCCGGTCCTCCCTGATGTTGAAATCTCCGAGGACCCAGGCTTCCTCATGGATCGCAGCTACCGCTATTATTTCCAATTGCTCCAGCCGGTCTTAGGGATTGTGTTCAGATGGACGTATATGAAGGTCCTCTTTTCACTGTGGACATTGATGGAAATCAAGGCAATGTGGCCCAGCCACAGAACACGCTGTCGCAGAACGGCTACGCCTGGAAACATAGGCGAGTCCAGATCCCGAGATGGCTGCGGGTAGCGTGACAACGGCGCTGTAGCCGAGGCAGAGGTCTTGGGCTTGGTCTAGATAGAAGCTGTTTGTCACCTGGACAAACGCGATGTCCACTTGGTGTTGCCTGAGGAGATGACAAAGTACCAGGCTACTCCCCCGAGTGTCGAGCCCGCGCGCGTTGATGGTGCAACGCGGAAGCTAATGAAGCTTATCCGCTAAGTAGGCCACCACGTGACATTTGAAGATGAAGAGGCAAAGTCAAGACGCCTCTGCATGAGGGCGCGGACTAGCTTGAGCAAAGCGGTCTTCTGGGTGGCTGTGAACTTATTGATCAGGCTCTTGAGGTTGGCAGTGGAGATGAGGGCACGTAGAACCTCTTCCCTGCGGAGGCCATGATGGTCAGGCTCGTCAAACAGGGAGCTGAGGGCTTTCTCGAAGATGGCGTCGAGTTAGGCCCTGATCTTGCTCTTCTTGGCTGGTGGGGTGGAGCCAGTGGTGTCCTCTTCGCTTGTCTCCACATTCATCGACTCAATGGGTACAGGGGAGGTCTGGAGCGCGAGGATCCGTGGGGAAGGTAGAGGTTGAAAATGGGTTACGGCTACTCGACTGGGTTCTTCCTCAGGTTGAGCTGGAGGGGGTGGTTCAGCAGGCTGAGGCGCCGTGGAGCGAGGGGCTGAGGTGTGGGCCGCGGCAGCATTATTTCCACCTCCACAGATGGAGTAGGAGGTGCTGGTGCAGCGGGCGCAGGTGCTGGCAGACTGGGGCGTTAAGGCGCGGTGGGTGAGGTGACATCATTGGGGGTGGATGATTGCTTGGAGCTGATGTTCTGCCTGGCAAGCATCGGGCAGTTGGCTCTGCGGTGACCCTGCTTATTACACTTGGAGAATCTAATTCCAAATTCAATTAAATCCGGCAGGTTGTCGCCTTTGGTATTTATGTCCAGGCGAGTGGGCAGCCTCTCCAGTTTTACCCCGTCGTGGAAGAGGATGTATGCCTCGCGGCGGCCGTCTGTGTATACATATTCCCCCGCTTTACATTGCTGTTGGAAATGATTCAGGAAGACGGCTCTAGATGGCGCGCGCCAAGGGATGCGCCGCAGAGTGCGCCACAGAGTCCGTCCACGTGACCAGATACGACTATAAAAGCCGGCGAAAAAGGTATGAGACAGGCGCGCGGGGAGAGTGAGAGTCTGCAGATTAGGAGAGCGAATCAAGGAGCTCGAGCTCAAGTGAAGTATAAGGAAGATAAAGTCTGAAGCCTGATTCAGAGGTTCATAGGAAGCCAGAAGATAAAGTCTGAAGTATAAGGAAGATAAAGTCTGAAGTATAAAGAAGATAAAGTCTGAAGTATAAAGAAGATAAAGTACATTGAAGTAAAAAGAAGCTGAATCAAGCTTACCCTGATAGTTCGGGACTGTTTAGACTGAAATTGGTTCATTTTGTGTCTCATTTTAGCATTGTACAATAAAGCCTCATTTATTTAAAAGCATCAAATCCGGCTGATAATTTCCTCCAGAATAACACCAGTCTATCGCTATATTACAATAGTTAGAAAAAGGCTTATTTAAATTATTAATTTGCCTGCCACTTTAATTTCTAGAAATCTTATATCTTTTTTTTTTTTCTTTTTTACAATTGCAATGGGGCGATGGAGGTGACTCGCCCGTAAGACCGCAGTGCATCGATGATGACGACGTCTTCCACGAAGAAGGGGAGATTGCCAATGATGATTTTCTCCGACCTCTTGCGGAAAGAGAAGGTCCCGAGTGTCGTGCCGTCGATCTCAAGGCCCCCATCGATGAGGCACTCTGCTAAGGTCTTAGTTGTCAGGACTAACAGAACGTGGTCATTCATCCTGGTCAGCTGGATGATGTTCTTCGCCCCGCCGACCACTGCCTGAAGGTACTGGTACGGCGCGAAGTCTGGGCAGTGCTCTATATAAACGCTAGTTCTGGCGCTGTTGGACTGGCAATTGTGCTGTTTGCTATCTCCGAGTCACGGCGCCTCTTCTTACACTTCACCACGGTGTAGCCGCCCTCGATTTCTTCCTACTCCTCCATTATGTTCGCGCAGATATTTGGGGCTTTTTCAGCGCCTTTTGGAGGAGACTTTGTCGCGATGCCGTCCAACGCGGAAAAATTCGCATATCCTTCGACAGCAGTATAATTTGCATTTTTAGAAATAACTTGACTTTCATTTGATATTTCATTCTGAAGGTAAATTTTAGCAGATATCTCTCCATTGGCATGGAGTCCTGTGCTGGGCCTTTCAGGTATACGTGCAGCTCGTCAAGGGCTTTCATCCAATACCGAATTCGGCACACAATCCATCATTTTTCACACGCCAAAGGCGAAAAACAGCGGAGCTAAAAATAGCGTGGCCGCTCGCTCAGTGAGCTGTGTGTGTGTTTGGATGTGGATAGATGTGGGTGTGTATGTGTATTGATAATTAAAACATCTTATTGACCTCTTTGTCAATATTTACAGATTAAAAATTATATCGATAAAATATATATATAATTATTTACAGTCATCCAGGTATAGTCTTCTCCACCGCAATAGTATCCGCCTCCAGGCGATGACTGGGTCCTCGATGGCCTCACCCAGTCCAACCTGGACGAAGTACCGGTAAATCGTTGACATCTCCGATGCGAAGATGGCCATTTCATCGTCCTCCAGGCCTGTCCCGAAGATCCAAGCCTGGATATCAGGGGGTCTGCCGACGAAGTTTAAGGCCTCCCGGACGAGGGGCATGATGCTCCTGGGAGGAACCTGCAGCTGTCGATGATGGGGAGATCCAGTAGCTGGGTCGTTGGAGCCACCCGGTGGTTCAGGGTCAGGATGCCGGAGAATTCCTCCCAGATGCTCAACAGCCGGAGAATGAAGGGCTGGAGCCTGGTGTCGTCAGGTGGAGGTCTTAGCCAGGAGAAGCCATTTTTACCTCCACGAAGCGCGACCTGGACTCCCTTCAGACACGCAAGATGGATCTGCGTTCCTATATCCATCAGGCCGAGGCCCCCCGTGACCACGTGCCTCGCTAGGATGCCGGCAGGAAGCCATGCCGTGTTGTCGGGCCCCCAGATGAATCGAGCCACACGAGCCTGCAGCTTGGAGATGGTTGTTGCGTCTGGCAGGTACGCTTGGAGGTGGTGCTGGATGGTGGAGAGCACTAAGGAGTTAGCGGCCCTAGCTCGTCCGACGAGGGAGAGGCCGCGCGTGAAGAGAGTCCACTTCCGGCAAGCAGATTCCAGTAGGGCCAGGAGATGTTGTTCCCGCTGGGCGACACGAGATGAGCCTATAGCATCTCGGCCGCGATCGCTGCGGGCCTTGGGGATCAAGCATATTGCGCTTCGCCGCGCATGGATGGGGGCAGGGCACCGCGGAGCTGAGAGGCTGCGAACACACGCTGCAGGGCGTCCGTGAAGAAATCCTCGAAGACGGTGAGGAATGCGCAGGGCAGGCCGTCCGAGCCGGGATCTCTTACGCGAAGTTGCGTGGGTGTGTAGGTCGGCGTGAGTGTATGTGCGTGTGGTTAGGTGTTGGTGCTTCTGTGGATATGGGTTTGTGGTTCAGTGTGTGGGGGAAGGGTGGGGCGTGGGAGTACGCGAAGTAGTGTGTTTTTGGGTTGGCGGGTGTGGGTAGGTTTGTGTGTGGATTTTGGTATTTGTGTGTATGACAATTGACAATTAAAACAATTTTATTGACAACTAGTCAGCAGCAAAAAAAAGGAAATAAATATTTACACCAGACGAGCCTCCTCCAAAAGGAAGTCTGGATCCTATCAGGAGCTTAAAGCCGCGTTGAGTTTGGACAGGCCCTTGCCAATTCTGGATTTCTTGTCCCCAACATGTTCAATGACAATGTTGAGGAATTTAGAGAGAATTATCCTGAGTTCAGGCGAGAGAACCTTGACAAGATCCTTTCTATCATCGCTGTAAATGCACGCGAACATGATCCGTTCCTTGCAAAACGGTGGCTTATATAGAGGGCCCAGGAAAGCTACATCGCTCAGTTGGTCGAAAATTCGATTAGTTGATTCTCGACAACCTCGTGCTCGTCTATAGGGGTAGAAGTCTCAATGGGGGCAGGAGCGGTCTGGAGCTCATGGGTCGTCGGGGAAGGTAGTGGAAGCGGAGGGGCTACAACGGCTGGAGCTTATTCCTCCTCATGGGGAGTGTGCGGCGCTGGTTGAGCAGGCTGAGGCGCGGTGGAGCGACGGGGCGAAGTGTGAGACGCTCGAAAAAGCGTTGCCGCTCGCCTCGGTGTGTGCAGGTAGTATGTGGGTAGGTGTGGTATGAGTGATTGGATACGCATGGATGTGTGGGTTGGTGTAGATATAGGTAGATGTGAGGGTGTAGGTAGGTGTGGTGGCTAAATGTCGGTAGTTATGGGTGGCTAAGTGTGATTAGGTGTGTTATGTTAGTGTGATAGTTATAGGTAGGTGTGGATGTGGTTTGTGTGAATATTCAAACAGATATATACTGTGAGAATATCATATAGATAAATGTTTGCGATAGAAATGGAAGATAACTATAGAAACATGGTAAAGTAAACGATGTTTAGAATATACAAAGCATACACTTGGAGATTATGTAATTGAGAGTATATAAAAAACATCCAATAGAAATATGTGGATTTAAACAACGTTTAGGGTATATTAAACATTTACCTGGATAAATTCATAATTGATATAATTCATATGAAATACACAATAGATAGGTATGAAATTAAACGACATAATTGGAGATACAATTACATTTTGAGATGCGGGTAATTATGAGTACACGTGTAAAATATGCAATAAAGATGCATGTAATAAAAATGTTTATTACATTTAATAATTTGATAAATACCGCGAGGGCCTATGAGTATAAAGGTCGCCTCTCTCGTCAAAATGACGCTAAAGCATAGCGCTATCTATTAACCGGCTCAGTAATAGACAACGCTTAATTTTAGCGTTTATTTTGATGGGAAAAGCTACCGTTATTTTTTTAATTAATGCCTTCCCGGCAAATTTCTATATATAATTTGCACAGGGAGTTGAACTAGCCATTTACCAATCATATAGCTTTAGAGAATTTTTAAAAAATTTACTTATTCCCTTATGGATCTCATGGAATCAAAGACCGCCTGGAAAGACGAGGGCCATTATCTCCTGGTGGGCGCTTCTCAATTTGCCAAAACTGGTGTTGTATATTTTTCCACCGACCCAAGTCCACTAGTGTTCGAGTACAGTCAATAGATGACGCTTATGCTTGCCTACATTTTGACTGAAAGGCGACAATTATTTTGACATAATATAATTTTTGAAATGAAGGCGATAAAAACGTGGCCTGAAAGCTTGTTTTTTACCATTAAAAGAAAATCACCACGTTTTTATCGCCTTCATTTCAAATATTATTGCGTGGCTACGTCATGTCTAATCCTAACTTCGAATAATATAATTTGTAAATAGTCTACATAAAATTGAACTTCAAACTAATTTGTGTGAAAAAAACAGCAACACATTGACGGATCTCTACCTCTATGACATCCGTGTTGCTAACCAAATCCAACCTGTGCAGCAGCCCTCATGGTGGATGATCCATTTTTAAAAGAGTTGGATGCTTATTTCAACTTCGGAGATGGAGCATTGCCTTGGGTAAGAACTATTTCTTGATATTTCTTTTTTTATTGTGCATCTATGTGGAGCTACAAAAATAGTTAGGATTAGTAAACGCGTATTACAGTTTTATATGTTGGGCCCGAATTTGATGAAAACGAGATTAATAAATTAATATATATAATATAGAAATTATTATTTTGAATCTATTTTTTTAATAACCTTTCAGCGTATATCATTAGATAGTTTTATATTACGATGCACTAGCGCGCCATCTGTTATGAAAATTAGAAACTATTTTAAACGCGTAAGATTATTTTTGAAATTAAACAATTTATATTTTTTTACTATAGAAAAAAAAAGGTAAATTACGTTTTGCAATTTGTTTTAAAATTACAATAATATAAAATAAATTATATAATCGTACTTGATAAATATTAAATTTATAAATAAATTCGCTTACATTTGCATGATAAACCTTTGGTTTTATTTTTGTCCTAATTTTTGACATTTAATATATAGAATCTTTCTCAATAATTCTATAGGTATATATAGGGAAATTTAGAGATATGAAAAATAATTTCTAAATTATAGATCCACAAATATTCAACTCACTAAATGAGGAGACGAAATCTTCTCCATTATATTAAAACTTGATTAATATCTGCTTCTCACATACTATTTCCAAGCATGGACTGTCTAATACTAATCTGCTGATATTTTCCGAATCACGACGTTTTAGAGATGTTATAACACAAAGTACCACTAAAAGAACGAAAGTTATCGTCTTACAATACGAAATCTGAGCCTTTCATTTGAGCCGATGGACGAACTAAACGATCTAATCGTAACCAACCAGGGAACCAACTTCCAGACACGCAGCTCCCCGCGATAGGTGACAAATATTCTTGCCCAAACCATCCATTCCACCCCCGCTGTTTCTTTCCATATCACATCTGTGATGAATTTTATATATTCTTTTCTAATCATTCACCAAATGGTGACTCGTTGATATTTAGTCAGAAGCCTAAAGAAGGTAAACTGCTGGACATCTCGCACAGACTCCAACAACAATAATCTTCTTGGATACATTTCCGTCACAATTCCTCTTATAGTAGCGCATTCAAGCTCAAACATAGACTTCCATTGAGTATGCTATTTACTGTCACATACGATCAATTTGTAGTGTTCTGGCTCTTAGATATTCTTTCTAGAGAGTTTTCTATATTTATACTCTTTATCTTATAGAAAGGTTTTTTAAAATATAATATCTTTCTGAGACACAACAAGATCTCTACATTTCCACTCATCTAATTGCACGTTCTCTTGTGTCAACTGAACGATGGACCAAAATCATTGATATTTAAATATTGACTAGAAATTCAGAACAATTTTTTTAGCAACAAAAGCAGAAGTCGAACTAGTGATATAATCATTTAAGCAATATATTTAAAAGTAACCCTATTTCGTTGGCTTTATGACACAATTAGCATATTTTATTCTACACATTCAGAATTTTTCAAATTTTTAAAATTATTTTAAAAATTGTGTGGCCCTAAACCAGTTGCAACTTAATCTCAGCCTCCCGGGGTATTTGCAAAAGTTTTAACGCCACACATAGTGCATCATAACATAATGTTATCTTTAAAAATTATTGTCTTTAGTTATTATTTGAAAATAACGATAAATGGAAAATTAAAATAACACACTTCAATATATCTCAATTATTATTTCGAATATACGTATTATAAAGAGCCCAAAACCTTCATAATGTATATATATCTATAAAAACATAATAGTTTTAAAAAGAATATAGATACATCAACCTTTTTTTTAGTTATTTTTCCGGAGTTTCAGTGACCGTAAGTCATCGAGAATAAATGACTCGATTGGCATATCCCCATATTATTTTAAAAACAAACCTTCAACGGGCAAAAGACTTTTGCAACAATAGTTTAAAACATTCATCTATTTATTTGAATGGATTATAAACAAACAGCGCAAATTCCCTAGAAATATTAAAAGAAGCCGAAAACTAAATGTTGTCTTAAATCAAAGTTATAATCAGACTCGAAAACAAAAACATACACCTCTGAGATAGTAAAAGCATTCACAGTAGGGGATTCCACTAAAATGATTGAAGAGTAATTCAAATATCTAATGTTTATTGTGGGTCTTAAGTTCTAAAAAAAAGTTATTTTTAGACTGAAGAAAACTAGAGATGAAGAAAACTTGCATTAAAGATTCAAGATATTACTGGCGGGTTGCTCCAAATATATCAAATGCCGAAGGTGTTTTTCTCAATTAACCTTCTTTTACTTTCACCTTTGGAGCTTCCACTTGCCTCCTCGTCTCATGCTCTTTCCTATAGGAAGAGAGCTTTGTCCTTATTTCCGCTTTCAGAATTATCAAGGCCTTTCAACCTATTCTTAATTTTATTTTCAAACTATTTTTTTTCTAATGGTACTTGTGGATCTCCTCATTATTCAGCCCCTCACCGAAAACTCCTCTATTGTAATATTTCTTTCATCGGCCAAATTTCCGTCCTCTATGTGTAGGCGCTATACTGCTATATCGCTCCTGAAACGACTGTAGTCGGACTTGTCGGTGTACGAGTGTAAGGGAGAATCATCGTAACTGTCGGCGAGCTCTCAGAATCCGCTCTCTCAGTCGTCTGTTAATAGTATTTCTGTGAACTTGTGCGCCGATCACATGTTGGATGGTAGATAACCTCAAATCCGGTGCTGCGACAGCCGTTATGACAATCGCTCTGTTTCGCGTTCTGATGTGTCCCTTGGACGACCGCTGCCGTCCTAACTTGCATTCTTCCGTTGTTGACCCACTATTGCCAAATCGTCTAATACCCGCATTACTTCGAGATAGATGTCGCGCGATTAGTCGATTCTACCAACCAGCTTCTTTCCATCCAATAGCACGACATCTTTCAAACTCTGACATATGTTCGTAATGAGCACGAAACTTCCGGCGAGGCATTGATCTAGTAGAAATAGACGAACTGCAAAGATTTTAAACATGAAATTTTGAGAAAATCAGTTCGTGCCGCGCCGAATATTGAGTCTAGAATACTTGTGCGGGATGCGCAGTTCTTGTGAGCTGGAGTTCTTGCTTTGCATAAATCGGCCACCAAATTTCAATTATTGCATCTATGGTCGAAACGTCTTTGTATACGTCCTTTATATTTATAAAAATGAAATCCAAAATCAATGTTTGTTATCGCGTTGCGCAAAATTTACAAAATCAATCATTATGAAATTTCGCATGTACGTAGCTGAAGATTTCGTTTAACATATAGGCTATTCAGAAAACTAAAAAGGTTAATGTGTTTTTTTTTTATGTAAAACCAAAAAGCGTTAGTTCCAGCCTTTTACCGCATGGCGCAGCACTGGTCGCGACGATAAATGAATTTGATTGGTTAATAATTATACACGTAGTTAGTTTGTTTACACGATTAATGTTTTTAAAAGGTAAGATTATCCAATCGCCGTGAAACTTTAGGAAGTTATTTAAAATACTACTGGGAAGGTTTCTGGTTTAAAGTTGATTTGAAATAAATATTCGTTGCAATTTTATTTGCAAATTTTCTACTTTCGCTCACAAGCAGCGCCTCTCGCGGCATCTGGTAAAATTACATTTATAAATTGTAAAAATGCTAAAATGTGTTCCAAGTATAATAAATTTAATATTTAATTTGAGGATTTAGTAATATAATATGACGTTGTAAAAAAACATAGCATTTCAATATTAATATGTATTCAAAGAAAATATCTTATTTAAAATTTAATAAATGTTTTCAAAAAAAATTATGTGTTTAAAAAATATATTTAAATGCATATAACAATATTAATATACGTTTATAAATCTATATATAGGTAGATTGGATGTTTTCTAGAATCGTTTTAACAAATGTTCGTTAGGCAAACTTTTACTCATTTAAAAACCGGGCGAAGCCGGGAACATTCGCTAGTATTTATATATATATACTAGCGGATGTACCCGGCTTCGCCCAGGTTTTTCTCGAGGGAATGTTTGTAGTTTAGTAATAAGAAAATATACTACACCTAAAAACTATCAGAGAAAAGAGAAACCACGGAAGGTGAACAGAAAAATGCTTACAATGGATGTTATGTTTATGATATCAAGTTAAATAAAAACAAAGATAAAATTTGCATATGTTGGTCACTATAAATTTGTATATTTGTTAGGCGAAATTAGAAACATGATAAAACAATTGGGTATTTAAAAACAAATGTAGAAATAAAAGTTAAAGTATAATAAACAATGTTAAAGATTAGTTTTAATTATTAATCAAGATTGTGTGTGAATATGTGAGAAAGATGTAATATCGTTGTTGTTTTCTTGGCCGACTGTTTTACATATGGTGTTATCTTAAAATTGCTTGTTTAGAATATTTTTTAGATTGAGATTATTAGCTAGTATGTAAAAAAATTAACTCTGTTGAAATTTAATTTTGTATTTATATATAAATAAAATTAACTCTGTTGATTTTTTTTGTATTTAATCGATAACAGCGAAGTTACGCATGTTAATGTTAGGAAATATATTTTGATTTTAAGCAAAACCTGCTCCATCTCGTTTTACATAAATGTTGAAAATTTGGTTGAAATTGATGCATTGTAACGAAAGTTTTTAGTGATGTTCACTTATGAAATTTCCATTTTATTAATATAGATAATCGGACTACTCTTTCTTGGTGCATCGATTTTGTTGTTGCTATTTTAAAGTGTATATGTTATGTTCAAAACTTTTATTCTACGCGAAATACATATATTTTTTAATATACGCTTCACACATTTTGCATATATTTTAATTATTTTGGAATTAGAAATTCTCATAGTTTATATTCCTTAAATACATAAACACATAGTGTTGCTTTAAGAATAGTTCCAAAAAGACGATACGCATTTTAAATAAAGTAGAGATAAAGAATATATTACATAGATATATATTGATGAGAAACATGCATACCCAGCAAAATTTCACACCTTATATAACCATCTTTCAGACGAACACAAAAAAATAAGACCGTGTGCAGAGCAGAACAGCAGAGAAAGATATTAAGTGTAGGCAGAGCACTAAAGAAGAAGACTATGTGCCTAAATAATACAAGATATGACAATATGCATAGAAAATATCAGAAAAAAATATTATGTGCCTACATAATACATGATATGAAGACCATATGCACAGAGAATATCAGCGAAGAAAATTATGTGCCTACATATATATATATATAAATATAATACAATAGATGAAGACTATATTCACAGAGAATATCATCAAATAAGACTATGTGCCTACATAATACAAGAGATGACTATATGCACAGAGAATATCAGCAAAGACGATTATGTGCTTAATAATAACTAAGGAATAAGACAATGTTATACAGAATACAAAAATATAAGACTATGTGCACAGAGAATACCAGCGAAAAAACTGTATTCTACAGAATATCAGCGAAGAAGGAAATGTGCACAGAGAAATCAAGAAATATTTATAGACTGAAATGTGTGTGTGGTATGCTAGCTTGTATATATTAAAAACTAGCGGACGTTCCCGGCTTCGCCCGAGGTTTTACCCGAGTAAAGGTTTTTCTAACGAACATTTGTTAAAACAATTCTCTATAAACTTATAAAAAAAAAGTTATATTTTGATAATTTGAAACTCTTATATTTGAATCTCTCGATAAAGTGAACATTTTTTCCCGGTCCCTGTGTGCCGTGTCATCCTGAATTTTGTCTTTCCTAATTTTCTACATTACAAAAATCATCGTTTTATCTAGTGAACATATTTTCCCGGTCCCCTGAAAAATACACGATAAGTTGAATAAAATCATGGTCGTTTATGGAAGATGGACGTAGTTCCCGGAGGTCACCCGCCCCCCGCGCGCGCCAGGACCTCTTGATCACTCTGATTGGTCGGTGTGAACTTGGACTGTCCAACCAACTGGCCGGCGGCCGGACGTGGCAGGGGAGGGGGGGGAGGGGCAGATCTCCGTTGCAAGATGGCGCTGCTTGCGAGTTAAAGCTACAAATCTGCAAATAACTCTAAGGATATTCAAGATATTCAAGAAATTATTTTTCGTAAACCTTTCCGGGGATACGCCTAATAAGATCCCAAATTTTCACGGCGATTGGATGTATGGTTTTTGAATCCATAGAGGACACACAAACAGACACACACACACACAGACATTCAATTTTATATATATAGATTTAGAACTATCTAAGCATTCCCCAAAAGGCCATGTTATTGTGTCCACCCCGCAACAGATGTTAACCAAAAATAGCTGTTTACAGAAGAAGGCGTCACAGATGAGGTAGGTGATAGTTAAAATTTCTTAACACTTGTATTTGTTAAATCTATGCATATAAATGTTTCACTAAAACAACTTAATATTAACACATTAAATCCGGTCGAAGAGAATTCTATGGCATCATAGAGCAGGAGTGAAATGTCGCTGGATTTCTATTTGAAAATCTCCGGTCCAGCAGATTTCTCTTTCCACTAATTAATTCATTTTATTTTTTTTTTTTGTATATGTCTGGTCTACCATTAGGGTTTCAAAACATAATAACCAAATTTATAACAAAAGTTAATTCATATTATAGATATACTACTAAATACAACTAGATTTAATCATATTATAAAATAAAAAATTTTAAAAATTATAAAAAAAGGATAAAATATAAAATTATAAAAAATATATATATATACTAACAATCTTATCTACCTTCTTTACAATTTTTTTTCTTATTATTAGTTTGAATAAAGTGCATGGTTCTGTCTTTCTCTCTTTTCTCTATATATAACTACTAAAATTTATACTATTAAATATATTCTCACTTCTATTATTCTATATATAAATTAGAGTATGTCTAAATGACGGGTAACAGCCGATTGCAAAAGACGTTACGTTGTTAAATTTTATTGTTATTAATTATAAATATATATGGAAGATGTGTAAGAAGTAAGGATTTTTTTTTCTCTCTCTATTAAATAATAACAATTTACAAATTTTATAATTTGAATTTAAATAATCAAAGTAATAAAGATAATTTTAATACAAAACCAAACTATAAAACTAAACAACTATTTATTTTTATAATTAATTTAGATTTAGCTTGCTAATCTAATCAAATCTACTTGATATAAATTATCATTCTCATCAGTTTACTCTTTAAATTTTAAATATAGAATCACTATTATATTTTTATTATATAGGTTTTACACTATATATATATGTGACAATATAGTGGTAATGTGGTGAGGAGAGAAAAATATCACACGACGAGTTGTTAGAGGCAATAATCCAGGCAGCCAGCCGAGAGAGAAAGTGGTGGCGAGTGTGAGACGTTATCAGCTGAACGACTGTTTTCCCTGTGTACACAAGCGGGGCTAACAAAAGATAGTCGCCAGGTGGTGACGCCCCCCTCAGGAATGTGGCCAAAAATGGTCGTAAGTTAGTTTTCTTAGCTTTAGCTGCCCATCTCTCTCTCGTTGGCTGTTGGATTGTTTTATTAATCCTGGAAGAGCATATATTATGACATATGTATATATATATTTAAAAATGCCTATTTTGGATCATAATGTTTTTATTTCCGATATTTCGTGTGGCAACTCGCCAAACTTCCTCAGGGAACAAAATCGCTTTGAGAAGCTCGCGTATCAATTCGCGAGTATATACAACTGCTATAAAATTTAAATATCTAGAATCTACAATATGCATGCCTATGAATATAATTAATAATTATAAGATAATATGTAAAATATTAATATATAGAGAAATAAGTAAATATATACATTTAAAATATACGAATTGAAAATCAGCAATGTGCCATATATATATGTGATATCTTGGGACCTCTGGGACCAGTGTTACCTGATGCTAGACGAACCTCGATGTCAACTCTACCGTGCAGTCGTGGTGGAAGGCGACACAGCTGGGCCAAAGGTGAAATAAACAAACAGAGATTCCACTAAAAGCGTCTGACGTCAAGAAGGAATGGGATGAGGAGAGAGGGAGATCTTAAGAGCAAGTGTTACCGTTGGAATCCAAGCGAAGACTAACAATTCTAGGTCCTCGATTTAACACCACGACCTTGCTTCTTTCTGATTGGCTGACCTATTTAGGTGATTCTTTCCTAATTGGTGGGACTTTTTCACGTGGCCGTAGGCTATTGGTTGACCTACTTAGGTGATGTCTTCTGTAATTGGCCTTGCGGCTTTCTTTGATGGAAAATACGTCCGGTCTTGTTCCGGAAATTGGGCGTCTCTCAAACTTTTATAACTTCTGGTCACCAGATACGTCCTGTCTTGTCCGGAAATATTGGTTTAAACTTAGCTCGCAGGGTTTCCGGGGTCAGAAGGTTAACTGTGACGTTATTAATAATTATGTTCTCTCCTAGATCTACTTCTTAGGTTTGACTTCTACGATCCTCTAAGCCTGATTTGTTTTAACCTTAACTTTCTCCTGTCTCTCTCCATTCCTTCTATCTGTGCAGTTGCAATACTTTATTAGATTCTTACGCGGTACAGATTGATGTTAGTTGAGGTTTTCTATGTGCAGTACATAAGAAGTTATATACAGTCATGGGGTGGAACATGTGGTAGTAGATATCTAGACTATTTACAACAATTCCATGGTCTTAAATCATCACATATACATATATACGCGTATAGTAGTGGGCTATATGGTTTTAAATTGTAAGTATAATTGAGGAATGTCTATTTTTCGGTTGATACTATTTTTATCTTCTATTGAAGTCCAGCTTTCTAGAAAAAGTCTTGAATGTTTATCCTTGATATTTTTATATACTATTTCTGTTGAGTCGAAATTTGTAGACCACGCACTGAAACAGGACCACATACCAAATTTCGACTCAACAGAAATAGTATATCAAAATATCAAGGATAAACATTCAAGACTTTTTCTAGAAAGCTGGACCTCAATAGAAGATAAAAATAGTATCAACCGAAAAATAGACATTCCTCAATTATACTTACAATTTAAAACCATATAGCCCACTACTATACGCGTATATATGTATATATATGGCACATTGCTGATTTTCAATTCGTTTATTTTAAATGCATATATTTACTTCCTGTATGGGGCGGAATACCCTAAATAAAGGCTTTTGTTGTTGTTGTTTGTAATGTATATAATTACTTATTTCTCTATGTATTAATATTTTACATATTATCTTATAATTATTAATTATATTTATAGGCATGCATTTTGTAGATTCTATATATTTAAATTTTATAGCAGTTGTATATACTCGCGAATTGATACGCGAGCTTCTCAAAGCGATTTTGTTCCCTGAGGAAGTTTGGCGAGTTGCCACACGAAATATCGGAAATAAAAACTTTATGATCCAAAATAGGCATTTTTAAATATTGTGATATATGGATTGCTCTATTTTCAAACATATATATATTAAAAGAATTGAATATTTTTGATTAATTTTTTTTATTAAAATATTTTTCGATATTTCGACGAGGCTGTTCGCCTATCTTCTTCTATGAATTCAAACTCCTTGTAAGCCTATCATGCGCGTGATGCATCACGTTTTGCGTGACTAATATAAGATGGAACAAGACTCTGAGTTGTATATGGGGCAATGTGAATGGTGGTACATGATTTGGGAATGTACACGTGGCATGCTAGGTGGTCGTACATAGTACACAAGTTAGGTGAGTTCTATGAGCATGGTGCAAAAAGTCTTTGGGTGCCTTTATGGCACATGGTGGTGATACACCTCGAGTGCGAGATTTGAAAAATGTAAAAGGTGGGTGCATGACAAAGGTTGGTAACACAATAGGTGTCATGGCATGCACATCTGACGAATGTGCACATTGGCTACCCTGTGCGGTAGGCCTAGATATGGTGCAAGCATTAGAATTGACCATTTGGCATTGCCAATGGCAATCCAGCTGCTGTCCCTGGGGCATCTCCTGCTCCCAAGAAGCCAGCCTCTGTCCCAGCAAAGAGGAAGCAGCCTGAAGCGCCAAACCCGCCTGCCAAGAGGACCACCCTCTCTCCCCCCCACCTCCCCTCAAGACTGTATCCTCCTGTGCCCCAAGGCGTCAGGGCATCCCTGCGCACCAAAGAAGAGCTGATTCTCCATTCCAGAACCCAAAAACCATCCCCTCTGTTACTTCCTCCCTGGCCAACAAGTTGGATGGCATGAAGGTCCGCCAGCAGAAGAAGACCATTCTGCGCATTTTCCTCTTCAGGGTGGACCAGAAAACTGCCAACTCCACCATTGAAGAAACCTTCCTGTAAACTCCTGCAGTCGGCCAACTCCCTGGTGACAAGGTGGTGCGTGTGACGCACCGTTCTGCTGAAAGGAATGGGACCTGTACGGCCTTCATCGAGGTGGACCTGCAAACCTTCCAAGCCCTGGGTGCGCGCGGAAGGATAGCTGTTGATGAAGTCATCTCAACTTCGAGGATTCCGTACGCGTCTTCTTCCGCTGCTGTAGCTTTGGCCACAACTCGGCTCAGTGCTCCAGGGCTCCCAAGTGCGTCCACTGCGGCAAAGAAGAACATGAGGGTCGTGCCGGCTCCTCCCTGGCTAATCCGCGCGTCTCCAAATGCGCCAACTTCTGTGCCAAGGGCCTTCCTGGCAAACATGAGGCGAGAACCTCCAACTGTTCAATCCTAAAATCTAGGACTCTCAAGTTCTAGAACACTAGTATCTCCTGCCCCCTGCCTGAACGCCTGGATATTATCTTCCTCAACTGATACCCCTGCCTCTCCCAGCACCTGCCACTGATCACCGGACATCCCTCCACATCCTCCACTTTCGAGGGCTCGTTGGCTTACTAATCCTTGGGTCTTCCACCTTTGGAATCGCGTCTGGACATTTTAGCTAGGTTAGAAGACCATACACCAAATTGGCTAATTAACCGAAAAACAGGCAAGCAAGAGGGCGTTAGCAAGATGGCCATCCGAACCGCCTGTCCTTTCCGCGTCAGCTGTGGGGGAGAATTCTATTTTTGTCGGGCTACGGGGTGGATGGTCTATCTCATCGTATTTCTGTCCACTGGTCGCTTCTGTTTCTAATTTATCTATTTGCCTAGGTTGTTTATTCTTTTTGCGCCCGGGTTGTTGTTTTTTAACACAAAAGTCTACGCTTCAGGCTTTGAAGTATCCAGTCGACTCCCTAACTCAGGCTGTCGTGATCTCGAAAGTTCACTAATAAGGGAGAAATATATCCCTCCCAACAAAATGGCTTTTCGAAATCTACCACCTGGTTTTTGCAGTCGATAGCCAAGTGGTCTCTCCTTTGTTAAATAAGTCAAGACATACGATGGATTTCGGAAACAAGAAGCTCCCTGACAAAAACGATTAAAATAAAGTTGTTTTTAAACCATGGGCGAGTTCAGGTGCCCACAAGGTTTGACGGGAAGTTGGAGAAAAGTCTTGAAGAAGATGATAAATTCACTAGCGTTAATTCGAGACTGGACTGTGTATCCTGCTCATCTCCTGCTGTCCACTCTCTGTCAACGCCTCAACTGTCCCCTGTACCACCTGGCCTGGCCCCGAAGGTCACCTGATGACCTCGACCAATCAGATGGCGATAGGATGAGGGGGACTGGCAAGACGTTTGAATGGGGAAGAAGAATTTATTCCGTTGTGTATCCGTTTTTCTCACCTAAGTTATTAAACCGACTTACTTCTTGTCTTTGTCAGAATAAGTCATTGATCGGAATCTGCGCATTTTGAACTCAGAAAAACCCAATAAATTCATCTTAAATTTAATTTATAAATGTATTTATTACAAAAGATGAGTGTATTTTTTGCATACGAATAAAAAAGACCATTTACTTTTTTACAAATTATTTGATTTTTTACTACTTTTTTAATACTCTAGTTAATTAATTTACATATGTTAATCGACTTCTAACAAAATGCGCTTCTCTTCTTTGATAATTTAAAAGTGAAGAAAATAGGGCTTCGAGGTCTTTAAATGACGAAAATGTTACTCTTTGATCGCCTTAACTTAATGTTGAAAAGATTGTAACTGCCATCTATCGTAGAAACAAGTGAATGTTAATTTGATATTTTCCGGGATAAATAATGGCTAAATACTTTTTCTTTGGGTGAAAAATATATGAAACAATATCGACCCAATGTTATTTTTATTTAGTGTATTTTTTCAAACATTCAGGATTTTATTATTATAAAGAAATTGTACAAAGATACGAAAGTAACTTTTTCTAAACTTATATGTAAATATCAAATCAACCCGAGTGTGGTTTGTGCTTTTCGTGTTCACGCGGTGGTATTACCTCATCGTGTTTAAAAATATATATTTATATATATTTTTTAAAAATATATCTGGTTATGCCTATAACAAATGGAATCTATATTTGGGATTGAGTGATTTACTTATATGAGTATATCTATATATATGTATAATATATATAGTTCTATTTAGATGGAAATTTTTCCGGGAGGGGAAAAAAAAGATCTATAAAAAGCATAGGGCACCTCTCCCGTCAAAATAAACGTCCAAACTAAAGGAAATCAAGTTTTGACGTTTAATTTGACGAGAGAGGCGCCCCCTATGCTTTTTATAGCTCTATTTATTATCTCGTGCTATTATGATTAAATAGTTGTATAAATAAAATGACATTCTAAATTCAGTATTAAGTTCAAATAAGAATAAAAACTGAAGAAAGGAGTACTCACAGGTAGCAGCCATCTCCCGAGTGGCAGCATAGCAACAGAAGGAAGGCGTGCCATTGATCCGTTTAGGATGGCTGTAACTGGACTCCTGCGGCCGGACCTAATGGTGCTTTTGGCAATTATTTCTTATGTCTTTCTTATCGATTCAAATATCTGGAATAACATTGCCCTCAGTCTCTTTTCCCATCGTTATGAAGTTTCTAATAAAAAAAAAGATCTAGCTTTGTTTGATATTGGAAAACTTCCATCTACGTTTTTCCTAAAAGAGAGAGAGTATAAGATGTTATAGCGTTGGCGGATAGGTCATAGTTATATCCTTCTGTACTTGCGTTTTCTATTAAAGGGGTTGATAAATAATTTAATTTTCATAAAAATGGATTATGCAATCCCTTAGTTGATTTTTTTAATCGTAGTATTTTTACATAGACTGGATACATCAGTTGATGTTTTGAAAGATAGCCCCCAAATGATTGCTATATTATTTTTAGTGAAATAAAATAATACCCATATATACATATATTTTTTAAATTATATTTTTTAATTAAAACAATATATATATATACATATATTTAGTATATTTTGAGTTAAATAGTTCACAACCTTCTTCTGATATTTATTATAACCCCATCTCTATATAAAAATATGTATCGACCTTGTAAAAATGGATGTCACAAATAAACAAAGAGGCAGGAGGTAGACCAGACGACGCCATAAACCAGACGGCGACAATGACCCGGCGCCAAGAAAGTGGCGTGATTATAGGAACCAATCAGGACTCTCCGCCATATGCGGGAGTCCAGTATAAAAAGGCTCAGAAATTAGACAAAGTTGTTTTCAGATTGACGCCGTTATACGGTCGGTCGGGTCTCTCACCCCCCCCCCCCCTTCTATCCGTGAGTAGGCTTAGGGCATCCGCGGCGCCCGTGGTTCGACTGCCTTCGTCCGTGGTCTACCTCTACCTCTTGGAGCTACCATCTAGACCTGCCTCTGTTCCTTGCTGTCCCCGTGCGGGAATCCCATCACGCACCCACGACCACGACTGCCCAGTACATTCCACGTCGGCTTATTCGGGGTTACTACAGAACCCGTTAAAGTCGACAGGATAACTGAGGACAGCAGCATGCAGAGGATGACGGAGGCCGGAGACGAATACGTCGCGGATGCCCTCACCAACATGCAGCCCCACTGCGAAGACCTAGTAAGCCGCCTAACAGACGCCATTCGGGGACTAGCCGTGTCTCGTGCCGAGGAGGTCATCATCGCCCCCATCGACATCTCCTGCGCCACGAACATGTTCCCCCATCGGCTCGAACAGGCAGACAAGATTCATCGAAAAATCCTGGCATTGCCCCGCCAACCAGCATCGACGATGTCCCATGGCAACCACCGCAAAAAAGATCACCAAGCCTCATCGCAGCCCACTCCACAAGACCTATTCAAGACATACATCTGGTAGGAGAAATTTCTCTACAGAACTATTTAATGTAACACTATCTCCGTTTGCTCTGAATTAATTATTCGATACCATTTTAATAGCAATAACATTATTATTATAAATCCATTAAGTTCATTATTTTACCATTTTTATAGCATTTCAATTCAAATTTTAAATCTTGTATACCCTCATTTATCAATTTTTACTTTATTTTAAGCAACTTTCAAATTTTTATTCATTACTTTCAATTTTACATTAAAAAATCATATTATATTTTAATTACTCGAATCATATTTTCTAAACTTATTTGTGTGTTTTTTTTAATACCTTATTTATGGCCATAGTATTAATCATTAAATTTATTACGCTCTTTATTTTACTTGACCTATTACTATTCAAATTGATATTTCTCAATATTTAAAAGTTTTAAAAACTAGTCCTAGATTTGTAATTTTATAAATATCAATTTTAAATCATCTCATCTCAAAATGTGCCTCCCATTTTTCCCTCAATTAAAAATACAACTATAAATGCAATATGCGAAAACTAATATCATACAATAAAATTTCCATACCCCATTGCATTTCATTCCTGCCTGTGTTAAATTGTTATTTACGAAACTCTACCGAATTTTATACCCATGCCATAACCTTTTCTCTTAGAAAATTTCGTAAATTCATTATTTTATAATTTTTCTAAACCCAATCACCGCTAATAATCCCCAATCTAACGATTTGTCTGAACATCTTAACGCAAAACTCACCGGGAAGCTGAGGTTACTGAACTTAGAGAATCCAGGAACCTCCTGGACTAAGTTAATTAAGATAGTAACTAATAAATATAACGATACCCCCCATACGATAACTGGATTTCCCCCCGTATTTTTAATGTATAATATAATCCCCTCAGACTTAAATAACCACATAAACCCCTACCCCAATATAATAGAAAGTAGAAAACTAGCAATACAACGTACAAGTGACAGGCACGACAAAGAGAAAATTAAATATGACAACAAACATAAGAACCCACACTTTGATACAGGAGATTTAGTATTAGTAAAGGCGTATCATCATCCAAATAGCGGTAAGTTAGTACCCTACTTTACAGGTCCATATAAAATTACTGAAATAATTTCTGATAATGTCGTACGTATAAATAGACCCAATAGGATTACAGGTAATGATAGCGATACTGTACATGTAAATAAATTACAATATTATAATGAAGAGGTCCTCTATATTTCACCACCCAAACTATATATATATATATATATATATATATATATATATAGAACCCCTAAAAATAAATAGAATAATAGATCCTTTCCGACATTTAGATCCCAACTTGTTTAGTCCAATAGAAAAAAGTATAGCTCATAGATTTTCCGAACCATTTAATCACTTGTCCCCCCCATCTATGCTCATAAAATTAGCGAAATCTAGGTCCTGAAAGTCTGGCAAACAATCCATGTTACATAAATAGCTATTATATTACCGTCCTTCCAAAAACAAAAAACAACTCCGAGTGGCGCCTACCCGTTAGATTGTCGCCTGTTCAAACATACATTTTGATTTCGCACTTTTCTACATTGTTCACATCAATTTTAATTCCTCTCGCATATCCCATATTCCATTAACACATTTCGCATGATCATAACACATTTATTTATACACTAGTTAATTATTCAATTCTTTTATAGCCTACCTTTTCCCAAAGAATTCACACCCACGATTTCAATATTACAGATTAAATTTAATGATCCTTGTAATTTATGTGTTAGGAATGATATCCCTTTAACTTTTATGAATATTATTAAGAATTACTCAAATATTTTTTCTACTAACAAATATAACATCCCAAAATTGAAAATTCCCCTATCAATATTAGAACAAAACATCTTCGCCAATGCCATCCATCAAGCTATCACCTTTTTTATATTTGTATGCTATATGTCTTTATTTTATTTTTCTATACCTCAACCAATCAGCCATTATAAACCATCCAAGCCAACATTATTATATAGTTATTATTGTCATTGCTCATTATATCTTAGAATTTTCAACCATCAGCAATCTTTTGAATCATTACTATTCGACTATTTTTCATCTGTCAGCATATATAGATTCTAAAACGTTAAAAATTCAAGCTTTTTAAACATCATTTGAGTTTTTTTTATATAACATTTATATATTTTTAAAAATACCTTAAGATCGTCTTATTTCTTATATCATTGTTTTTTATTAGATTATTATTATTTTCTCATATTGACGCCTCTCTCTCTCAATCCTATCTTCCCATCCTATACCACTTATTCACACCTCCTTAACCCATCTCCTCTCAACCTCATAGTCTCCCATAGGGTTCCTGTTACCACCCATTTTATTATTTTTTTAAATTAATTCATCTATTGGACCATCCTTCCTCGGTATACAATTCCCGATAACGAGTTCAGGAAATCCAAAGATTTCTTCTTTTTTTTTTTATCCATCACCCGACAACATCATTCATTACATTCAACTATGTCGGGTTGTTCAATAATCATTGGCAACAGTACCCTTAACCTTCCTTACCTTCCATATTTCCCGCAGTCAAGAATCTCCTGCTCGCCAAACAAACTTTTATTTTTTTATTTTGATTCAACCAGCTGGCTCTACCTTCCTCGCTGTACATTTCCCAACAGTGAGCTCAGGCGACCAGTTCGAGTTTTTTTTTTTCTCAACGCTCGGATCATCATTACAACCATCATTCTTACCATTTTATTACTATTTTTTTTTTCAATTTTAATCCGAACTCAATCATTGGCAACAGACAACTCTTGACTCCACTTTTCCCACTTCTCCATTTTCAACTTACCTACCTCCCCTGTCTGATCTAATGTTGATTATGAAAAGTCTTGGCAGTTCGGTCAATGAAAACAATACCTCACTTACACAGGCACGTATTGCATTGCCGAACGCCATTACAAAATTCAACTCAGACTTCCCCTCTTTTTACCACTGCGTCACTCTAAACCTTCAGATATCCATTATAAGTTTATTTGTAACATTTTACTACTTTTGATAAGTTCGTTTTCCCTCTTCTCTATCTCTCTCTCTCTCTCACCATGTGAGACGTCTCTGAAATTATAATTTAGAAAAGAATAAAAAACAATTCATAATGACATTTCAATTTACTTACCACTTTTGACTTTTCCAAACATCGTCTAATTTGCGTTTATAAGCATTGCATCACGTGGGGAACACACTAACCTAAATACTTACTATATTTTAAAATCTTATTCATTTATATTTTTACGATCCTTGATGTGTGCCATTTTATATTTTAGAATCAATCCATATATTTTAGGATATTTCTTTTACATTAAAATATTTATTTTTCTTCCATCCCTAAACAGTTAAAACCATTAGCCAACCTATATAAACATCACCTGAAACCTTATATTCTTTGACATCATTTGTTTTAATTTTCCATGGCCTACGTCTAAGCTACTTTAACTTAAAAATTTTGTTTTAACAGTGACGCCTTATACCAACTGTCCCTTCTTATATCTTGATCCTTCCAACTCTGCCTTCCATACTTCTCTCCTCTCTTGATCATTTTCCATTGGCCTTCTATGCCTTCGTTCTAACCACCCCTCGTCCATCGCAGAGTTCCCGTTAGCCGACCTTTTTTTTATTGATTTGTCCCAGTGGACTACTCCTTCCTCGCCATCCCATCCTGATGGTGTGTTCAGGAAAATCCATGGCTTATTATTATTTTTATTTACACCCGGGTCACCGTCCCAGCATTTTTCATTTCAGTCTTTTTTCCTCAAACCTGGGTTCAATCAATCAATGGCAACAGTCGAGCCCTGTTTTCACAATCTACCTCCATCCTCTAACCTCTTCAACGGTTCCTGAGACTCCTGCTCGTCAACAATTTTTAATTTTTATTTTTTAATGATTCATCGACCTGGTACACTCTTCCTTCCCATGTTAACTCCACACGGAGAGCTTGGGTAACCAGCGAGATTTTTTTTTCTCTAACGCTCGACCCAGGCCATCATCAGCACGATGCGCCCACTCATTTTTCGTTTAATTTTATTTTTCATCTGGTCGAGCTCAATCACCGACAACAGCGCAGCTCTTGAGCCACCATCTCTTTTTAACCTCTCTCAGAAAAAAATTCTTTCCCATATTCTCCCATTACCTACCTCTCCTTCGATCTTCACGCCTTTTGCCCATCTGATCTAATGCTACTTACAGAACATCTTGAGATTGCTGAACCCTGAAAACAATACTTCGCTTCTAAGCTCGTATTGCAGGGCAGGACTTCTGAGATGTCCTTTGCAGAAACCAATTCAGACCTTCTTCCATTATTCCTCACTGCGTTACTACCTATCGCAAACCTTTTGCTTAAGTCAATTTTCTTTTATATTTTATTTTACTTTTATTATCTCTACTTCTCCTCCTTCCTGTATTACATCCCTGAAACTATGTTGTAAATACTCAAGGCACCTTAAGTAACAAAAAACTGTAACTAGTATATCAATTTTCCCAAATATTTACTTTCGCTATTGTGTGTGTTTACTTTAAATTTATCCTTCCTGTGTACTCTTCTTATATATTTTTTGTAGTTTTATAATATTATATCAGTGTGTCACCACTACTCCCCTTTATCTTTATTTTTATTCTAGTAACTAATTTGTGCCCCAAATTATTTCCCATTTAATAGGTTTACTAGCTTTTTTCTCATTTATTTGTAAATAGACTTACAGTTTTACTAGTTTTGTGGTGTTGGACTTTGTTTTCTAACTGTAGATAAAACATTTCAATATTAATCGATAATATCATTTTGTTTATTAACCATCAACATTAATGCCATCAACTACCAATCAACCCTTTATATATTATTACCTTTAATATTTTTATTTTCTTTTTTTTTTCATCATGTTTAGACTTAGAATTTTACAACTTCAACTATTTTAGGCACGATTTTAAAAAACCGACACCTAACAATATTTATAATATTTCTTAAACAGATAAAACATTTATCATTTTATTTTTCTTAATAGATTTTCAAAATGTTATTTTTGACGTTTCCCTTACAACCTCTAACTCTATCCCATGAACCTTTCCTCCCAACTTTTTAAATCGATCAAGAGATTATTGTTCGTTAGCCATTTTCTTTTTTTTTATTGATTAAACTAACTAGAAGACCCTTCCTCGCTATATCATTCCCAATAGTGAGCTCAGGAGACCCAGTTAGATTTTTTTTTCTCATCGTCCGGCTCATCATTTTCTCATTTTTCAACTTTTTCTTTTCACCACACAAATCGGACACAATAAAAATTGACAGCAATAAATCTCTTACATCCACCTCCCCTTTTCCGCATCCTTCAAACCTCCAACTACCTTCCAAGGGATTCCAGTTCGCCGAACATTTTTGTTTTTTTTTTCATTGATTAATCCGACTGGAACAATCCTTACTCGCTATACCATTCCCAATAGTGAGTTCAGGATATCCAGCGCGATCTTTTTTTTTTCTCATCGCCCGACTCATCATTTCAATTCACTATTTTTTCAAATTTTCATTTTTTTTTTCATAATTCAACCGGGCACAATCATTATGGACAACAGGGATCCCTCTTACCTCTACCTCTTCCTTTTACATCCATCAATCTTCCCACCTCTTTTCACTGTCTGAGCTAATGATGCAGACGGAATATCTTGGGCCTTCTGTTAATGAAAACAATGCCTCACTTAAACAAGTTCGCATTGCATTGCAGAATGCTTGGGATACTACTTTGCAGAAACATGCTCAGATACCCCCTTTCCCTTTTTCAACCTTAGCGTCACATTATACGTTCAGTTAATAAAGTAACTACATTTTTTCTCTCATCTTTTATGCAATAAGATATTATTTTCCTTGTACGATTCATTTTACCATATTTACCATTTTGTATTATATACTTTCTCTTAATCTTTTATCATTCATTTTGTGCGTTTTTATTTTTATAACCTTGATTTTATTGATACACCACCATTACAACATCTTTCTCTTTTGAACTTGTAGCCAGTGTTGGGCATTTAAAAATTATTTTTCAATTAAATTGAAGCGCAATTAACAATTAATTAATTGTTAATTGTAAAAATACAATTAACAATTGATTAATTGTTAATTGTGAAAATTACAATTAACAATTAATCAATTGTTAATCTTTAATAAATCATTTTAATTAATATTTGCCCAACACTGCCTGAGATAAAAAGTGTTTTTATTAAATACAACACACCTTTACCATCGTCAGCTGCAGTTGAACGCTTTTTTTCTTTTGCGACAATGACAAATCTGCCAAAGAGTCACAAATTGTCGGACAGCATGTTCGAGAAGAGAGTGGTACTGAAATGCAGTGTTGGGCATTAAAAACTTATTTTTCAATTAAATTGAAGTGCAATTAACAATTAATTAATTGTTAATTAGAAAAGTGCAATTAACAATTAATTAATTGTTAATTGTATGAATACAATTAACAATTAATTAATTGTTAATTGTAAAAATACAATTAACAATTGATTAATTGTTAATTGTGAAAATTACAATTAACAATTAATCAATTGTTAATCTTTAATAAATCATTTTAATTAATATTTGCCCAACACTGCTTGTAGCTTAATATTAATTTTAACTAATTTGTATACAAATTATTTCTTTTCTTTTTTTATAATAGGTTTGTTAGGTTATCATTCATTACATGTCATTCCCCCAACCAAACCTTCATCACCGGGGACGCATTCTGTAGTATATTTTGAGTTAGATAGTTCACAACCTTCTTCTGATTTTTATTATAACCCCATCTCTATATAAAAATATGTATCGACCTTGTAAAAATGGATGTCACAAATAAAGAGGCAGGAGGTAGACCAGACGATGCCATAAACCAGACGGCGACAATGACCCGGCGCCAAGAAAGTGGCGTGATTATAGGAACCAATCAGGACTCTCCGCCATATGCGGGAGTCCAGTATAAAAAGGCCCAGAAATTAGACAAAGTTGTTTTCAGATTGACGCCGTTATACGGTCGGTCGGGTCTCTCACCCCCCCCCCCCCCCCCTTCTATCCGTGAGTAGGCTTAGGGCGCCCGTGGTTCGACTGCCTTCGTCCGTGGTCTACCTCTACCTCTTGGAGCTACCATCTAGACCTGCCTCTGTTCCTTGCTGTCCCCGTGCGGGAATCCCATCACGCACCCAAGACCACGCCTGCCCAGTACATTCCACGTCGGCTTATTCGGGGTTACTACATATATATTAATAAATAAGGAAATAACACGCTATATATGATTATTTGAGAAGCAGTCGTGATAATGGCAAGTGGTAAATACGCACACAGTAGGCAGGATCCAGGAGAAAATATCCGCGTGGAGTAGATCGGAGAAGAAAGAGAAGATCGGAGGACCACCCTGGGGACAACTGGCATCAATACCACCTCAAAGCGAACTGTCCCCTAATCATCAAACCCAGGTGCTTTTAAACTATTCTCGGGAGGCTAAAATAGTGACAACATTGAAGGTGACCCCCATGTCCCTGAAACGTCTATTTTTAGAAGGCAGGACGTGTTGCCGACTAGAGGTGTGCCCTGGGATGATGGGAATCGAACCCACAGTGTTCCGCTTACCGGGAAGATGCCATGTCCACTAGGCTACCCTGAACTAGAGGTGTGATCTTACTAACAAACTTTATTTTTCGTCTCCTTATATTTCCATACAGAGATCATATTTATTCAAATATTTCTATAAGATTCATTTACACATGTAATGTTATGACACATAAACGTATATATATGGGGGGGGGGGGATAGAAAAATGGTCAGGTGTTGATATTTAAAACTAGATGGCTTTTTGCCATCTAAAATGTTCATGTGAGCGGTCAGAATATGCATTTTTTTGTTTATTAATATATATATATATATATTTTTTTTTTAATGGAAAAAAATGAAAAATAGGTGGGACAGGTGTTGATATTAAAATAAAAACTTTAAAAAATATATATATTTTTTGAAGATTAAGCAATCCATAATTAAAATTATATTTTAAAAATATTCATATATTGGATTTTTATAATAATATCAATGTTCCAATATTTCGAGGGGCAACTCGCCTCTCTTTATCGAGGATGTTTGTGTTTTTTACTAAAACATGCGAGAACGCGCACACCACTCTCGTTCTACAAGGCCAATGAAAGAATTGTATCTTTGATTTAGATATTACATTCAGTATATATACAGCTAACAATTATATATAATATTACAGATCAATACCATTATTATTATTTTGTCTACACATTGTTCTTGAAATAGAGATTTATATACAACAGTGTAACCGTAAATAATTGTGTGCATACATATTAATTCTAAATTAATGATAAAATTTTGAAGGAAAATAAATGAGTAAATTAAAAGTATATACGTAGTTATTTACAAACAATTAGGATATGAAGTCTTTATAAATTTCTGGAAACAGGTAAATCACTTAAAGATCGTATTAATCAACATAAATCAGCTATAAAAAACTACAAACCATTATCCCTCCTAGTTGACCACTCCCTAAATAATAGTCATATACCAGATTTAAACAAGCATCAATTATATACAAAAATATTACAGAAAAGCATTGTGACTGTTTTTAGAAAGTCGGGCTTCTGTCGAAGATAAACAAAGTATAAACAGAAAAATTGATTTTCCAGAAATTTATAAAGAATTCATATCCTAATTGTTTGTAGATAACTATGTATATACTTTTAATTTACTCATTTATTTTCCTTCAAAATTTTATCATTAACTAGCGGATGTACCCGGCTTCGCCCAGGTTTTTCTCGAGGGAATGTTTGTAGTCTAGTAATAAGAAAATATACTACACCTAAAAACTATCAGAGAAAAGAGAAACCACGGAAGGTGAACAGAAAAATGCTTACAATGGATGTTATGTTTACGATATCAAGTTAAATAAAAACAAAGATAAAATTTGCATATGTTGGTCACTATAAATTTGTATATTTGTTA
Source organism: Cordylochernes scorpioides (assembly GCA_030710605.1). Classification (NCBI taxonomy): domain Eukaryota; kingdom Metazoa; phylum Arthropoda; class Arachnida; order Pseudoscorpiones; family Chernetidae; genus Cordylochernes; species Cordylochernes scorpioides. Next base: position 109,595,335 of record CP092886.1, on the reverse strand, counting down.
GGCGAAATTAGAAACATGATAAAACAATTGGGTATTTAAAAACAAATGTAGAAATAAAAGTTGAAGTATAATAAACAATGTTAAAGATTAGTTTTAATTATTAATCAAGATTGTGTGTGAATATGTGAGAAAGATGTAATATCGTTGTTGTTTTCTTGGCCGACTGTTTTACATATGGTGTTATCTTAAAATTGCTTGTTTAGAATATTTTTTAGATTGAGATTATTAGCTAGTATGTAAAAAAATTAACTCTGTTGAAATTTAATTTTGTATTTATATATAAATAAAATTAACTCTGTTGATTTTTTTTGTATTTAATCGATAACAGCGAAGTTACGCATGTTAATGTTAGGAAATATATTTTGATGTTAAGCAAAACCTGCTCCATCTCGTTTTACATAAATGTTGAAAATTTGGTTGAAATTGATGCATTGTAACGAAAGTTTTTAGTGGTGTCCACTTATGAAATTTCCATTTTATTAATATAGATTTAGAATTAATATGTATGCACGCAATTATTTACGGTTACACTGTTTTATAGAAATCTCTATTTCAAGCACAATGTGTAGACAAAATAATAATAATAATTATATTGATCTGTAATATTATATATAATTGTTAGCTGTATATATACTGAATGTAATATTTAAATCAAAGATACTGTTTAATTTAGTTAGAATATTTATGTTTATTTAATCGTAGAAACTTTCTCCTTGGGATATTAAAAATATAAAGTTAAGTGCCAGGAGAAAATGTTTTTTATTAATTAAAAAAAAAAAAAACTAGATTAATAAAAAACATTTTCTCCTGGCACTTAACTTTATATTTTCAATATTTATGTTTATATAAAGGTTTAATATAATTTTTCTATGATTGTGTAAATATTCATTGAATTTATCATCATCACCTTATTTGTTTACAAAAATGTTATATGAAAAATAAAGAAATGTAATAGAGCGAAATGGTTGCCCTCATGTTTACTGATCCAATGTTTTAATAATCTAAGGTTTATGTTGTAAGAAAATTATACATTAAGAAGAATTATACATTGGTCAACTCGAGCCCGATTGAACGTAAGTAAAAGTCAAGTTTAAATTGATCGAAAAAAAAGGGCAACTTATAAGTAATTTGTAACCATATATTTCAACTAAAAGTATTTGGGGAGAGAATTTAATAGCAATTATGGATGTAGAAACTTTAATTAAAAAATTAAAAAGGATAAAAAAAACTATAAAAGGCATAGAGGAAAATATCGAATCCATCGTGTCTATGGTAGATATTAATGCAACGAAATGCAAACTAGATTATGCAAATAATGATTTGATGAAAATTAGGGATATTTTCTTGCATCAACTTGAGGATGATGATTTGAATGACGAAGTGGAAATTTGTATAGATAAGTGTATAAGATTATTAACTTTATTAACATCATGAAACGCGATATCCCAAACTCAGGGATATTTGCGCCAATACATTTCACTGCATTACAGCAATACGGCTATATACAATCCTGTTCAATTCATTATTTTACATAAATTAACTAAAGAAAATTGTCCAAAGAAAAACAAACAACAAAGCAAAACACACAGAGCAAGCATCGCAGTTCTTTTTTTTTTTTTCTAAGATTCCTTCTCTTTTTTCCAATTCAAGAGAAAGTTGTATATGTATTTACAAAATTGATCAAAATTTTTATACTTTTCTTTTTTGTCTACAAATTCATCAAGCTGTCCAATACGACCAAATCTATTTTCCCTAAAATCCCGGAAAATTGGGCACTCCAGAAGTAGATGTCTCGCGTCTTGAATTTCACCTCCGCAGAAGCATCCTGGTTCCTTCACGGCGCCGATAGTTGCCAAAAATTTCCCAAAATTGCCATGATCTGTAATGAATTGGATATTATAAAAATTTGGACGGAAAAATCTTGGAATTCCTAATACGAAAAAGCTTCTGAAAATTTCATTAGTGTTCTCAAAAATTTCATTCATTTTTGCGTGTAAGAATGATTTGACTATACTTGGAGCATGGGGTTCGTAAGTAATTAGATCTTCAATGGACATTTGAGCTAGATCAAATTTGATTATTCTGGATTCTATATAATCTGTTAGGAGTGGAATTTTTGCCAAGCTATGCACACAGTTTGATGAAGTGGTTTTGTATGCTCTAACTGCCCATAAAATGATCTGGTACTGCATGGAGTTCAGTTTTTGTTTACAACGATTGTTTAAATATTTGAACCAAATTTCAGAACCGTATGTAAGTACAGGCCTAATTATTGTTTTGAATAAAGTTAACCTCTTTTGAGTGTCTAAACCCCACATTTTGCCACTTAGTGAACATAATAAATTTTTCATACGTCCTGCCTTACACAGAATATCATTAACATGCGGTGTAAAGTTAACTTTGTTTTTCCATTTGTGATTAGAAAATTTCATTCCCAGAATTTTTACTTGCTTGACCGGCATTATTATATTGTTATTAACCTTAATAGGTATTTTTTGTCTGTTATGTAGGTATAGCATATTAGTCTTCTCTCTACTGATCGTTAATTTATTTCTATTACACCATTGGATCACATAATTTAAGGTGTATTCACTTGCGGTTTTTAGTCCTTCAATAGTCTTATTCCAGCAAATTATTGTAACGTCGTCTGCATAACATATAATATCTGCATTCATTGAATCAAAATTTATCAACAAATCATTTAGCAAAATATTCCATAGAAGTGGAGATAAAGGTCCACCCTGTGGACATCCTTTAGTTAGTTTCTTATAAAAGGTTTCTGATTCGTATGTAAATTTCACCTCCCTTTCATTATTCAAATAAGATTTTATGATCCGTATTAAATCTGAAGGAACATCATCATTATCCATTCTTTTTATAATAGCAGGCCACCATGCATTGTCGAATGCACCCGCAATATCTATAGCTATCAAGGAAGTCAATTCTTTTTGTTTATGTTTCAATATAGTTTCTATAATTTTATCCATTCCAGTAATTGTTGATCTAGATTTCATAAAACCATGCTGCCTTGAGCTCATTAAATTATTCTCTAAATAATAGTTACTTAATTTATTTTTTATTATATTCTCAAATGTTTTAGATAGATTAGATGTCAATGATATAGGTCTATAACTTTTATTTATTTCATAATTCGTTTTGCCTGGTTTTGGAATTATTTTTAAGAATGATTTTTTCCATTCATCCGGATAATATCCCATTTCTATACATTTATTGAATAATTTATGCAGAATTGGGATTATTTTTATTTTAGCCTGTCTAATCATATTGTTACTAATGTAATCAGGGCCCGGTGCTTTTTTAATATTTGTTTTTAAAATTGTTTCCTCTATTTCCTTAGATTCGATATAAACACTACTTTTATTTTTATATTTAGGCGTATAATTTCTAATCAAAATATGATCATCTTTATCCAAACCTCCAATATCATCCTGAAATAGATCGTTCATTAAACTTTTTATTTTGTCGGTCTTTAAATGATCTGGTAAATTATCTATTAGTGGTAAACCTAAATTTCTATTTTTCGATCTCAATGACTTGAATATCCTATAAGCATTACCAAATGAGTTATTTGAATGACTTTCTTCTATAAAAATTCTCCAACTCGCTCTTTTTGCCTTTTTACTTTTATTTAAATATTTATTTCTCATTGATTTATAGGTCTTTTCAAGGACCTTTCCATGTCGGTAATACAAATTTCTAATATAGTGGAAATCGTTTTTCATTTTCTCCAGCTTCCCATCCCACCAGTATGTATTTGTTTTATGATTTCCGCTTCTTGTCTTGACATTTAGTGACAGATAAGCTGCCTCTTTAATTATTTGTGTGAGAGTCTTTACAATGTTGTCAATATCTTTGATGTTTGACGCGTGGTTTATCATGGTGATAATATTATCTACGTCTTGTATTGCTATTTTTTCGGTGAATGTTTTCCAATCAGCATCTTTTTCTATAAATTTCCATGTTGAGTTTTGAACTGTCCTTTGCCTGTTAAAATTGTGATAAATGTCAAAGGTTATTGCTACGTGATCTGAAATGTGCGTCAATATAGTCGTCTTCCAGTTTTGTACCAAACCTATTGATTTTTTGTTTGAAATCGTAAGATCTATAAAGCTAGAATTTCGGCAGGTGGGTATCTTAAGATTATGAATAAATAGGTTATGTTCATCTATGATGGAGTGGAATTTGAAACCATTGGAGTTTGTTGTCGGATCAAACCAGACTGGGTGTCTAGAATTAAAGTCACCACATAGTATAATAGGTTGTTGATTGTAGGTCTCCAGAAGCTCTTGGATAAATTTTCTATGAGTGTCATTAAATCTATGTGGATGTATATAAAAGTTTGCGATAATAGTATTTGATTTTGCTGAATTTAAAGAAGTGGTTGTACAAAAGGAGTTTGTGAATTTATTGATTTTATTAAATTTTAAACTCTTATTCATAAAGATCGTTGCAGTATAAATTTGTTCATCTGTCGTTGAATGCACTATTTGAGATTCCAAATCGAAAATTACATCTCTATCAATCAGATAAGGTTCCTGTATTAGGATGATATCTGGTGGGTTGTCTTTTATAGAAGCTTGAAGCTCATTCAGTGCCAAGATACTTTTTCTTACATTTTGTTGTAAACATTTAATTCCTTTTCCCTGCATGATATTCAAACTAAATAAACAAAAATCTTAGCTGCGAAATTTGCCTAATTGTCGGTTGGATCATATCTCGTTCGTTGGATAATTCTGTCTATCTGTATTTTGTATAGAGGACAGTCCGAGGAATTAGCTCTATGATTCGGCGAGTTTCTAAATTTAGGATGTTTTAGACAGTTATAACAATTGCAAATTTTTGAACAGTCATGAATTCCTTGCGCGCCGCATAATTTGCATATCTCGACGTTAGTACAATCGGCCAATTTATGGTATAAGATTAAAGTGTGAATTAGATTTAAAGCATAATGGGCAAGAACAATCTGAAAAAAAAAAAGAAGTTAATATACATGATAAAATGCCTAAACTTGAGTTGCCAACTTTCAATGGCAGATTAGAATCATGGCTTTCATTTAAAGATCTATTTTTTTCTGCAATTGGTTCTAACTCACAAATACCTGATATTGAAAAGTTACAATATTTGAAAGGCCAACTGAGAGGCGAAGCCCTAAGACTGATCAACGCATTTCCAATTACAGCCGATAATTATGTTGAGGTTTGGCAAACTTTATTAACAAGATATGATAACCCAAAGGATCTAATTTTCACCCAAATAGATAATGCATTAAGATTACCAAAATTAGCCGATGACAACCATAATTCAATATTTAAACTTCTAGATAGCTGCAACGAAATAATAAGAACAGTGAAGGTATTGGGTTACCAAATCGATAGTTTATCTGAGGTATTTTTCGTCAAGATCATACAAGATAAGCTTGATAAAACCACAAGAAAACAATGGGAATTGCAGAACAACCCAAGAGTTGTGCCTTCAATTAAGGATTTAATGGAATTTTTGGAAATTCACGCAAAAAGCTTGCAGAATTTACCAAATAAAGATTCAAATGTGGAGAAACATTCAATGAAAAAGGAATTACAAAAGGTGAATGTTTATAATTCATATATGATAAAATGTCTTAAATGTGAAGGTGCACATGCTCTTTCAAGCTGTAATTTATTTTCTAAATTACCTGAGTCAGAGAGAGTGAATTTTGTTAGTTCGGCTAAATTGTGTTTCAGATATTTAAAGCCAAACCATTTAGCAAAGAATTGTTATTGCAAAAACATTTGTCAAATTTGCAAGAAAAGACACCACACTTTGATTCACCAAGAAACCAAGGTTCAAGAAGTTGATGAAGGGAAATTTGAGTGTGGAAAAGACATCAAAAATACAACTTGTCTTTTAAGTAATGAGAAATATTTTTCAAATGTCATGCTTACAACCGCTAGAATTAAAATCAAGGATAACAATGGTGTGCTTCAGACATGTAGAGCCTTGATAGACTCAGGGTCTCAGGCGAACTTTATATCAGGACATTGTAGAAAAAGACTAGGACTTGAATATGTTACCTTACACTCGCAAATATCGGGAATATCGGGACATTTTGCGAGTCACTCTTATGGACTTGTGGAGTTTGAATTTACGCCACATTTCAAATCCGATGAACTTTTGAAGGTGAACGCCTTGGTGTTGGATAAGTTGACAAATAATTTGCCAACTCTTACATGTCCAAAGTCAAACTTGGCGCATCTCAAAACCATGCCTCTGGCTGATCCAGATTATAATATTTCTGCTCCCATCGACATATTAATTGGTGCTGAGTTAGCTATGACCCTGTTCACTGGCGAGTCCGCTATCGGCGATGAAGAACAACTAACCGCTACTTCTTCTAAATTAGGATGGCTCCTTTCTGGAAGAGTTTCCTCTAAGGGTAGTAGGAGAAGTATTAGGAATATCATTCAGTCACATCATGCATGCCTGGAAACCCAAAATATAGTCGAAAAATTTTGGAAATTGGAATCCATTCCTGATGTGACGTCTATATATATCTAAGGATGAAAATGAAAGTGAAATCCATTTTGTGGAAACACATGGAAGGGATTCCACAGGCAGATATGTTGCACAACTGCCATTTCGGAATAACTGCCAATTAGGAGATTCAAAATCCAATGCGATCAAAAGACTTTGTTCTTTGGAAAGATCTTTGATTCCTCGACCTGAAGTTTATGACCAATATAGAAGCTTCATTAAGGAATATCTTGAATTGGGACATATGAGCTTAGTACCAAAGGAAGATATCATTAAGGGAAGGTCTTATCTGCCTCATCATCCTGTAATAAAGGAAAAAAGTTGCACCACCAAATTGCGAGTAGTATTTGATGCATCAGCAAAGACTGATTCAGGTTTGTCCTTGAATGATGCTTTAATTCCAGGGCCCAAAATTCAACAGGATTTGTTTCAAATCATTCTGAGATTCAGAATTCATCCTGTTGCTATAAATGCTTATAGCGCCAAGATGTATAGGCAAATTAGAATATCACAAGAAGACTCGGAATTCCAAAGAATTGTATGGCGGAATGATCCTCATGATAAAATAAAGGACTATCGGCTAGAAACTGTCACTTATGGGACTAGTTGTGCACCAATTTTGGCCACTCGTATCATCAAACAGTTGGCTTTGGATGAGCAGAGTGAGTTTCCAAAAGCTAGCAAAATAGCATTGACAGATTTTTATGTTGATGATCTAGTAACTGGAACTTTTTCAGTAGATGAAGGCAAGAATTTCGTGCAAGAACTCTATGGTTTACTAAGTGCGGGAGGCTTCGAACTTCGTAAGTGGACCTCCAAAGTTCCTGATGTTCTGTCACTTTTACCAAATCATTTAAGATCCATCAACACAAATATTGGGTTTGAGGAATCCAAGGAATTTGTCAACATTTTAGGCCTTCAATGGCAACCTAGAACTGATGGTTTCACATTTAAGGGAATAGCTCTGCCACTGAACTCTATGACAAAACGAGGAATACTATCACAGGTTGCTAAAATATTTGATCCACTGGGTTGGATCTCACCATTTACGACCACTATTAAACTGATTTTGCAAGAACTTTGGAAGACTGGTTTGGAATGGGATGACCCAATTCCAGAGGAACTAAGAAGGAAGCTGACTTTGATAAACCAGGATCTTCCATCGCTAGAGCACATTCAGATCCCAAGATGCGTGGTACCAGATAATTTTATGAAGGTAGCATTTCATGGATTTTGTGATGCATCAGAGAAGGCATATGCTGCATCTCTGTATCTAAAGGTGATCCTCTCAAACACAAGCGCTAAGACATTTCTCTTAGTGGCAAAAACAAGAGTCGCACCTATGAAGGTGGTTTCACTTCCAAAGTTAGAATTATGTTCTGCTCTACTTTTGGCAAGATTAGTGAAAACTGTATATGATAACCTTCCTCTTACCATCAATGAAATTTATTTATGGTCTGATTCTACTATAGCCTTATGCTGGATCAATTCCGAACCGTGCCGATGGAAGACATTTGTGCCAAATCGAGTTGCTGAGATACACCGGCTTGTCTCCGGGGTTTGGTGCGATGTTGATGGAAGGCAGAATCCAGCAGACTGTGCATCACGTGGAATATTTCCATCCGACTTAGTAGAACATCCACTATGGTGGAATGGGCCACCATGGCTAATTGAACCTGCCCTTGAAATTAAGAAATTCATTAATAGCTCCAAGGAAGAATTTAAAGAAGAAGAAAAAATCAAGACGTATTTTGGTACAATTGAGTGTGAAATTCCATCCATTGTGATAAACTGCTCATCATTAACCAAACTGAAATGTATCATAGCTTGGTGCTTAAGATTTGTCAACAACAGTCGAATGCCTTCACATTCAAGGAACAGGGAGCCCTTAACATTAAGAGAGTTGAATGATGCCCTGTTGACAGTTGTTAAGTGTGTTCAATCTATTGAATTTTCCAAAGAAAAGCATTGCCTGTTAAGCAACAAGCCAATCCCGAATAAGAGTAGAATATACAATCTATGTCCCTTTTTGGATTCAAGGGGAATCATTAGAGTTGGCGGACGATTAAAAAATGTAAATGTTTATGGTGATCGGATTAATCAAGTTTTACTTCCAAGATCACATCATCTTATGTATCTCTTATTGTAAACAATGTTCATGTCCATAATCTACACTCATCAACTCAAGCTACGCTTGCAGCAATAAGAAATATATTATGGATACCTTCTGGAAAAAATGTTGTACGGAAAATTTTAAGAACATGCATGAAATGTGCTAGATTTCGTGAAAAAAAAAAAAAGAAGCTCCTTTTCAATTAATGGGAAATCTACCTTTTGCAAGGATCAACAGATCAAGGCCGTTTTTGGTAACTGGAATAGATTTTGCAGGACCTTTTCTGATTAAACGGAACATGGGACGTACAACTTCAACCATGAATGCTTACGTTGCCTTGTTCATATGTTTCAGCACTCGGGCCATTCATCTAGAATTAATCAGTAGTCTGACCACAGATGCTCTCATATCCACAATAAGAAGGTTCATTGCTCGAAGAGGTAAACCAGCAACAATTCATAGTGACAACGCCACTAATTTTGTTGGTGCGCATAAGATTATTGGGAAACTATGTCACAATGCCAGTAAAGTTCTTACGAATTCAGAGGGAATTCAGTGGGAATTTATTCCACCATCAGCTCCACATTTTGGTGGACTTTGTGAAGCCGGAGTTAAGTCCATTAAATATCATCTTAGAAGAACAATGGGCAGTGCTTTGCTAAATTTTGAAGAACTAACAACATTGTTAGCACAAATTGAAGCTTGCCTGAATTCGCGACCTCTTTGTCCTCTTTCTGAGGACCCTGAAGATCTACAGGCATTGACTCCTGGTCACTTCTTAATTGGTGGTTCTTTAACAGCGCTTCCCGATGAAGATGACATCATAGCAATGAGTTTGCCAAATAGATGGCAATTAATTCAAAAATCAATGAATCATTTTTGGACAAGATGGTCCCAAGAATATGTGTCACAACTTCAACAAAGATCCAAATGGTGTAAGCCCCAACCCAACATTAAGGAAGGATCCCTGGTGTTGATAAAGAATGAACAACAACCTCCACTAGCATGGAAGATTGGAAGAATTTCAAAGGTGTTTCCAGGAGATGACGCTAGAATCAGAGTGGTAGAAGTCAAGACTGCTAATGGGACTTACAGAAGACCTATTGTAAAATTATGTTTGTTACCTATATAATGTTTTTTGATGGTCCCCCATCAAGTTGGTGGCGGGAGAATGTTTAATTTAGTTAGAATATTTATGTTTATATAAAGGTTTAATATAATTTTTCTATGATTGTGTGAATATTCATTGAATTTATCATCATCACCTTTTTTGTTTACAAAAATATTATATAAAAATAAAGTAATGTAATAGAGCGAAATGGTTGCCCTCATGTTTACTGATCCAATGTTTTAATAATCTAAGGTTTATGTTGTAAGAAAATTATACATTGAGAAGAATTATACAGATACAATTCTTTCATTGGCCTTGTAGAACGAGAGTGGTGTACGCGTGCGCGCATGTTTTAGTGAAAAATACAAACATCCTCGATAAAGAGAGGCGAGTTGCCCCTCGAAATATTGGAATATTAAAATTATTATAAATCCACTCTTTTTTAAATATAATTTTAATTATGGATTGCTCAATCTTCAATATATATATATATATTATATTTTTTAAAAAAAGTTGAGAGTTTCTGCTTGATATTTGATTCATGTTGAGGATTATTGTAATGGTGGTGCAGTCGTGGCTATAATATTGAAAGAATAATGGTTTTGATCAGATATTGCTTTATTGAGCTGAGAAATGAATTCATATTAAAAACATAATTTTGTACAAGTACAGCCTGGCTTAAGGCGTAAGAATAAAAATATGAAAAACAAAGAATATTTACATAATTACATATGGTTTGAGCCGACCAGCGGGGAAGAACAACAACGAGATTTTATATGGGAAGCATGACCTCTGGCGGTCGATTTAAACAGAGTATTTATATTTATGACATTATAATTTTAAATAAAATAACATTTTAACATAATTCTAAATAAAATATTTTAATTGAACATTATAAATAAATTATTTTAATATAACATATATATATATATATATATATATAAATTAAATGGCATATTTTGGATAAAAAATAAAACAAACATTTTATTTAATACAAATGCCAATATTTCAATAGGCTATACGCCTAACTTCGTCAGGGCTTTCTTGTTTTTGAACTGCTTTGGTTCATCACGTGATGCCTTCAAGCGACGATATATAAATATTTACAACTCTGGGGCTAAAATTTAAAATATATACACACAAACAAATATAAATAAGAATAGACTATATATGTACATTTATAAAAATAAAAAATAATATATGATTCCTAATAAGTATAATAAAAGAATTTTAAATCGATTTGAACTGTAAATATAACGGAGGGATGTCAATTTTTCTATTAATACTGTTGGTATCTTTCATTGAGGTCCAACTTTCTAAAAAGAGTCTTGAATGTTTATCTCGAATGTTGTTATATATAATTTATGTTTTTTCAAAATTTGGTATATGGTCCTGATTGAATTCGTGATCTACTAAAAGTGATAATTGGCTATGGTTTTTAAAAGCTGTTTTGTGTTGATTTACTCTTTCTTCAAGAGTTTTACCGGTTTCTCCTATGTAGGTTGCAGGGCATGATTTGAATGGAATGCGAAATACTATGTATATATATAAAAAATAAAACCATTAAGAGAACCTATTTTCTCTTTCAAATAAAACAAACTTTTTTTAATCCATACTGCGATGAAAACGTATTGGGAAGACTTGGATTGTCAGCGGTAAACCCTACCAGCGGTTTTACCAAATTAATCTACCAGACCGCTTTTTTGAGCCATAATATTGTTTGGAAGATTTCGCTTTCATCAAAGTAGTAGACGGCGAAATAAAACCAGATCTTTTGCAGAACCTAAATTATGGGCCGTTCATTTATCTGTGGTGCGCTCCAAAGCCAAAGGGCAATCTCGTAAATTCACTCTGAGCTTCGAGTGTGAAAAAAGACAGGAAGATTCGGAATTGAGAATGTATGGGCACTTGCCAATAAGCAGATGAAATGTCGGAGGTAGAAAATATTTTGGCTTCAGAGAGCCTGTCTAGGACATTTTCTATGAGGGGTAATGTATGAACATATGAACTGTCGATGTCATTTAATCTTCTATAAACGATGCAAAACCTTTTTGTTTTGTCTCGCTTGGTCACTAGAGTTTCTGGGATAACATGTGTAGAGGAAGACGGCTCGATTATTCCGTGCTTTAAAATGAGCTTTACATGCGTTTGAGTTTCTATTTTGTTAGGCAGGGGCACGCGATATGTTCGTAGGACTATTATTTTTATCAGCTATGGTTTTTATTTTTACAACGGTTCATCAAGAAGGAGTTATTAAATAGGGAAAATGTGGTAGATGTTATGTATAATTATATAGAAAAATAAACGATTTTTAAATCCCTCAAAGGAATCGCAAGTTTTAGTAAAATATATAATAGAAATATATAAATAAAATCAATTAATAATGGAATGACCAACCTATGGACTTCATTGAAACTTTTATTCGGCTCAGCATTGATTCATAGAGTTATCGAACCTTTTCCTTCAATATATCTTGCATCAAATTCTCTTTACAATTGTCATATTAGTTCCGAAAAACCACGATAATTAGAAAACCCTGCTCTTAAAACTCTAAAAGTGCTAAATTGGGTGCTGATCCAGTGACCTTGCTGTCCAAGGTAATTTTGGACAAGCACGAAGACAAGCAAAATAAACTCTTGCCACGAGTATTATTCGGCTGAAATGCCAAGGAGACTGTGATATGAAGGGCAACACAATTGGGAATAGAATCTCGCGGTATACCGTCGTGTTGTGAGAGTGCCACGGATTATAAACAAATAAGTCCGGCTATAAAAGGAAATAGCACCCCAGACGATAAATTTTAATAATTTGCACATCGTCAGTCAAGATTTATTTGCAGATAAAATTAAGTCTAATTTTCATAACTATCTCTTTTTTTGTTGTTTTAAAGTGTATATCACCGATAACCTTGTTTCAATGCCATCGTTTCCCAAAACCGTCGCAGAAAGTCGGAAAAGTAAGTTCGAGGTTTCTGATTTTCGACTTAACAAGGTGTCGAGTTCATATATTATTATTTCTAATTTACAACATATATCATATTAACTATGAATGCTCAATATGCTCTATTGGTATAAGATAAATATATAACAAAGCTGTAATTATTGTTTCAGGGTCTCGTCGGCTTCACGTTCCTACTTATTGTTATTATGATTACCCTGGTTGTTCTGAGGGCGTATAACGTGGCTTGAAGCTGTCGAGTGGGTTGGATGTTGAGTAGATAGTAGATTACTTTAATGATGTAGCATATTTCACACAGCGCGCTCTAAGAATATCTTAAATATAATGATCGCAGCTTTAACATTCTCAACATGAAAATATTGAAAGATAAAATAAATTACTGATCATTTATTGTTAAAATTTATCGATAGACATTTTACGTGTGAGTTGTTAGCTAGTATACTTATTTTCAACATTTAAAAGAAGGTTAAAATTAAAGGAAAGGCGAAAAAGAGATATTTTAACCGAATTAAGCAAAATAAATTTCCTAATATACAAAAGAGAAGTCGGAAAAATTCCAAAAATATAGAGAGAATTATAAAATATTATGAATTTTAATTAAAGAAGTCGAAGTGAAAAAACCTGCAGGATAGGATTTTTAACTTAATAAAGATGGTGTGGGGAGGGTAGGGGGGGGGGTGGTTTTTTATGACAGAGATAAGTAAAAAGAATATCAGAAAAATCTGAAATTAAGGTCCTCTGTTAGAAATATAATTTCATTTCGAAGAAATTATTCTCTTTTACTAGCATTTGGAATAAATGAAGTGGCAAGAGGGGTTTTATACGCCTTAAAAATTAGCTCTGTCAATTAGCTTTGTTTGAAATTAATTTAAATTCCATTATATATATATATATTATCACGATATTATGTTCAAATATAAAGGGATCGCCTAAAATATAAATATATCAATAAAATAGAAAGTTTGAATTATTTCGCATAGAGGTATTTCACTACATTTGCCGCATCCGGTTGAAATTTTTCCGCGATATATAGCTGGGTTTGGTAGAAACTGTCATAGTTTCGTCGATGTGAAATTTGCCCCAAAACAAGCTAAAATAATATATTTCTCAAAATTAAGCATATGATGATATAAAAACCAATTAATATAATAATAATTTCTATATTTCTATCTCTCCATCATTATAAATGTCAAAATCTGATTCGCTAAAAACTTCTGAACTACTCAAAGAATCTGCCTTAAATTTTGCAAATGATCCTTTTTGAACGTTGAGAAAGTTTGACGTTAAATTTTTTGTTAGATTAATTTGTTCATATATTCGCGTTTTATTCTCCAAATCCTTAAATAATAGGGAGAAAACTATTACTATTCTTGCTTCTGCTGCTACTTCTACTGCTCCTGCTTCTACGACTACTGCTTCTACCGCTACTGCTGCTACTGATTCTACTGCTGTAACCCCACTAATGCTACTAATAAACCTTTGTTAAAACAAACCCACTTGTGAAACCAACACCCAACACGCGCAGAATCCATGTGAAGCCATTTCTGCAACAATTGTAGTCCAGGTGAGGTGTGTGACCGAGCGACTTTAGGAAGGTGGAGGAGGGCCCTGCTGTTAGCTCATGAAGCGCGGGCTCAAAAGAAAATTTTGAATATTGCACTTGCGTGGGAAAATGGAAGCTTACTTTGTGGAATGACGGAAGAAAAAATAATTTATAAACAATACATGAACATTGCCCATAGGCGTCAAACCTCGTATATTATTCACAAAGTAGAAAGAGTCTAGGTTAGACAAAAATGAGGCAAGGACACAACTTAGAATGAAACCTATGCGTGAGAGAAAAAGAGGAAGGCGGTATATCTATGTCGAAGATTAGGAGTAGAGGTTTTATAGAGATTGGAATCAATTGTGAAGAAGATAAATATATTAATTAATATAATTCCTGTATGTCACACACAGAGATATTTCAAAAAGCAAAGTGAACGATGTGAAAATTTGATAAAATTACTTCGTAATGATTAAAATATCTATATTAGAGCTATGTAAAGAACAACGTAAGAGTGAGTATATTGGCTCATATATATGATTTAAAAAATAATTGATGATCCCGAGCATTAACAAAGTGTTTTCTTATTAAGTAAATATGAAAAGATGAAGAAATATTAAAATATATTTCGTAAATATGGCCCGTGTGACAGTTATTGAATGCACACAGAATAGGGGCGGGAGTGGTAGCTAAAATAACAAAATAAAAACTGAAAACAAAACCATATTGGGAAGATGTAACAAGAATAATAATTTGCTAACATTTCATTAACCCTTACTTCACCAATTTGGCACGGTATATATATGATATATAGGGAATTAGTGTAATTTGGAGATATATTAAATATTATGCTATATTTAATGAAGTTTTAAATATATTTTAAATAAAATGTTTTTAAAAAAAAAAAAGGCTTTTACAACGAAGCATCGAACGTAGAGGGTCGGATACGGAGTTAAGAATTAAAATAGAGAGGTAAAGGTTAAATAGTAAAGACAAAGTCACAACCATGGTAATTATTTTACAAATCTCAAAATGAAAAGGACGATATCATTCAATGAACCCGCCTGTTAGAACTCATGGCATATGGAATGTATATATGTAAATATTACAGCTCTCTCTCTCTCTTTCTCTCTCTATTTTCATATTTTTGGTTTTTTGAGTGTGGGACCCCTCAGCGAAGGGGAATCTATTTTTTTTGGCTGTTTCTTCTCCTCTTTTCACACACCGGCCCCCACCCCCTGTCGAGAGAATGTAATCGTCCGCCGGCCGGATGGACAGTCCAAGTAGCCACCGACCAATCACAGGGGCAGAGGGGTCAAGGGGTCCTGGCGCGGGGGCAGAGTTGGTGTCACAGCTGTGCCAAGTAGACAAGAAAAAAGCCTCGCGGGGGCTTGCACAAAATGAGCTCCGGGAACTTCGTCCATCTTCCATAAACGACCATACAAGCGGTCTGAGAAGGGACTGGGAGGCTGACATCTCAAAGAAAGGTGAAGCCGAAACGAATATTTTGAGAGATTCGCATAGTGGTTGGAGTACGTCGAGGGCGACGAATTGTGCTTCATCTGAAGATACCAGGAAGTTCGTCGAGGACGACGAATTGTGCTTCCAAGGCACAAGGCAGGGGGGGGGGGGGGGGGGGGGGGCTCGGGCAGGCCGACCTAACAACTGAGAAGAACTGTTTTTGGTGAGCACTCTCTCACACGATTTTATTTTCTAAATTGATATATATTTTATGTTAATTTAGCATATTTTTTTATATATTTTTTCTTATTTTTACTAAGTTTTCTATTTCGTCAATATCATCATTTTATATATTTTCTTTGTTAAAAAATATTAGGTTGCATGCAAATTTTCGAATACACAAAAATAATAAGTTTTTCATATATTTTTTATCCTTTATTTTATAGCTATCAAAAATTAAACAAAAGCTTTATATGTGTATAGCCTTTGTTGTCTTCCTTTTTTCTTGCTTGAACACCCAAGTCAGCCCAAAACAATATCAAACTTTAGGTTAAAGTTTTATTTTGTTAAAAAAGGGGTTTGTAGAGCGTTCCGAATTTTTCTTTTCCTCCACGAGCTCTTTTAATTACCCTTTTCTTAACATTTTATTTTGGCGTCCCCGGGTGGGCTGCATTGGCTGGTCAAATCGAGAAAAGGAAAAAAAAAAACGAAGAAAGGCTTCTAGGAATATTATACAGTAAATAATGCACAGAGTATTGATACCTTAAAAAGGGCTAGAGGCCCCAAAAGAGCTATTTTTACTCGGCTGTCCACCGAGTTTTGGACTGAAATAGAAAAGCCAGAGATTTCGATGCAGAAAAATATAGAGCTAAATATAACCGAATTTGTGCTCTGTCTAAGGAAATAAGTGAAATTGATTCAAGGTATCATGGGCTCCTTCTGGAGGATGAAACCATAACGGAGGTCAAAATCGAAGAAGAATTCGAGAGTTGTGAAAACTATGTTCAAGGGATGTTTGACATAGAAAATAAATATTTGTCTCGGTGTGAAACCGCGAGGGTTAGGGTCGACGGTTCATTGGTGGAGTCCGCAGCGAATTCGGTTGTAAATACCGAATCTAAAATAACTATTAGGTTGCCAAAAGTAGAGTTACCAAAATTTAAGCGCAACCTAGAGGATTGGCTCTCATGGTGGGGGAAATTTAGTAAAATTAGTGACGATGAAACTCTTGGGGATGTAGATAAATTTCACTATCTGCTACAAGCGGTAGTCGAGGGATCCACAGCTCAAAGTCTTGTGTGCAGTTACCCTATAACTGAAGATAATTATCCCAAGGTAATACAAGCATTGAAAGATAGATTCGGAGATAAGAACCTTCTCATAGAACACTATATAAGGAGACTATTGAAACTGGTTTTTTCTAATGCAAGGAAAGAAAACATTCCTCTTGACGAGATCTATGATGATCCGGAAGTCACTACTCCTATATAAAGAGATCTATTGTCGAAAAACTGGGTTTTAACAAAATAGGAGAGATAAGTTTGGAAAAATCTCTTTTCGGGGGAGGAAATATGAAGGAGGCGTTGCACGGAAAATATGTTTTGAAACTGGGAAGTCTAACCAATAAAATTGATGTAGACATAGTCGCCCTCGATCAACCAGAAATTTGTGCAAGGATACCGCCGATTCCAAGAAGACGTTTGTTATACAAATTGACACGGAAAAAAGATTTATATTCACCTGTCAAATTTTAGAAATGAGGAAATAGATATTTTAATAGGTAGTGACTACTTTGGACAATTACTGACCGGGAAGGTCGTCCATCTAGGAGAGGACCTAACTGCCGTAGAGACCAAATTAGGATGGACGCTTATGGGGCAATCTCCGGTGGTGTGTAAGGAGGATAAGGTCCAAATTGCATTGAATATGTTGTTTGCAAGAAACAACTTGAAGGATCTTTGGGAGCTGGATGTCTTGGAAATCCAAGATCCCATCGAAGTTGTCTCAAAAAAGAAAAGGGAAACTGAACTAAGGGAATATTTTATAAAAAATATAAAGAGGGATGAAGATCAACGATATTCAATCGCGCTACCATGGAAATGCGAAAGAAATAATATACCCTCGAATATAGAAATAGCGCAGAGGAGATTGGAAGCATGCACTAGTAAGTTAAAGAAGGAGAAAAGGGTTATTGAATATTCTACTATTCTTCAAGAATGGGAGAGAGAAGGCCTAATTGAGAGGATAGAGGAGAATAGGCTTAAAAAGAAGGGCCATTATTTACCGTATAGGCTAGTGTTCAAGGCTGAAAGTAGGACGACGCCTCTTCGTCCTGTTTTCGATGCCTCCTGCAGGTCGTATAATGGTCTTTCTCTGAATGACTATCTAGAAAAGGGACCTAACCTTTTGGAAAAAATACCTGAAATATTAATTAGGTTTAGAGAAAAGGGGGTATTGGTGTTCTAGCCGATATTCGAAAGGCATTTCAGATGATTACAGTGCAGCTTCAAGACCAGGACTTTCTTCCTTTCCTTTGGTGGAATCAAACTGACCCTATGGAGTTAACCGTTTTTAGACATAAACGTGTGGTATTTGGGCTTAACTGTAGTCCATTCATCTTGGGTGCAGTTATTGATCATCATCTGAATTCTGTACAAGGTCCGGCAGCTGAAATCGCAAAGACTATGGCGAGATCCTTTTATATGGATAATTTGGTAACATCCCTCTCCTCTCAGGAGGAGGTCCAACAATTCCAGAATACAGCTGTCAATATCATGGAAATGGTAAAAATGAACTTGCGTGAGTGAGAATTTAATTTACCAGTGAGTAATTCAAAGGAGGAAAAAGGAACTACTACCAAGGCGTTGGGACTTGTGTGGGACAAAGTAGAAGATGTACCTAATTGTGATGTTTCTATTGAAAAGGATCTCCCCCGAAGACTAACCAAGAGGATTGTCCTTTCTAAAATTCAGCAAGTTTTTGATCCTTTTGGGAGTTTATAGTCCTATATTTTTGCCTCCTAAACTATTATTACAGAGGTCCTGGGAGTTGAAAATTGGATGGGATTCTCAATTACCCGAAGAAATGGATCGGGAGTTTAGAACTTCCAATTTGGGCTATTAAGTGAAATCAAAATTCCCAGGCATATTTGGTTTGATCAAACTAATAAGAATGAAATACACGTATTCTGCGATGCCAGTAAATCCGCTTATGCAGCAGTGGCATATATGAGAAGTGAAGTGCAGGGGGGAGTACATTTGTCTCTGCTTTGGAGCAAATCTAGGCTTGCGCCAACCAAGAGGGTAACCATTCCTCGGTTAGAACTTTTGGCCTGCGTTTTAGGAGCTAGACTTGTTAAATCTATTTCGACTGCCTTAACAAATAGTCGCCCTGTTACTTTATGGACCGATTCCTCAACCGTTATGGCTTGGCTAAAGAGAAAAAATGAGTGGAATGTTTTTTTAAGAAACCGAGTACAGGAAATACGAGACACTGTCAATAATGAGAACTGGAAGTTTGTTTACGGAAAATTAAATCCAGCGGATTTGCCTTCTCGAGGGTACTCTATCGTACAATTTGTCTCGACAAACTGGTGGGAGGGTCCAGAATGGCTCAAAGGGGAAAAGGAGAGTTGGCCTAGTTTTGAACCGACTATTGATGAGGAAGAGATCATCAAAGAAAAAAAGAAAAACCTTACAGTCCCACACCACTCTCATTGTCGAAACAAATCGATGGTTCCTAGATAGAAGATCCAAGTATAGTCTAAACATTAGGATTATGGCTTGGGTTTTAAGATTCTTGGACAATGCGAGAAGAATACCCACTGAAAGGGGAAATTTGAAAGTAATAGAGTTAGAAAGGGCCGAAAGGAAGCTGTTGAAATTGGTTCAACAAGAGACTTTTCCAGGAAAACAGGCTCCGAAAAATGGATTAACGACTATTAAATCCGTCGAAGGTTTGTGGTGCGTTGAGACGAAACTGCTACATGGACAAGATCCAGAAGTGTTTAAACTACCTAGTTTACTACCTCGTAATCATCCTCTGGTGGAACAGATGGTTCGTGAAATACGCCAACAAAATGGGCATGGAGGGGCCCAATTCATTCTTTCACAATTGAGAGAGAAATTCTGGATCATTGGTGGTCGCAGATTGATTAAACAAATAATTGGGAAATGGGTGATATGTAGGAGGCATAATCAGAAGCCTATTCAGACTCCTGGCGCGGCTTTGCCGACTAATAGAATAGGGTTAGGCAAATCCTTCGAGGTGACAGGTGTGGATCTGTTGGGACCGCTACATATTAAAGGTGGCAGCAAGGTTTGGGTGGCCTTGTTTACTTGCGCTGTTTACAGAGCTGTCCACCTAGAGATTGTGAGAACATTAGAGGCAAACACTTTTTTGTTAGCTCTAAAAAGATTAATTTGTCGGCGTGGACGTCCCGGAAAAATATATAGTGATAACGGGACAAATTCTCAAAAACAAACGAATTACTTAAACGCTTGGATTGGGGGAGATTGAAAGGGAATCGAGTGTAAAAAGAATCCAAGGGATTTTTATTCTTCCCTCAGCGCCTTGGTGGGGAGGTTTTTGGGAGAGTTTGGTAAGGGTTGTTAAGAGTTTATTGGTTCGTATGCTCGGATTTAGTAAATTGAATTATGTACAACTTGAAACTGCTTTATGTGTGAGGTAGAGAGTATTATCAACAATAGAGATCTTTCATATATATCGGAAGATGACCAATACCTCATTCCCTTGACCCCTCAAATGTTTCTGCAGACTAACGCAAACAATGAGTTTCCGGAGCTGGAAAAAATAAGAGTGAATTCTTTCACCAGAAAATACAAGATTTTGAGTAAACTAAATGGGGAACTTAAACAGAAATTCCGCAAGGAATATTTGGGGGTACTGATGCAACGGGCCGAAAATAAAAGGGAGCGGTACATAAAAGAAGAGGATTTAGTCCTTATAGGCCAGGACAACACTAAAAGAATTATCTGGCCTGTTGGAAAAATATTAAAACTTTACTTGGGGAAAGATGGGGTGAACAGGGTTGCCAGAGTCAAGACATCAACAGGCGAATGGCTACGCCCTGTACAGAGACTGTTTCCCCTTGAGATTTCCTCTGAGGAAACTCCTGAAAAGGCCTCTGGGGATAAAAAAAAACTCTAACTATCAAAACAAGATCTGGACGTGAAGTCCGCAAACCAAAAAGGTTTGCTCCTGATGTTTCGAATCAGTAACAAAAGAAAAGAGAGAGCACATTTCCTTGTTCTTTTTTGTGTGTGTTTTCACACAAAGAAAAGGTGGGGGTATGTTAGAACTCATGGCATTTGTATGTATATATGTAAATATTACAACTATTTTCATATTTTTGGTTTTTTTTGTGTGTGGGACCCCTCAGCGAAGGGGAATCTATTTTTTTGCTGTTTCTTCTCCTATTTTCACACACCGGCCCCCATCCCCTGTCGAGAGAATGTAATCGTCCGCCGGCCGGATGGACAGTCCAAGTACCCACCGACCAATCGGAGGGGCAGAGGGGTCAAGAGGTCCTGGCGCGGGGGCAGAGTTGGTGTCACAGCTGTGCCAAGTAGACTAGAAAAAAGCCTCGCGGGGGCTTGCCCAAGATGAGCTCCGGGAACTTCGTCCATCTTCCATAAACGACCATACAAGTTGTCTGAGAAGGGACTGGGAGGCTGACATCTCAAAGAAAGGTGAAGCCGAGACGAATCTTTGAGAGATTCGCATAGTGGTTGGAGTACGTCGAGGGCGACGAATTGTGCTTCATCTGAAGATACCAGGAAGTTCGTCGAGGACGACGAATTGTGCTTCCAAGGCAGGGGGGGGCTCGGGCAGGCCGACCTAACAACTGAGAGGAACTGTTTTTGGTGAGCACTCTCTCACACGATTTTATTTCCTAAATTGATATATATTTTATGTTAATCTAGCATATTTTTTTATATTTTTTTTCTTATTTTTACTAAGCTTTCTATTTCGTCAATATCATCATTTTATATATTTTCTTTGTTAAAAAATATTAAGTTGCATGCAAATTTTCGAATACACAAAAATAATAAGTTTTTCATATATTTTTTTATCCTTTATTTTATAGCTATCAAAATTTAAACAAAAGCTTTATATGTGTAGCCTTTGTTGTCTTCCTTTTTTCTTGCTTGAACACCCAAGGCAGCCCAGAACAATATCAAACTTTAGGTTAAAGTTTTTATTTTGTTAAAAAAGGGGGTTTGTGGAGCGTTCCGAATTTTTCTTTTCCTCCACGAGCTCTTTTAATTACCCCTTTCTTAACACCGCCATTATCGACAATAGCGCAGCTTCTATACGCTGTCGACTGCAGGCAGTATTGAGATGGGTCTTGGAAATTTTTGCCATTACATCCACTATAGCAGCTTTGAGAGCTGCAGCAGTGTTGTGGAAATGACCATTAGAGTCCCTCTCAACTACGCCCCACATGTAATTGTCCAGAGCATTGATATCTGGTGAGCTGGATGCCAAACGTTAGATGTGACATGGTCGTGAAGATTCTCGACCATCCATTCTTGGGTAGCTCTGGCTGTATGAGATGGTGCTGAGTCTTTTTGAGAAACATAAGGGCTCCCACGTACTACAGTAGCGATCCAAGGCTTGACAACTGCTGCTAAAACCTCGGTGTAAGCAACGGCATTGATTCTGGCACCTGTATGTTATTTTTGTCAAGATCTTTTATCTTTATTTCTTTAACAAAAATTTGGCTATCTTAATATAAAACGTTCCATTGTCAAGAATGTTTTTAATTTATCATCTTTTTCTTGGTGGTTCTCTCTCATCACATTCGTCAAGACTCCCCATCATCAGTATTTTAATTATTTTTCACATCACACACACATTTTAAATTTAATTTCATTTAAAAAATGTTTTTCTTATTCTCTATATTCCCTTTAGTATCTTGTGATCTTGATAAGTTTATATCCAAATAACACTGTCGTTCATAAGAAACGGGTGGTGAGAATATAATTGCAGAGGACCAGACAAAAAAATAGAGTAAGAAATAGTATATTGAGAGAAATATAGCCTGCACGAATATATTTATAATGTAATATTTAAAATAAAGTGTGAAAAATGTGTCGCTATATATATATGAAAAAAGCACGTGTGCTCGTGGTCAGGAGATGCCTTCTTTATTTTTAATATATTGTAGCGTAGAAATCAAGCCTTGAAATATCCTAAGATATAAAAGTATTTATTGATGACGTCACAACGACGAGTCGACAATTATTAACAAGTCAGCCAAACTATTTACAGCTAGAGAATCTTAAGCAAGCAAGCAAAGAAATATTTTAAAGATGATTTCACAAATACAGATTAATATATATTTTTATAATCTGTTGAATATATTTTCATTGAATAATATTAAATTAAATAATAAAATATTTCTTCGCCACATAGCCTCCTCCTATAAAGAGCATCGACCCGATGCTCAGCAGGAGACTTACGTCGTCAGTCTTAAGAACTAGTACTATGGCCAGGGATATTTTCAGGTCACTGCGGTGGATGTCTTCTTTCAGTCGAGATATCTTCTTCATGAGGACTTGGTAGGTCTATGTTTACGTCAAGGTAGCTTTTTCTAATTTCTACTGTGGTCGGCAAGGGGGGATTTTTATAACTTTACGGCCTCACCTCCAATGTGGTCTATCATCTAGTTTTAATGGCGGGGCATCCAGCTAGATCTTCTAGCAGGTGAGAAATGTTGTCTGCTTCGACCGCGATATGAAGTAGGGCTTCGGTAGCGAGTGAAAGTTTTCCTCGATGATTCGTCATTGGGGTCCTGAGATTCAGCTCGAGAGTTGTAGGATACCATTGCGTCTTGCTTTCTTTGGAAATAGTCATTTCTCCTTTCCTCATTGTGTCTCTTCCTGTCACGGCAATAGCGGACGACGTGACCTGGGCGTCCGCAGTAGAAACAGATTGGCTTTCCCTCTGTTGTCCGCCATTCATTGGTGTCACATCTTCTTCCTTGCTTTCGGTAATGAGGTTCAGGATGCGGTCGTATCGTTTGGGCCTCGTATCTAGTATTTGATTCCGGCCTGGATGCTTGAGGGGGACTTATTGTAGGTTTTGATCTAGGTGCCAAGGTCTTTACAATCTCTTCCCTCATTAAATCTTCTATGACAGCGATTTTAGGCTCCTCATGAGGAGAGTCCAATGCTTGCTGTATCTCTTCACGAAAATTTTTCGGATCAGCGATGACAGATCTTCTCCGTCATCCTGGTCACAGAGAGAGGCTACATTTGGTAGGCGCTCGTACTTGGTTGAGGTAACTCGCCTACAACGGAGCGCTTCGACACGGCGACATTCTGTAATGAATTGCTCGGTGCTCTGTACATCCCTCGGTAGGAGTGCTTGATAAAGCTCCTCAGCTATCCCCTTCATGAGGTGGGAGATTTTATCTTCCTCGCTCATTTGAAGATCAGCCTCTTTGCACAAGCACAGGACATCCTGGATGTAAAATTCGGTACTTTCGCCTTTTAATTGTGCCCGCGTTTTAAGTTTCTTCTCCGCTTGCAATTTTGAATTTTCTTTTTTTCCGAACACATTCTCTAATTGAGATGTGAATTCCTTCCAAGTCTGGATGCTTTCTTCGTTGTTCTCAAACCATTTGAGAGCAGTTCCAGACAGATAAAAATAAACTTTAGTAAGACAAAGGGTTTCATCCCAATGGTTGTACTTTGCCACACGTGCATACCCTTTTAACCATTTTTGGAGATCTTCTCCATCCTCCCCGGAGAAAATGGAAGGGTTCCTTGGCAAATGTTGAACAACGTAGTTGCTTACCTGAGTACCTTCCTTCTTTACATTCATAGAAGTTTCTTCTGGTTCAACAGAATCAATTTTTCTTTTATTTCTTAATGTCCAGTCTCTCCACCAGTTGTAGCGTAGAAATCAAGCCTTGAAATATCCTAAGATGTAAAAGTATTTATTGATGACGTCACAGCGACGAGTCGACAATTATTAACAGGTCAGCCCAACCTATTTACAGCTAGAGAATCTTAAGCAAGCAAGCAAAGAAATATTTTAAAGATGATTTCACAAATACAGATTAATATATATTTTTATAATCTGTTGAATATATTTTCATTGAATAATATTAAATTAAATAATAAAATATTTTTTCGCCACAATATATATATATAAATTAATAGTAATTTTTTTTATATTTGGAATATATATATATGTCTAACCTGATAAGACTCTGTCGGACGGTGGAATCAACTTAACATGTCTTCAGACTTCAAATAATTTTAAACGGGCTGCTGATAAACCAAAGTTTCCCGCAGAGATAGAGAGAGCGAGTAAAAACGCGCCGCGTATTCAAATACAATATATAAAAGGTCCAAAAATACAGCGCACTTTAGAACCATTTGTGAGGCTAGTTAAGTTTACATTGTCAACATACTCCTTTTTTAGCGAAAGACAATTTGTTATAAAGAGAGAGAAATCTACATTGTCATTAACTTATGATTTCATTTTGCCAATAATAAATTGTGGCTTTGTTTTCAGAAGGCAAAGAGGACATTCTCAACCATTGAATCGGAATTCCTTGAGGAAGCATTAGCCATCTGCCAACAAACACGACCCAAGAAGTTCAAAGATGTTTTTAATATGGATATGAAAAATATTTCTGTTATAGGCAAAGGCCTCTATGGCATCGTTCTGAGAGAGAAAAATAGCCCAAATATTGCAAAACTCATCAGAATTTGCCGAAAGAATCTCTACGAAAACGCAGTAATAGACGTAAACGTTTCTAAATTAGTCAGATCTCTGAGGACAGATGAAAAGAATCGATGCAATACTTTTATCTATCTTACGAAATGTGAATTCGTTTTCGATCGACCATTCAACAAAATATTTAGGAGACATTTATCTAAGCAATATTTTTTCGTACTTCACCAAGAATATTGTGGACAAACGTTGGGCTTCAAGCTGAATAAACTCGACTACTACCAGATTATGAGCATCCTCTCCCAACTTTGCCTCGGACTCAGCGCTGCTGAAAACTTATTGAAATTTGAGCACCGCGACCTTCACCGTAATAATATTCTTTTAAAAAACACAAATTCGAAGAAATTAACGTTTATCGTGAACTCAAAAAAATATGAAGTGCCTTCATATGGCAATGAAGCAATAATTATTGATTTTTCTCGCAGCAGAGCCGATGATCCTGATGGAAAAACAATATTTCAAAATATTCTTTCACAACCTCTGAAAAATCAAATTGGAGTAACCGGGCCCTGTTCTGAATTTTACCCCCAAAGTAACTTGTTCTTTATTCGGAATATAGTCTACCATTGCTTTGAATATAGTCACCTAATGAAATTTCAAAAGAAAATTCAAGTTTTGCTTCAAAAAATGGAGAGAGCAAAAAATTGCTTTGAGTTTTATATAAATGGTCTCCAAGGGAATTTTTGAGATTTCCAAAATTAAAAAAGGATTATTCAAGCAGATTAATGAAAATCCTTCGTCCCAAAAGAACTTTCTATGTTATCCTATCATGGAAGATGGGGTGTGGTTTATTGTTGTCCATAATAATAAACATGTTGAGTGAAATTAGAAACAAAACTGTCTAAGACAATTTATAGATGTCAAAACTGCGACAAATACAATCAGAAAATTGGAGAGCTTAATCAAACAAATAAATATATGAATAAATATATAAACAAATAAATATATAAGTTTGAAAGTGTTATATAAATCTATAGATATATATATAACACTTTCAAACTTATATATTTCATATAAACTTTTCTTACCAGTGCCATATCTACTTCCTATTATATTTTCCCCGCCATCATATGTTATTATTTATCACAAATAAATCCTTAAACAGTTTTGGCCACTCTTTAAATTTTAGGTAAGCGTTTTATTAACCTGTTAAAATTTATTTTAAATCAAAATTTGATTCATTAATTGATATATTAAATATATGCTTGTATATATTCTAAAATATCGTTAAAACTGTACTTGATATATATTATTGTTACATGCTTTGTGTTTATCTGTGTAAAATATTTGATTATTCTTTAAATTTTCTTTATGGTTGGACAGTCGGCAACACTGTACTTTTATTTTGGTAATTTTGAATAAGTACTTTCCTTTTGGTAATTTTGTATAAGTACTTTTCTTTTGGTAATTTTGCATAAGTTATTCTCTTTTGGTAATTTTGCATAAGTTTGTTTTGATGATATATATAATATGATTAACCTTGTTGTATTAGGGTAAAATAAAGAAATCGTTACAATTATAACTGCTAAATGCACATTTGACATGCGATTTATTGGATAAATATTCATAATCAAACAGTGAAATCATTGCTTATGCGGATGATATAACTGTGATATGTTGGGAAAACAACTTGACAGAACTTTGGAATACAACAAGAAAGGTCATGGGGAGAATATTAGACTGGTGTGGGAACAATAAGTTGACCGTATCTGAAGAGAAAACGAAAATCTTATACTTGTTCAACAGCAAAATAGCTGCAAAAATTCCGAACACTATCACTGCCAATCGGGGGGGACTGGACAGTAAAAGTATAGTACTTTATAAGACATTGTTTCGAAGTTCACTAACATATGGTTCCACGATCTGGTACATCTTTATACCCAAAAAAAGTCAAAGATAAATTGAACTCTCTGCAGTATAAAATTTTGAAGCACAGTACACAGGTTTATAATTCAGCATCTTCAAACTGTACTCATATTGTTGCTAGAACACCAAAGCTCACGGATTTTATTGAAACAAATATACTAAAAATAAATATTGGATACAAAAATCAGATCCATATAAAAGAAAAATTATATTTAATTTTATAAACCAGAAATTTGAGGAATACTATTGAGGTGCCAATGATAATTTCAAGGGATTCTTTGGGACTTCAAGAATTCCTAACTATGTTCAACCTAACTTCTATAACGTCCACAAGGTGACTTCAACACATATTTGTTTAGAATTGGCAAAATTGGTTCACCTGCGTGCACTCGTGGAAACGAAAAACAAAACCCTGAACACCTTCTGATAAACTGTCCGTTAACTTCTGATCTAAGGGAAGAAAACCAACTTATCCTGACAAATACAAAACAAGTTGCTTACACACACACACAATAAAGACCAATACATCAAGTTCAATAGATTCTGCAGGCTGTATATTTTAAGGCGAAAGTATTGACTGTACATATTTCAAGCTACTATTTATAATTACTATATGCAAAATTTGACATCGAATGTGTAATTTTCATGCTTCCCAATGTTCAATTATGTTAATTTCGCAATGATTTGATTTGTATATAATTTCAGATTCACACGCAATTATCATAATTATGGATATGACGTGTCTTTGCAACTTTTAAATAAAATAAAACATTTGACATGTAAAGCCAAATCACCACACCTATTTTCCTATCGAGAAAGTTGTCGTAGAACTTTGTGGAATTTCTGGAACGAGTGTCTATAAACAGCCGTCCACGCATTTGGTCGAGGCCAGTCAGCACAAGTCTCGCCCTATGTGAACAAACTTTATTTATTAATTCAATAATTACGTATATAAAATTTTAAAAAGATTGCTACACATTCACTGTCTTTTTAAAAAATAAGAAACACTTCAAACATTAAGACGAATTCTTAGTAACGGGAACATTTTGCATAAATATATATACGTATTTTAAATTTTAATGTTTTAATTTAACCAACTTTGCAAACATTTTATGCGCTTTGTGTTTTAGTTCAGCATTTATTTTATATATAATTTGTTATTTTTATTTTATTTTTATATAAAAAAATCTTCTTACACATCTACAAATAATTGTAAATATAAAATAGGCGTTATTGTTAATATACAAAATATTCACACCCTTATTTTACAAAATTTATTTTGTCCATAATATAAATATATATATCAAAATTTTCTCCCATTAAATATAAGCAAAAATATTTTTAAACTTAATTCTATTGACGTTACGTGGCGCTGAGTTTGTTGTTGACACACATTAATATGTTATAATACCTTGACAATTTTCGACAATTAAAATAATTTTATTAACATCTTGTCAATACATGCAAATTGCACAGTCTGCACTATTTAAAAAAGATAATATGTATTATATACACTATGTACAATGAATATGGCGCCTCAGGTTGGCGTTCAGCCAACTGAAATATTGGTAAAATAAATGATATTTTGATCCAATATATGCCTTTTTAATTAAATATATATATATAAACAAATATTTCCATCTGTATATAAATGTTAAAATATTTCATTCAATTTTAAAATATATTGTTCTAGAACAACTCTGGGAAGTCGACGCCAGATGGCACGGCTTTATACTATAAATTTATTGTTGTTGTTTTCTCTTTGCCTGCACAAAACCTTATGTAAATACGTATTCAAGTCTTTTATTTTCTTTCTTCTTCACGCCCCCATGTCAGGTAGTTCTTTCTTAAAATTATTTCATCAGCTCAAATAAAGTAAATAGTGATCTAAATTTGATTTATTGTATTTGTTTTCAAAAAGGCTTACGTCTGCATAACATTGGCAAGATACTCTTGTATTCAAAATCAGCATATAATTTCAATCTCTCAGCAATATTATATAAATATATGTGTGTGTACCAAAGGAGGCACCTCTCCCTTTATTTGTGCATTATAATATTGAATTATGTTTTTAATCCCAGTAAGACCTTTACAAGTGGTGATTAAGAATGAGCTACAACACCAGTTTTGGCAAATTCAGGAAAAAAGCTAACCTGTATACCATAGTTTTGGGCTCTGACCCTCATCTGTACAGAGGCGGCTTCAATTTCATAACATCTTACGAGAGTCAGGGGCCAATATTTTAGACTAGAATACAACATAAAAAGTTGCAGCAGGTGAAGGATATTCGTGAACCCAAAGCGGCACTTCTCCCGCTATCAGCCCCTACCTCTTCACCAGCGCAAACACCTTTTGGTAAATTCGACCGATTTCATAACTCCTATCGTATGTTATAAAATCGAATCCACTCCTGTACTGACGAGGGCCAGAGCCCGAAACTATGGTAAACAGGATGTTTTTTTATATAAATTTGCCGACACTCGTATTGTGGCCCATTCCTTATAACCACTATTAAATTGTTTTACTGGGGTGATAAATATAGTGTATTGTTCTAATGCAAAAGTGAAGAGAGAGGTGCCTCTTTTGGGAAATAAATATCATCCATCCTCCAGCAAAAAAAAAACGTCATATTAGTTATGTGTTACACATTTTGCATAATTCTTATTTAAATCAATAAAAACTGTTATAATATCTAATTAAGAAGAAGTATGCATTTTTTTTTTTATCTTTAAACTCTTACATATTTTCATTTTTTATCCTCTGTGTACATTTTATTATAACCATTTTAACAACATGTAAAAATATTTTAATTTTATTTGTGAATTAATTTCATTGCAAATAAATTGAATAAATACTTTTAAATATTAGAAAATATCACTAAAATACTCCATAGCCTCTTGTGAAGGCGCCCGCTTACCATCACGTGACCACGAGCTTCGGACAGAAAGGAATTCTACCATTTTAGTCTAGCACATGTTTGTTTTGGCTTTATTTACTACGTTTGAAATAAAAATATATTTTGACCATTTTCCCGCTGCCTTTCTTTCCTCAAACAACATTTCTTCAAGAGCGTTGATGAATAGAGTTTAGCCAAAAGATATATATATATATATATTCTTATGTACAGTTAAACCTGTCTATAGCACCCCCTCTTGGGACTCGCCAAAATAGGGTGCTATAGAGAGGGGATGCTATAGACAGGTCACTTTTAATGTAAATCGCATCGTACTACGTATTTAAAATCGGGCGCTATAGAGAGGGAGGCGCTATTTAGAGGGACGCTATAGACAGGTTTAACTGTATATATATATACGCATCATTTAATATCATTAGAGTATTTTTTAAACAAGAAAATATTTTTTTACCTTTTTGCATGTATATCGGGATTCAGACAATAACTCTGAAAGGTATTTGATACACAGTAACCTTTATTGAAGACACACGAGATAACCAAGTGTGAACAAAATTGCCTCAGTCTTCTTCAAGAAAAAAAAAAAAAAAACAGACAACCGATGACATTAAAGACTATCCACTTCTTCAAGTTTTCATCATGAGTGTATATGAGGGTGGTTCAACAAGTGCCCGTGTTTGGAATGAGAAAAACCTTTTATATGAAGTCAAATGATCTATTTATCAACATAGTCTTCTTTTAAGGATATACACTTCTCCTATCGTCCCTGCCATTTTTCAACCTCTTCAGAAAAGAAGGAATTGTCGAGGTGTCTCAGTGATCAGGTCCTTATTTAACCTAAATTCATTTACCTTCATATTTCTTCATGTTTGGGAACAAGGAGTGATCATGGGAGACAATATATTACATTTTTTTGATTAAAATTGGAAAACTTTGTTCAACGTCCCGTTCAGATCGGTGTTTCTTGAAATTTTTTCACAATTCTAGCCTAACTGGAATCGTATTGAAATCGGTAGCAGAGATACCTTTTGTAGAAACTACCTGTGATTGATTTCAAATTGAACATTTTTATATAAGATACAATTATGGACTCTATGGCTCAAACATTTTAAACAACTTATTATTGATATAAAACTTTTGTTAATAATTATTTTCGCTTTACCCCTCAAAATTACTCACATATTATAAAATCATAGCTTTTTTAAAATTAAATATAAAAGCTTCTACTTTTAAAATAAAATTTTATTATTTTCATATAAAAGGAATCAATTTAGCAAGATACTAAATATTTTGTCTGCAGAAACACAATTCCTTTTTTTTTATTGCTAAAAGAAATTAGTAAGTTTTGAAAAGTTACCTCCCAATTAATTAATTTCACAATTCCTCTCTCTCTCTCTCTCTCCCAACTCTAAAAGAGATAATAAACAATTGGGGATAAAATATTAACATTATCAAAAACAAATAACACTTTCAGAATATTGAAAATATAAAATAAAAATAGGTTGACTCACACAAACAAAATAAAATGAAAAGTGTAGCGGTGAAGCACTTTATAGGGATCAAGTTTTTTCTGGCTTTGATGACTAAGAAATAATTTGCGCTCACTCTTTAAAAATCCTATATTGAGAAGGAAAGTAAGTTCATTCTTACTTAGAGAAGAAATATGAAAGAATATTGGGAAGACCTAGTTCTCACCAACGGTGAAAATTCCCAGTGATTGCGCCAATTTAATTTACTAGAGTTTCAGCTTTTGTATAGTATATTATGATTATATAGTCTGTATATTTTAAGCTAATTCTGAATAGACTATAGAGAAATTTATATAAAGCAATAACGTGCCGTCTATATATAGGGAATGAAAACATTTAGACACGAGTGTTTCTTTTACACATAAATAGTAAGGGGAGTAGAATTTTGATTTATGCATAAAAAAGCACTCTAGTCTGAATGTTTACATTCCCTATAGAGAAATTTATAAATATATTGATCGTTATATATTGATGTAGATCAGAATTTTATATCATCATCCGTTCCATTCTCATGTAGCGATGGAGAGTAGAGAACATAAAGACCAAGTTTTTCTTGGATTTGTTTTTACATAAAAATCGGTTATGACACTCTTCTGGGCAGAATACCAGGATAGAGAAACCATGATATTATTTTGTAAACTCTGAGAAGCTATTGATAAAGAGAAGGAGATTTGAAGGCAGATAGTACTCTGCCTCTGAGTAAATTGAATTTTTGATTTGGAAATCTTTCAAGATCTTTTTAATAAATTATCTTATTATAGTTTTCATAATTCGTGAGTTTTTTGATATTATCTCGTTGAATATACCTTGTCAAATGGGCTTTATTATTAACATGAGAGATGTGTAGTTCGACTAAACATGTGAACTGACCTCTCATAATTAAAACATTCATATGGGGGTTCATGCATTCAAAGACCTGTTGCCTGCGATTCCCTTCCATTTTAGTTCACCATTTAGTTCAAGTTACCGTAATAGTTCCACTCTCTAAGCGTACAGTCGCTACAGCTAGTACAGTAGAAAGAGCGAAGAACTTCCTCGTCCCCGATATTTACGGCTGTTTATTACAGTTTTATCAAATAATGCACCATGCATATTTTTCTATTATTATCTTGTTGCGTGTATTTTGTGCTACCTTTGTGCCATGAACGTATACTCGTGTCCAAAATGGAACAAAATCAAAATGTAGCATTTAAAATACTCACTCTACGCAATATACTATTTAGAAAAAGGCATACATTGTATTTTTAGAACTTTTTCGTTGTACGAGGTCGATCCAATAAATAAGTTTCCCTATTTTTTAACAAATAAACAACATT
The DNA here is from genome assembly GCA_030710605.1 of Cordylochernes scorpioides. Taxonomy (NCBI): domain Eukaryota; kingdom Metazoa; phylum Arthropoda; class Arachnida; order Pseudoscorpiones; family Chernetidae; genus Cordylochernes; species Cordylochernes scorpioides. The sequence continues at coordinate 109,562,219 of CP092886.1, read as the reverse complement.
ATTTACAATTATGCAGTTATTTTATTTTCATTATACAACTCATAGACTACTTCTCTACATAATCACCATTTCTGTCCAAACATTTTTGGTACCGTTGTAGCAATATTTTGATACCACTGTTGTACCAAGCCGTGTCCTGTCTTCGTAGCCAGTGGTTCGCTTCCGCCTGCATTTCGTCATCATTCGCAAAGGGCTTGCCTCCAAGATGCAACTTGAGTGCTGGAAAAAGATGGAAGTCGCTTGGGGCAAAATCCGGATAATAAGGTGGATGTGTAAAAATTTCCCATTTGAAGTTTTGCAGCAACGTTTGGGTCGTTCGAGCTGCGTGAGGGCGAGCATTGTCATGGACGAGTAACACTTTCCGAGACAAAAGTCCAGGACGTTTCCGTTTTATTGCAGCTCTGAGTTTAGTGAGGACTTCGCAGTACCTCGCAGCGTTAACCGTAGTGTTTGGGGGCAGGTAGTCAACCAATAAAACACCCTTACAGTCCCAAAAGACAATAGCCATAACTTTGCCTGCAAAGATTGTGACCTTCGCCTTTTTTGGTGCACTTTCCTCAGGCTTCTTCCACACCATGCTTTGTCGCTTTGTTTCTGGAGTTGAATGATACACCCAGCTTTCATCTCCAGTGACAATACTGGAAAACAGTTGATTTCCATCTATTCGATGCATTTCCAGGAAAGCTCGGGCTGCCTCCATCCGGTGTTGCTTGTGATTTTCCGAGAGCAAACGCGGGACCCAATATGCGCAGACTTTGCGAAAATTCAAAACATCTGACATGATTGTTCCAATCGAAGAGCGTCCAATTTCGATTCCAGGAGGCAGTCGAATCATTATTTCGTCAATGGTGACACGGCGATCTGCTTCCACCACATTCCGAACAGCAGCAACGGCTGCATTGTCCGTAGCAGTAACGGGCCTGCCGCTTTGCTCGTCATCATGCACGTTTTGCAGTCCTTTCAAGAACCATGAACGCCATCGGCGAACCATTTGGATGCTCATACATCCTTCACCATACACTGACACTGAATTGCGATGAATATTGACCGCAGTTTCATTTTTCGCCGTGAAAAACGAATTACAGAACGGAGTTCGCAAATGGACACGTTCACCAGTGGTAGCTCCATGGAAACTGAAGCGCTACGGACTTGCGCGTACGAGTAGCGTGATTTTGAAGGTCACGCGCTTCCAACGCATCCTAGTGACCATTTCTTACACTACTAACTAATTTTACTACGTTTATTTCGCAGAAAAAAAAGGAAAACTTATTTATTGGATGGCCCTCCTAGTATTATGGTAAACAAATAGGGGGTGTGAAATCAATCTATTTATGTGTAAATACATAATATGAAATGTTTCAATCTTATCATATTGTTACGTAGAAAAAAAGAGCGCATTCCAGAATAGAATGTTTTAGAACGTTCAAGAATAATGTATAAAAATCGGAGAACAACTGATTGGCCAATCTAAAGCGATTGCGCAATGCTTAGCGCTGGCGGCTTTCTGATCGGCTGACCAACCATGACCGTTCTGGAATGATCTACTCTGGGATATATAGAAATGAGAGTAACTCATGCCGGAGGGAAGAAAGATAAGAAGTGGAGAAGAAGAACTAAGCTACGTGGTGGACTCCAAGCAAACGCTGCTGTCGCAAGAGGTCGGACTGCTGCTTACCGCCGACGCCGGAGTACTTCCTGGAAGTTCTAGAAGGTTCTACCAAATTCTGTCTCCTGTTCTGCGTCTGCTTTCCTTCACTGTGCTGCAGTTGGTGAGTTTGTAACTGCTGTTTTATTTTATTTACTTTTTTTTGCACTCTTCTGTAATTATTTTATCGATTTGGCTTAAATAAAGTCCTAAAGATCCTTTGTACCCACGGAAGTTATTCTTTGTCAACCAACAACGAAACAATATTGTCACGTAGAAAATTAGGAAAGACAAACTTCAGAATGACACGGCAATTTATTTAAGGCAAAACAAAATCAACAATAATAAGATACAAGATAAACAATGACGGAGGTTTCCAGAGTAGCAAAATATAAATAATAAAATTATAAAAATTAATAATTTGTAGATAAAATATAATAAATACGTTTTTTCTACAATATATATATTTATAGAGATATGCACAAAATGATGAAGTAGCAACTCTACAAGAAATGTGGGTTCATACAACTCTCACCACGAGCTTTGATACAGTTTATAACAGGCTTTGAAATACGTTCTATTCTCTAGAATAGAAAAATACGTTTCGGGAAGAAAGAATCTCCAATGGGATTCCCTAAGGCATCCCTTTATTGGATTCAGGTCCGAAATTCTGGCTGGCCAATCAATCCTCTGAATATATGAGGATCACTGATACTCCTAAACTATATGTTCAATGTCCCGTTCCTCTATCTTTGAGGGGTCAACGTGCCTATTTCAAACACGTAGAGTAGCGCACGCCTGTTCTAAATGAAGAAAACTCAGACCATTAAATTCCCTCTCCAAAATGTTTTTATTTTCTGATAGTTTTGGGATGGACACGAGTCCCAGGTTCTTTTTAAATAAGGACTTGTCAAAACATAGTCTCTGTACTCCACACTTCTCACTAAATATAACTTGTCTCCACTGATCCTGGGTCCGGGACTGTTGTTGGTGGCATCAATTCAAAAGAGCTCTCCTGTGAAAAGGGGTGAGAGGGATACATACAATTAGATGTCTTGGGCTTAAAGGTAATCCTGATGATGCCTTCGATAAACAGTCCTTTACAGTACCTCCCTAATAATCTAGCTAGCTCGGTTTGACCTTATTGTTGCTCCAGGTTTCTCTTAAATAGTCCAGGTCTATAATTCCATTCTTTCCAAGACTTTTTTTTTTTTTGGCGATGATCTTCTATAGGATGCAGAACATGAAATTTTATTTTGGAAAATAAAATCGGTGTCGCAATCGTTGTATGAGAAAGTTTAAATGTCTTTTGATTTCTTTCTCCCAACAAGCAGCCTCAGTAAGGGTGTTCTTCATATGGAATAAGTACCCTTTAACTCTTTAGATTAAATTTTCTCCAAATGTACTAGTTAGTACGGAATGTTCCCAACCAACTTCATTTAATGTACATTATATTTCCACAATGTATGTATTAGATATTCTCTATTATAGCTTCACAATATGTTTATAGAGAGAGATTACATTCTAGAGATATGATTCAATAAACAGATAGGGTAATAAGAAAAGATTTTTAGAGATTTGACGAAGACTATAGCTTTCTAAATGAAGTAATCTAAAGTTAATGGGGAAATTTTCCCGACATGCACTCCGATGATCAGCGGGATATTGTCTATTGACCATACTGGAGAGAGGCACCATGAAGGAAAATAAGGAGAGATAGATCACGAAAAGATCGATTCGATGATATGATGAAATGGCCTGGAAATAGAAGATATGAAGAAGTGAAGAGAACAGGATGAAATGGCCTGGAAATAGAAGATATGAAGAAGTGAAGAGAACAGGATCAAATGGCCTGGAAATAGAAGATATGAAGAAGTGAAGAGAACAGGATCAAATGGCCTGGAAATATAAGATATGAAGAAGTGAAGAGAACAAGATCAAATGGCGTTCAATGATGGCTGACCATCACATTGGACATGGCCCTTACATCTGAATCTAATCTCAAATATACTCTATAACAAAAAAAAAATCGACGCACCAAGAAGCAGTTGTCCGATTTATATGAAAATACGTATACAAAGAGGTTTCGACCAAAAATGCAAATGATTGAAATTTGGTGGCAGATTTATGCAAAGCAAGAGCTCCAGCGCATCTGAACTGCGCATCCAGCACGAGCATTCTAGACTCAATATTCGGCGCGGCACGAGCTGATTTTCAGTATTTCCGTTTAATATTTTAGCATTACGCCTATTTCTACTGTGTCAATGCCTCACCGAAAGATTCGTGCTCATTACGAACATATGTCAGAGTTTGAAACTGGTCGTGCCATTGGATTGAAAGAAGCTGGTTGGTCTAATCGACTAATCGCGCGACATCTGTGTCGAAGTGATGCGGCTATTAGGCGATGTTGGCAAAAGTGGGTCAACATCGGAAGATTGCAACGTCAGGACGGCAGCGGTCGACCGAGGGCAACAACAGAACGGGAGGACAGAGCAATTGTCAGAATGGCTGTCGCAGCACCGGAATCCACGTTATCTACCATCCAACGTGTGACCGGCACACAAGTGTCCAAAATGACCATCAACAGACGACTGAGAGAGCGGAATCGACGAGCTACCGACCGTTACGATGCCTATCCCTCACTCCCGTGCACCGACAAGTCAGACTACAGTGGTTTCGGGAGCGATCAACTTGGAACTGCGCTGACTGGGGACGTATAGTCTTTAGTGACGAGTCCCGTTTCTTACTGTGTCCTGACGACCGTCGCAAACGTGTCTGGAGACGTCCTGGGCAGCGTGTGGATCCTGGCCTTACTGTCGAACACCACATAGGTCCACAACAGGGCGTTATGGTCTGGGGTGCCATTTCATTTGATAGCAGGACCCCATTGGCACTCTGACAGCACAACGGTACGTAGATGACATTCTACGGCCTGTTTTGTTGCCGTTCCTCTCACATCACCCCGGGCTTACTTTTCAACAAGATAATGCCCGGCCACACACGGCACGTGTTACTATGGATTGTCTTCAATCTTGCCGAACTCTTCTGTGGCCAGCAAGGTCGCCTGATCTCTCGCCCATAGAGCACATCTGGGACGTGATGGGAAGGCGATTACAACCATCCCGGAATGTTGACTATTTAGCCCGACAGTTGGAGACAATTTGGCAAGAAATCCCGCAGCACACCATCCGGAATCTCTATCAGTCCATGACACGCCGGGTGGTAGCCTGCATTCAGGCCAGTGGGGGTCCAACGATATATTGGCATTCTCAATTTGTGAAGATCAAACTCTGAAATAAAACAATAAATTGTTCTTAAATTTTAATCGTTTTTTCCCCTATACATGCTCTTTACATACACCAATTTTTGTCCTAATCTGACAACTCCTTCTTGGTGCGTCGATTTTTTTGTTATACAGTGTAATGAGCGATCCACATACATTGGGACTTATGTTTGATCAAAATATCAGAATAAAAATTATATTTAATCCGTTTTATAATCTACTTGTTATTGAATATATTTAGTATATTCATTATGTGTTATGTCCACCATATAATGTGTATATAGACGGAAATACTAGCCGTTATCATTAATATTTTTTTATATTTTCAGATATAGAAAATTGAGAACGAAATATATATTCTTTAGAGATAAACGCATTGTTAATATTGGGAAAAATCTATTTGAGGCCTTTAGGAAATCTAGTTTTGAAACTAATAACTTTTAAAGCCATTATATTGAAATAATTTTCTGATGTTAAATATTTATTTTTGTAAGAAGGTTCTATGCACCAATTGTAATGAAAAAAGAAATCCATTCAAATCTTTATCAATTTTTTCACTAACACTTACCATTTCAGCATGACTTGTTTTCAATTAAATCCACTCTTTATTCAAACTCCAAGCAAAATATCCGAAATGTTGAAATAAGTGTTAAAAGTAAGTAACGTTAAAGCCCCAAGAAACCAACGAGTCCCCAAGGTTGCGGAAGGACCAGAATAGTGGAATATTTACCTGGAAGACATAAACCATCGAGGTTGGACCACGTCCAAATGGAGATTACGGACGTGTTGACTTGTTCCTATATTAGGTTGCTAGTCTGCCTTGCTGGTCGTCCTAGAGATATCTTAGATGTTGGGGTTTTAAATCTTAAAAGCTTTGGTTTTCTTAGGTCACTTAGAGGATGTTTGACTTCACGTCTGATTTTGCGGATATCTCCAGCGACCCGTCTCAAATTACATAGAACTGTAACGAAAGTGACGGTAAAATAACTCCCTCTCTATTTATTTTATTCAAATATATAATATATAGGGGGCTTGGTGGAAGAGTCGTGTAAACCGCCGATTTTTTCGACCGCCACGACCAGGGATCGAATCCCACATTGGGCACTTTTTCTGGAGAAAAAATATTCGATGGCCCCGATTCTTGCAAAAGTCCAACCTCATCAGTGAATGAAAGTAACCAAACGGGATTTAAAACATTTTTAGATGTAAAAGTCAAACTGCGTTCCACCTGTGTAGATATGTGGTGCATTTGCAGTAAAAGCAGTCGCTACTTACCCACAATAATTATCATTACCTGTACCCAGTATAATAAGGATAATAAAAAAATTGAATCTAATGAAAATCACACATCACCCAAACCTTTAATTCTAATGTAATTCCTGTGCTTGTTTTAAAAGAAGGTAAGTTTGTGTCTTTTCTTGTACATAGTAAATAGAATGATCCATTTACATTTTGTTAATTACCCGTAAGCCTAAAAATACAAATATAATTCTTTTTACAAATAAAATATTTATTCATTGCCCTGGAATAGAGGACTTTCTGGTGTCCGGGCTCTGCAGCAGGCTCTTGATGGAATCCCCTGGTGATTCCTTGGTAAGAAGTTGCACTGGCCTTGATCCACTTCTCTGCTGCCTGGTCTCCTGCTCCAGGCTGCCATGTGGCCCCTACTCGCCACCTCCCTGCCCCTCTGTAACAACCAGTCTCATTTATTCATCTTTCTTGCCCTATACTGTCTTTCATTTTTATTTTCAGTCAAAATGATTAAGGAGTTTTTAGTACAAATGATTGGTTAAAATCAAAATATATTTTCTTATCCCATTTACTTTTCTATATATAGTGTTTGTTCTTTTTTTTACCACTGGATCTCATACATTGACTTTGAGAAGAGTTATCGTTACAGGCAATTTCGCTATTTGGACCATTTCTCTCTCCACTGTCCAGTTTGTTTATCCTTGTCGTTCGGGGAATTTGTCGCTTGGGAGAGAAGTAATTCTTATTTCTATAAATTGATACCTCAAATTATCTTACAGAACACACAAAGAGCCTTGATGTCCCTTCCTTTGTATAGCATGTCTAAATGTAAAAGGTAGCGCTAACACTTCTTCTCTGTTTTTGCCCTGTTGAATCATAAATATATATTTATAATTTCAGTGGATTGGGGCTCATTAAATTTTGAACTTTCACATGCAAGTTTATTTATTGCGAATATTAAGAGCGTTTTGTAAAAGCTATTTCAAACCGTAACGGAAGGTCGGGACTACAGTAGTTTCCCATGTTCTACTAGCTAAACGACCACTTTTAAAACCAAAAATTACATATTTTGATCTAAAACGATCCCCCATGAACGAATGAATCTCCCATGAATGATTTCATCCCAGTGTGAATGTATATAAATTAAATGCTAAATATTAGGCTAACTTATATATATATTTTTTTTGCTTATCCCTAGTACACGTGGTACAGGCCATGATATTCATGGTGGGTAGTTAGCGACTGCTTTTTTTTACTGTAAGCGCACCACATGTCTACAAGGTGTAAAGCAGTTCGACTTTGCACTTACAAATATGCCAGAGCCCCGTTTGGTTACTTGCACACGCTGGTGGGGTTGGACTTTTGCAAGAATCGGGGGCCATTGGAGCATTTTTTTTTAAACAGAAAAAAGTGTCCAATGCGGGAATCGAACCCGGGTCATAGTGGTCGAAAACCAAACGGTTTACCAGCCTTCCACCGACCCCCATATAAATAATTTACCTGTTAAATTAATTTGATTCATACAACTTGGAAATTTGGAAGTATGGATCCTGAGAAATCAGTGCCCAAAAGAACAACCTATGGCAGCAATAACATCACTTATACGTCTGAGCATTGAGTCAAACAGAATTTGGATTTCATTTCCAGGTGCTGTTTCCCATGCAGCTTCAACCTGATGCCACAGTTCATCGACAGTAGTGACTGGCGTGTGGTTACGAGAGACTTTCTCAGTAAACTTTGTTCAGACGTTTTCTATTGGCGATAGATAAGGAGAACGTGCTGGCCAGGACAGTAGCCGAACATTTAGGAAGGACCTGTAAGAAGGCCCGTACAATTCCGGCAACATGCGGTCATGCATTATAATACTGAAACGTAGCGTTTCCCTGACCTCAAATAAAAGATAATGCCACGGGCTTTAACACATCATACATGTGCTTGTAATTTAACTGTCCTCGAAGATTATTTCCATAGTTTTATTAAATGCCACAACTAAGATTCAATTCTTCAGAGCTCGATATATGAGCAAAATTATCCAATACAATAGTAGAGCTCTAAAGAGTGGTACGGTAGGTTAAACTGGCGAAACCGCTGAGCGGGTTCGCCACTTAATGAGCCAGGCCCCCCCTAATATTTTTTCATATCAGTTAACAATAGTAATAGGTGTGTTTTAGATTAAAATAAAAATCCGTGCTTTTTTATAATTTCAATAATTGAATATAGATAAAGCGTTGTATTGCCTTGTGTTAAATATTAGTTTTTTTTTATTTCGACTTAGAGCGCTATGTCCCACTAGGGACACTTACACTTTAGAGGTAAACTAAACATAGAAAGAAAAGAAAGATCATTTGAAAGATGTACAAGAATTAGTATTCAATTTAGTTAGATGAAAAGAGAAATATATATATCAAAACAATTGAAATACGTATGTACAAAGAATTGGTATGCAAATTTAGTTGCATGAAATCAATTTTAAAATAGTGTAATCGAAAAAAAACAATTTACAGATTTAAGGAAGTTTTAAGGAATATTTTAGGATGAAATATGCAAGATATTAGAGAATTATTCTCAATACAAAAACTATGCTAAACAGAATTATTGTCTAAATAAAAGTGTTCCAATGGAATTTAGTAGTTTTATATAAAATTTTAAATAATTTGCAAAATGAGTTAAATTTTATATATTTGTCTTTGTTGAAATTAAATCAAAGGGGTTTGATACATTTAGTTCATTGTTTATTCTATACTTTTGAAGTTTGTTCCTCACATCCACGGAAACATCTTGGATCTTGCACTGCTTGGATATATTTTTAAAAGTTTCTAAAATTTCCGTGATTTGTAATAAATTGAGTGTTGTTGAAATTTACCCGAAAATAGTTCGGAATATTAGCGGGAAAGAAACTTTGAAATGTTGGTTAGTATTTTTCTTCAATATTTTCATTCTATATTTTATGAAAATTTCAAGTATGCCTGGAATATCCAATTCATATCGCTGTTGATAATCAAATATATATTTTCTCTCAATTTCTCTCTCTATGTACTGAGAAAAAAATCTGAGCAAGATATAGCATTTATTCGATAGATGTAAAAATTGAGAGGTAGAAGCATTGCCGCACTGAAACGACTGCGCATATTTTCAAAGTTTGAAGATAAATAAACCAATTAGTTTATTCCCGATCACCACGGCCACCAAGAATGCTGAAAATTGCATACTCAAAGTGAATTGGAAAATAGAAACTAGTCCATTGCACCGACCACCCAGAGAAGATTGTATATATAAATTATTAGATTTTTTTAGCTAGTTAACAAAATTTCTTATTTATACCTGTTCTGAAAGCATAATAAAATTATATATAAGACTTGAAAGGAAATATATTAACTAGTTCAATTTCCCGACCCACTCATAACTCGGAAATTTTAGAAGGACTAAGCGATTTTTTCAGAATGTCAAGTTTCAACGTGGTCTAGAGGTTTATTAAAGATATATCACAAGATTTGCGCGCACACACACAGAGACATGGAAGCAAGTTAAATATAAAACTTTAAAGTAGTTTGAACATTTTCGGTCAATTTTCAATACACTTTATTCTGATGACAAGGCAAGTCTTAAAATTTCCGATTTCAGGTGGTTAGGAATGGACAATTTTTATGTTTACTCCTAAATCTTGTGATCTCATTTTATTATTCTTCCAGACCACGTAAAAGTCTGTTTAGGTTTTGTTTTCAACTATTGATTCTGATTTTTGTAAATTTAGAAACCATTTGGCTATAATAAATGTGTTAATTTATAAAATTCATGACAAAATTTTAAAAAATAAATATTAATAAATAAAATGATTTTTAAAAATCTTTCAACAAAAATGCACTAAAAAGTGAAATATTTAGCTACCGCCATTGACTATTTGGATTTATATGAATACAAATAAAGGGGTGGTGGGTGACCATCATCATGCAATTCGAAGTCATGTGATTTAATATAAAATAACTGATATATAAGTTGTGTGCGTGTGTTATTTTTCACTAATTTTTTTACGTTTTTTTTTTACTCAATATACATTGATCGTCCTCCGCTACTTCATTTTTACTCAAAAATCTAATTGCTCAATGGAAGTAGCAAAAATATTCTTACTTCTTTTGTGCATTTTTAAAGAAAATATTTTGAAAAGTTTTTATTTATATAAATTACTAGACGAAAAAAATGCAATCCACCGAGTGCAATTTCTTTCATACTGAAAGTACATCAATAATAAATAGTAGAAGTTACAAAGATTAGCAATACAGAAATAACACATAAACCAAAGGCAAAAATTGTGTGTGATGGCAAAAATTGTATTATATTAGTGTTTAGGTATTTGATTTAATTATTTTTTGCAATCCATTTAGTTTTTTCAAAATCAATATAGTTTAAATTATGGCAGCTTTTCCACCAAACCCCCGAGGTACACGCCCCAGCGCATTAACCCTTGAAATTGCCTGAGTGAGTGATTGCGATGGATCTTGACTTCGATGTCCATCTTAATAAGAATAAGAAAAAATAGTTTTATAAAAAAATTAATCCAAAATACTGGCATGTAAATATTTCTGTAAAAAATAAAAGAGCACATGGAAATTAGGCAAACATATGTGTTTGCTAATGACTGCGACTGCATTTTAAACGATTTTTTTAAAGATAAAAAAAGGCCAGAACAAAAATTAATCAAAAATACGAAAGCCATTATTTACATACAAGTAACGCTAATTTTGTAAAGTTTTTTTTTTAATTGCATTGTGTGCACTTATCGTAACTTAGTCAGTAATATAAATTTCTCTCTCAATACTCAATACTTTTGTAAAAAAAAGTAACACTCGTATAAAAAGATATTTCAAAAAAGTAAGCAAGCAACTTGAAAAAAATGCAGAACGCTCATTGGTCGCTTAATTAGCCTCGTGTTGTTACTTCGCCTCGTATTTACTCCGCGTAAAAAAAGTTCTTTAAATTAAAAAAATAAATAGCCAAAAATACTAATCAAAGTGTAGCCGAAATTTTTCCTTAGGTTTATAAAAGCGACATGCAAAATTTGGTACCAATTGGTTCAGTAGTTTTGAGTTTATCGCGAAACAGACATTGACTTTTATATATAAGAAGATTGTGTTTTCGCGTTGTCTCTCGAGACCCGAAATTAAATTCTTAATATTTAAAACATCTCTCTTATATTTCTTCAAATAAAAGACACTTCGGCCAGTAAATCTTTTTATTGTCTCGACGTTTCGACAAAAATCTTTTGTCCTCGTCAGGAGCAAACAAAAATTAAAACATTAGGCAAAGCGTTAGAAATTATTCTAAGGCTGCAAGGGCGTTCGCACGCGATATTCGAAATTTTGTACAACATCTAAAGCACGAGTCAAAAAACAAATATTTAACTCACAAAAGACTATGATCTTTAAAATAAATTATTTAAATATTTATAATGAGAAATTATAAAACACTAGGCGAATGACCCGGCTTCGCCCGAGAAATCCCTTGGGTGCAATTTCCTTCATACTAAAAGTATATCAATAATAAATATTAGAAGTGCCATAGAATAGCAATACAGAAGTAACACATAAACTACAGGAAAAAAGTGTGTGTGATGGCAAAAATTGTATTGTATTAGTGTTTAGGTATTTGATTTAATTAATATAGTTGATATAATAATATATATTTAAATTTTTATATTATATATATAATATAGATGAGTTTTAAAAATTGTTTTTAAAAAATGCATCGGCCGGGAATCGAACCCGGGCCGCCCGCGTGGCAGGCGAGCATTCTACCACTGAACCACCGATGCTTTAAAAAATGGCCATATTTAGGTATTCATTCCATTCCGGATTAGTCCGCGTAAAAAAAGTTCTTCAAATGAAAAAAAAGAAATAGCTAAAAATACTAATCAAAATGCAGCCGAAAATTTTCCTCAGGTTTATAAAAAGCGACATGCAAAATTTGGTACCAATTGGTTTAGTAGTTTTTGAGTTTATCGCGAAACAGACAGACAGAAATTGACTTTTATATATATAGAGAAAATTAAATATTAAAAAAATATCAAATAATATTTACAAAGATTTTACAATAGTATAAATAAATCTATTTCTATTATGTACAATTTATACCTACCATTTTAACTAATCTTTAAATTTAAAAACGAATTGTACACTGTTGCGGAATATCTTCGAATATATTTATTGATCTTTTCTCCATTTCCCGTGATACCCATCCCTCTAAAAATAATCTTTCTTTTTTAAATTTTATATTCCTATGAAATATCTCAATATCATTCCAATCTGGCCTATGTCCTGAATATAATGCATGTTCCCCAATTTTGCTTAACGCCCTTCTCCCCATTAAACCCTGTTGGTGTTCTTTAATCCTGATCTCTAAATTACGGCCGGTTTCTCCTACATAAATTTTGTCACATTCTGTGCATTTAATCCCATAAATCACATTATCTGGTTTTGTTATGTTAATTCTATCTTTCATTATGTTATTTCTAGTTAAAAATTTCCTTTTTGTCCCCGTGCTATACCAAATATTATATTTAAATTTTCTTGAAATTCTAGATATTTCGTTGTCGACATCTCTGATATATGGAATAATTATATTATTGTAATCGTCTTTATTCCTATTTAAATTTGGCCTATCTATTTCATATCTTCTTATCCATTTGTTTGTAAAACCAATTGGATAATCAGATTGTTCTAGTTCTGCTCTAATTTTCATTATCTCTTTTTTATAAATATCTCGGTCTGTGCATACCTGTTTGGCTCTTTTTGTACAAGAGATTTTATCATCTGTGTTTTATGTATTATAAGACAATTGGAATTAAAATTTAGATGTATCCCACAGTCTGTTGGCTTTCTGAAAACGCTGGTTATAATAGAACCATCTACTTTGCGAGTTAGTCCTACATCTAAGAATGATAAAAATCCTTCTCGTTCTATCTCGACCGTGAATTCTATTCCTCTTTCTAAATTATTCAACATGACCATGATTTCATTAAGATTTTCTTTGCAGATCACTGCAAAAATATCATCTATATAGCGTCCCCAGACTTTTATTCCCTCGATTAAGATTGCCTTTTTATCTACCGATGCCATTACAATGTCAGCAATGATCATGCTAGTAGGGCAACCCATAGCAGTGCTGTCTTTTTGCCTGTAAAATGTATCCCTATATCTAAAGTAAATATTATCTAAACATTACCTAAAGCCTTCTATCATTTCGTTGATTTCTAATCCCTTGTTTTCGCAATCTTGTCTCTTCACCTCAAAATATTCCTTTATTTCTTTTAGAGCTAGAGTTCTATTGATATTGGTGAAAAGTGATTTGACATCAAAGGATACCATTATTTCATGGTCATTTAACTTCAATTTTTTAGCGATATCTAATAGCTCTTTCCTATTTCTAATCTCTAACCCGGAAATTTTACTTGTACTCGGTACCTGTTTTTTAAGCCAGTCCGCTAAACGTCTGGTGGGGGCCTTGAATCCTGACACAATGGGCCGTAAGGGAACTCCTTCTTTATGGATCTTTGGTAGTCCTTTGAAGAGAGGTGCGGCAACATCTTCTAACTTCATTTTTCTTATATCAATGTCCTTAGATTTCATGCTTTTTATGAATTTTGATATTTTGAGTTTTATCTTTTTAGTTGGGTCTACGATCTCTCTTATAATTTGTTTCAAACGTATTCATAATTCATTTTTATGCATGGTTTTTATTTTTAACAAAAGGATTTGAATTCAATGTTTGTTTTTCTTTTTAATAGTAAGTTCTTCAAAATTGCGCGAGATAAAGATAATATCATCAACTAAGTTTTTTTTTTTTAGAACTTTAAATTGAATAAGTTATTTTCTTTAAAATATCTCGAAAGTTGCCATCCTACCTCCACGACACCAGGAAGAACACCTTCCTCAGGAAAGACGCGGGGAGGAATCAACCAAAGAACCATTAAGTCTGCTAGAAGATCGACGAGATAAACAAAGTGGGCATCTGCTCAAATGTTTATAAATCCCGCAGCAATGCGCAGATTTTTTTAAATATGATATATTAAATTCTATCTCACTCACCTGTGTTCAACTTCTTTAGCGGGTTTTCATCTTTTAAAAAAAGTTTCTGTGAGTTCGGTGTTGGCATTTTGATATTGAATCCTAACGGTCTACACACCTTTAGACCAATATATGCAACAAGTGTGGTCAGTTCTGATCGTTTGTAAATAATACTTCAGTGGAGGATGTATCTGAGATGTAAATTATAAACGATACATACCTTTTTAAAGGTTTTTATTTGACTTGCTTCATGCATGTCTAGAAACTTTGTAATCAATTTTTAATATACTTGCAGAGCATCTAGAAATGTGAAATTTGGTACACTTGTTCAAACCTGATGACATTATAGATTTATAAATTTCCGACTTCTGAGTAGTCAGCAATGGACTAATTATAATTTTCAAATTTACTTTCTAATTTTGTGTGATTAAGTTTAATTATACTTCGTCACCACGTAGAAGAATGCTATTTTATAGACTTATTCATTCCTACAAACATTGCAATTTTGTAAAATTTCAGACTTTTAGGTGACCGTGGTGGTCTGAAATAGACGATAGAATAGAATTTGTATATTTCCTTTCAAACGAGCAAACTAAAGGAGATAGGACTTCTACAACGTCACCCTTTGATGGTATTTATTTATCTGAGGGGCGGTCAACATGCCGACATATTTAAATCACCGCCTAAAACTATTTCGAATCCTTGTTGCATTTTATTTTCAACATAGCAAAACATTTTTTTTTTAATTTTCTAGCTGTAATTCGCTTGGGGGTAAGTAAACAAAAATTGCACACACTAGGGGTGAGTCTGCTATTGAAGCCAGTTTAAATATAACCGAGATCCATTTAGGCTCAATTTCAACTTCGTAGATTAAGCCATGGATTTCCTTTCTAATTCCTACAAGGATTCCTCCAGAGCTTCTCCCTCGGTTCGAAGGTTTAACAGCTGGTGATTGGTAAAACTCAAAATCGTCTACAGCTAGGTCAAGTAAATAGTGGCACCAGGTTTCAGTTACAGCAAAAATATCAAACAATTTCAAGTAATCGAAGAGAGAGAAGACCGAAGAAATTCTAAAAAAAACATTTATGTTCCGGTATATAATCCTTAAGGGATTACCTTTTGCTTTTAAAGGTTTATTTGTTGGGTAATTTTAGTGGAAATGATTAACTGAGCATGTATTTCGGGTTTTCCTATTTGGCGGCAAGATTGGAGGATATATTGATAGTCTCTGTGTATTTCTATCCAATTTCTATAGTTCAGCAATCTCCTTGGTAGTAATTTTACCATTAGAAGCTTGGTAAACCGTGCCATTAACAATCAGTTTATTATCTCTTAGTTTTGCAGTGATTCTCCTTTATTTAAGAGTTCTTTCCGTTTAGAAATCAATATTCTGCGTTGTTCTCTGATGCTAGAGGAGTAATCCTTGTTCACGAAGACATTCAAATCTTTAAGTTTGAATGAATTTTTTAATATCTCAATTCTCTCACTGTGTTCGGAAACCTCGACCAAAATTGGGGCTTTATCTCTTTTGGATAGCCTCCAGCACTTGGAAACATCGATCTTGTCGGAAATTTGCATCTTGTCCTTTAATAATCTTTTTATTTTGACGCAGGATTCGTTC
Organism: Cordylochernes scorpioides; assembly: GCA_030710605.1. Classification (NCBI taxonomy): domain Eukaryota; kingdom Metazoa; phylum Arthropoda; class Arachnida; order Pseudoscorpiones; family Chernetidae; genus Cordylochernes; species Cordylochernes scorpioides. The sequence goes on along the minus strand of CP092886.1, from coordinate 109,546,362 downwards.
GACGTTTCTGTACCACTACCTTCAATGCCATAAAACACTAGGTTCTTCTCTCTGTTTTTCATCTCCAAAAACTCAACTCGCCTCTCGAATTCGCTAATCTTTTTTTGCATACGATGCAACAGCACACGGGGTATCTTCTAGGGAAGACTCGAGCTGCTGTACACGGGAGTCGAATTTTTGCATACCTAGTTCAATCGAAGATAGCCTAGATTCTATTTTTGATCCCCAGTCGTCAATTTTAACAGTAAGTGCCGCAATTAGTTCTCTTAAATCTTTCTCCATAGAAGTTTCTAGCGTTGTTTGTCTAGTAGCTTTAGGGCCTGGATTACTTTCGATACCCGAAATTAGTAGCAATGAAAGTATGATTATTCTCAGATTTGATTTACGATAACGAACGTATCGAGTAAGATGAATGTTTTCACTTGATCTAGGTCAGCCACTTTATCGAAATTTGCATCATTATCGTCAATAAAGTCCAGATAAATAGAAACTAGTATTTTTAGAAAATCAACCCACACGGGAAATTATTTGAATTTCAATTCTTTTGGCCCAGTTCACCATAAAATCGCTGTGGTTAAATCTATCTCCAAAAGATTAGATTCACATTGCTCGTCAAAAATTAATGATATAGTGGAGAGAAATAGAATCTTCAGTGAAATAAAAAACAACAATTACCCAAGCAAATTTATCGAAAAACATTTTTATAAACCAAAATCTCCACCATTAAATAACACCCCTGATCAATCAAAAAAGCTTTACTGCTCCCTCCCCTACAGCTACGGCTCTGAACGCATCGCCAGAGTCCTAAAGAGACACAACATCACAACCACTTATCAATCATCTTTAAATTTAAAAAAGGCCCTACGCCATCCAGACACTAAGAAAATTAACAAAATGGAAAACAAAATAAACGTAATTTACAAAATACCTTGTAACAATTGCCAAGCTAATTATATAGGGGAAACCAGCAAACCACTCAAAGATCGTATAAATCAACACAAATCAGGATTAAGGAATTACAACCCACTCTCTATCCTTGTAGATCATGCACTAAAAAACAACCACACTCCGGATTTCGAAAATACAACCATTTTATACCAGAACATTAAGGAGAAACACTGCCGATTGTTCTTAGAAAGCTGGGCCTCTGCAGAAGACAAAGAAAGCATGAATAGGAAAATTGATTTACCAGACATCTACACACCATTTAGATCTTCTTAATTTTTTTTGTCTAATTATTTTAATTTCAATTAGTTAATTTTTATTTTAAATTGACTTATTATATACTATTTTAAAGGGAGAGGTGCCGTTTTTTTTATTAAATTACATAACTTTGCTTTATTTAATTTTTTTGCTTTAATGAATTTTTAAATTTTGTTGTAATACCCGCGATTCCTTAAATTATATTTTCACACATTAGTAATAGCCTGTAATTAATACATACCACTTGTTTAATTATTTTTACATTTATCGCTTCAAAACGCAAAAGTATTGATACATTAATAAAAAAAAGTCGGTGGACGAGTGGGTAACACCCTCGGTTCCCGACAGTCATGAACCGGGATTGAATCCCGCGTTAAAAATTGTTTAATATGTGAATAACCTTCACATATTATTCATTGTTCAATTATCATGAACTAGGTTGCTCTTGCTGAGCGGTACCTATTTATGTGAATTTGAACCAGGTATTGATACATCTATATATGTGAAAATATATATGTATCTATATAAATGAATGTTTGTATGTTTGTTTGTTTGTATGTCAGGTATACAAATTCGCAGTAGTTCACTAATTCAAACCAAAATTTCCATACATAGGTAAAAAATACGGGGAAGACGATAGGCTATTTTAAAAATATATAAATCAATTATTAAAACTATATATTCAAATTATTCTACTTAGCTCACGAACAGCGCCCTCTATCAAAGATTAGATTAAATTATGCTGATGTAAACAAATAGATAATGCTAATAACAAACAATTATAAAAAAAAATCTTATCTAAATATATATCACTCGGGTAGATATGCACACGGGTCAATCCCGGGGCGAAGCCCGGGTCACCGGTCTAGTTAAATATATAACATATTACATGCAATACTTTAAACTTTTTTAGTTTCCACTTTTTAATTTATTTTTTCTCATATATTCATCCTAAATTGTTTTAACTTCCATTTTAATGCATTTTTATAAAATATATTTTACTTACATATAAATCGATCTCCATAAATTTTGAAATGAATTTTTTTTTAAATACCCACATTTTTTTGTTACACTTTTTTAAAAAAAGTTCTTACAGTTTATTGTTCAAATCATTCTAAATTTATTTTCAAATGTTTTAATAGATACATATATTTTTACATTTATCTCTTAATGAATTATTAATTATTTTTTTATGTACTTATTACAATTTTTTTTTAATATAAGATAGAATTCATATTTTTCCTTTAATATTTTAATATATTTTACATATTTGATTGCAATTTTTATAATAATTTTTTCATGCACAAATTTCTCCCACCTACTCTGTATTTTAATTGATATCAACTGTGATATTATAACACTATGCGGCGATGAGTTTGTGTATACAAAAATGTAATACCTCGATAAAGGTTGGCGTTCAGCCAGCCGAAATATTGGCAAAATAAATATTTTATTAAATCCAATATATGCCTTTTATTATCTAATGAATTAAGTATGGATTGCTCTATTTTCAAAACATAGACAGCATGTCTGCCATGGTCTTGTTCAGCCTTTCTGTGAGTCCATTCTTCTGAGGGTGATAGGCGGTCGTCGTCCTGTTGTTAGGCTCAACTCTCTACGATATATATGCAAAAAGGATATAGCGCACACAAAAATCACACATAGTTTGTTTCTTAGATAGACTCATCTAAAAAAAAACCCATTAAATGAATAAAACCTCTGGAGATTACCATAAATTTCGACAATTTGTTTAATTTGGACATATGTGTTTGTTTTATAAGTGAGATCACCTAAAGAAAAACCATTAGATGAATAGAAGCCTCTGATGATTACCAGTATATTTAACAATTTGTTCAATGTGGACATATGTATTTGTTTTATAAGTGGATCACCTAAAGAAGAACCATTAGATGAATAAAAACCTTCTGATGTTTACCAGTATACTTAACAATTTGTTTAAAATAGATATGTATATTTGTATCAGTGTGAAATTACTACAGACACACATTAATATATATAAATATAAAGAGACAAAGGTCGCCTCTCCCGTCAAAATAGACATCAAAACTAGACGCCATCTATTGACCGTCACCGCAAACTAGCGGTCTCGGGTCGGTGACAAAGCCACAACACCAGCTTTGGCAAACTGAAAAGCGTCCACCTAGAGACGATGGTTTCGGGCTAATGGCTCTCGTCAGTCTAGGGCGGACTTTTATTCCATGAGATCCACACGGGATCTAATGAAATCTTGACAATCTGCCAAAGGCGACCTTTGTCTCTTTAAATCAATATCCTCCCGGCAAGATTTCCATCTATATATAAATATATGGGGTTTTATTATACCCAACCTTTTTTTTATCAACTATCCCTCTGGAGACAATTGGTAAAAGAAAAAAAGAAACTTTTGCTAAGTCACAAAGATATCATACCTAGAAATTGCCTTAGAAAAACTTACAAAATCCAAGAGAAAAAATTTAAATTCTCTATTCAGTAAACGGGCTTTGAAGCCCCCATAAATTAGCTTTAGCAGAATTTATCTTACCTTTTCAAATTCATACTCACGTCCTTCACTCGATATTTACCTTCAACTGTCTACTTCCAACTGACTTTTTTTTCAAAAAAATCCGTGTGACCAAAAAAAAATTTTATCTGTTTTTACAGAGTGATTAGATTACTCTCTCTCAGAATAATCTCTAAGATTAAATTTATCCTTTGGATAAAATAAAAATTTAATTTTATAATTAATAAAAAATAAAAGGAGAAATGAACCTTGAGATATTCAATTTATCAAATATATTTAATTTATTAAATATATTTAGTAAAATTTAAGGTGATAATTTAAAATTCTATTGTCTGATTAAATTTCCAATATATATATGGAAAAGGAAATGAATTATGGTACATATTTACACTAAAGAACAAAATAAGGCATGCATAAGAAAAATTGGATTGTGCAATTTGACGTCCCTCAGGCCATTAAAAGGTTCTTCTCAGGCTGTAGGATTTATAAGCCACTGGATACTCTTTCAGGCCACATGATAAATCAGCGCATGATGTGCCAGTGGTCTGCAGAATTCTCAAGGGTATCCTGCACATCCAACATCCAGCCGAGAACCTTGTTTCTGTGGTGTGTCGATTTATGGTCCAGCGATGGCTCGGATAGTCTCTCAAGTTAGTGTTTTATTGGCGTTTCTTGTTGGCTACATTTATATGGGAAGACAAAAAACACAACACCCTGGAATCACATTCGGTCCTCTCTGGTGACCGCCGCTGTGCCAAGTAGTCGTAGTCATCTCTTATTTCATGGCGCCACGTGTTGCGTCATCCCAGCAGGCTGGAAGGAATCTCTCAGCCCCCACAGTACTCCCTTTCCAGTGGCGAAGTCACGATTCGGTGCACAAAGAGGTTAATTACAATTAATATATACATCATCAATATAGGCAAGAGAAAAAAAAATAATTAAGAAATAAAATGATATGATTCCCTACATCACTCCCTTGCCAGTAACAGAGTTACGTCTGATAGTCCTGGAATCTGACAGGGGGTTTTAATGTCCGTCCAGTTCGTGTTGAAATCCTCTTTATGTCTACTGGTGGCTCCACGGGTTGTCTGATTGAAGTGTTGTCTTTAGCAGATTCCTCAGGTTAAGAGGTGTTTAATAAATATGCTGGTCTTAATCGGTCTTTTGAAACTGACACTTCTTTGTTCTTGATTTTGATGATAAAATATTTTTCCTCTCTCCTTAGCACTTGGAAAGGACCTTCGTAAGGTGGCTCAAAAGCCTTTTTTACTCTGTCCGTTCTTAAAAATACATGTGAACATGTTTTCAGATCTTTATGAACAAATACTTTAGTCTTCGAATGATGTTTTTCATTTAAGGGTTTGAGCAATTCCATTTGCTTTTGAAGCTGTTGAACAAATTCTTCAGCATGCAGGTGATGTTTAGAAACATCAAAGAATTCGCCAGGCAGTCTGATGGTTTGCCATATACCATCTGAGACAAAGAATGGTTGTTATCTTTGTTGATAGCAGCACGCAAGCCTAGGAGAACTGTTGGCAGCGTTTCTGTCCACTTAATATTATTGCGGGTACGAATGGCAGTTTTAATGGTTCTATGAAGCCTTTCAATCTTCCCGTTACACTGAGGGTGGTACGCTGTGGAATGACGAAGTTTGATACCACACAGCGTTGTTAAATCTTTGAAAAGCTGAGAAGTAAACTGCTTTCCTTGGTCTGATATCACTGTATGAGGTGCTCCAAATCTAACAATCCAGTTTTCGTAGAACGCTCTCGCTACCGTTTCAGACTTCATATCTGGTAGCGGAACAACTTCCATCCAGCTGGTGTACCTGTCGATGCAGGTCAGACAGTAGATGTTACCATTCGATGGAGGTAAAGGACCAATTAGATCGATGTGGACAACACTAAATCTTTCATCCACTTCTTGATATTTGCCTATTTCTGATTTAGTGTGTATCGACACCTTGCACTTTTGGCAGTTGACACAAGCTTGAGCCCATTTCCTAATGTCTTTATTCATATTGGGCCATATAAATCTTGACGTTAATTGTTTAGTAGTGGCTTTAATGCCTGGGTGTGAGAGTTCATGGAAGTTCCTAAAAACCATCATTCGGAATTTAATTGGAATGAATGGTCTAATATTATTAGTAGACACGTCACACCATAACAATTTGCCTGATTGTAGTGGGCATTGCTTAAATTTTAGAGAAGTATTCTTTGATATTGTTGGGTCATATTTTACCAAACAGACCCAACAAAGATGTAAACACTCTTTTACATCCTATGTACATACACGCAGTGTCTCGCCGAAAGTGTTTGGTGTACAGATGGATGTCCCACGGGAATGGCCGACGGTGGTTCAAAGATCAAGCCGGGGGGGGAGACGCAGCCCTGGACACGATTCCAAGATCTACTGGAGGAGGATGATATCGGCCCCTGATTAAGATGGATACAGATGGATGTCCCACGGCAATGGCCGACGGTGGTTCAAAGATCAAGCCGGGAGGGAGACGCAGCGCTGGACGCGGATACCCGTGGATACTAAGATATATCAAGGAAGGCACAGCCCTGGTCAGGAGCCCGACGAAAACAGGAGCAGGAGTCCAACCACAACATAAGCAGAGAGCTGACGGGCAGTGGAGAAGCCACCTCAACAAGAAGAAACGGACATCCAGCATGCGACTTTGTAAAACCTACCTTTTAATTCTTGTATATATAACCTATGACATGACATTTTGATGGATGGGGACCATTTATTAATATTCCTGGGATTTCTTAAAGGAGAAATTAGCATATAAGTCTCTCAGAGGGGTAGCATCCTAAATTGGATTTTAATTCCATTGTTAATTTAAATTTATCTCTCAATAAGACAGATAAATTCTGAATTTGAATAATATTTAGTAAGCCGTGTAAGAATATTTCTAATTCATAATTTTCCTTAAAAATAAAAATTTAATAATTTAAATTTATCTCTCAATAAGACAGATAAATTCTGAATTTGGTTAATATTTAGTAAGCCGTGTAAGAATATTTCTAATTCATAATTTTCCTTAAAAATAAGAATTTAATAAAATAATATTTTATCTCAATAAGACAGATAAATTCTGAATTTTGGTTAATATTTAGCTTAAATTGATCTTTTCATAAGCTGAGTAAGAATATTTCTAATTCATAATTTCCTTAAAAATAAAAATTTAATAAAATAATATTTTATCTCAATAGGACAGATAAATTCTGAATTTTGGTTAATATTTATGTTAAATTGATCTTTTCATAAGCTGAGTAAGAATATTTCTAATTCATAATTCCCTTAAAAATAAAAATTTAATAAAATAATATTTTATCTCAATAGGACAGATAAATTCTGAATTTGGTTAATATTTATGTTAAATTGATCTTTCATGAGCTGAGTTAAAATATTTCTAATTCATAATATTTTTTCTAATAAATATTATTTTTATTCCTTAAATTTTAATCTTAATAATATTAATTTTCTATTTAATATTTCGAGAATTTCGTATATTTATTATTCTGTGGGAGTTAGAGATTGAGGGCGCTAAAAAAAAGGGATAGGGGGCGAGAATTTTGGGGGACTGGACCAAGGGACCAGTCAGTTTTGGACGCGGCTTTCGAAGGGGGCGGACGAAAATTTCCACCGGACGAGAAGTAAGTAGCCGAGATGTTTAGGTAAGTTTCACTCTAAAAAAAAAATTTTTATAGTGAAGACATATTTTTATACATGACGAAGTCATGGTAGGTAGAAAGTATTTTTTTTTTTTTTTGATAAAGACGTCTTGCCATTTATAGCGAGTTCATAGTGAGAGAGGGACTTATTCATATATTAACAGATAGATTATTTCGCCCAAGCATGATCGCCTTGAATGAGGTGTTATAGATTCATATTTTACTTAACTATGTCATGTCATAGTAAATACAATTTGTTTTACATTTTTTTATATATATCCCTTATTTGTCGAATAAAAGTTGATGTGGTAAATTTTAATGTGTACTAATGTCTATATAAAATCACAGATCACACATGAACTTTGGTGCGTATGCTGTGGATATTGAGTGTATTATAAGAGGTTCATTGCCTTATCATAAACGGAGAATATGTATACACCTGAATTTATTTATATGCTAAAGGAGATCAAGATATAAATGTTTTTATAATCGAAGCTCAATTACAAGACGAATGTTAATTCGAGTGTATACAATATTTACTGTGTATGATGTAATGTAAGAGCGTATCTTACGTCCCAAAAATGTCATCTTAAACAAACCACATATTTTAATTATTTATATGAGTTCCTGTGTTCGTCATACAATATCGAGTGTATACCTGAGTGTAAATGTGGTTATTATATATACTGGTGCAAGTATTTGGCGAGTGTTACATTTGTATGTCTAAGTTAAAGGATGGAGTTTAGTCATCTAGATGTAGAAGGTCCTGGCTTTAGGGCCCAACAATTAGCGCCACTTAACGTGGGGCCGAAGTCTTCCGAAAATCCAAATTTAATAAAATTTAAATTTGCAAGAAGTAGGCCTGCGAATTCCCTGAGATTAAGAAATTAGGTATAGATAAAAGAAGTGACCGTTATTTTATTGGTTTTTGAAAAAAAAAAGGCTTTATATTTCTTTTAATACGTTACTCATGCCGCCTTTTTACAATTTTATGAATTTTCACTGGATAATTGTTAGTATATAAAAAAAAAATATACGTTAGGCTTAAATAGAAACCCACGAACCTTTTTATTTCTCAGTTCCACAATTGTTCTAACCTTTCAATTTCAAATCTACAGAAGCGTCTTATGTTAAAGTGTACCATTTTTTTCTTTAAGTTTCGAATATTGGCGAAATGGTTCCTTACTTTGTATAGATAATGAAATTTAGGGACGCTAACTTAAACCTAGAAATACGTTACTCATGCCGCCTTTTTACAATTTTATGAATTCTCACTGGATAGCTGTTAACAATTTCTGCATATCATTGGTTTTGATAAAAGCATTATATTTTTTAAATTACGTTATTCATGCCGCCTTTTGTCAATTTTATGAATTTTCACTGGATAATTGTTAGTATATAAAAGAAATACGTTAGGCTTAAATAGAAACCCACGAGCCTTTTTATTTCTCAGTTCCACAATTGTTCTAACCTTTCAATTTCAAATCTACAGAAGCGTCTTATGTTAAAGTGTACCATTTTTTTCTTTAAGTTTCGAATATTGGCGAAATGGTTCCTTACTTTGTATAGATAATGAAATTTAGGGACGCTAACTTAAGCCTAGAAATATTGTTTTCTCAGAATCCTGAGAATTTCACGCGAGCCCCAAATTTAGAATCTCAGGGGGTGTCTTTTGATTGACAAGTGGGAGTAGCGTCCACACCTGGAGAGAGGGGGGATGATTGACGTGAAAAACAACAGATGTGCATGCAAGATGTTTTCGAGGGGGGAAGGACATGTGGAGAAAACACATGTACAGACTTTAGCTGGAAAGTGAGAAAACAATGAGAGGACAGTCCGCTGCTAGCTCTCGACTTGAAAGGTTGGTCTCACTGTCCTTCCCGCTTTTGCGGGTAGGTTTTTCCTGTCTTAAATATTCTATCTCCCTTTGTTTTTCATCATTACCTTCTTTACTATAGGATAAATGAAGCTTATTTTCTTTTACTACAGTTAGATAGTACATAATTTTTATTTAATTTAATAATATTTTAATTATTTCCGTCCCACAGAATTTCCACTCAATAGGACTAAAGATATTTTTGAATTTTATTAGAATGCTCTCTTAGCTATTCTTTAATCTTTATAATTTTTAACGTTGTCTAGAGAACAATTCAAAGCATTTATTTATTTTTCGATGTGCATTGACTTACGATTTAATTGATTTTATATATTAGTATTTTCTGTATTTTTAGGCTTCATGCTTGAAATGTTCCATCTCCGTTAGTTTCTCACCGTTATTTTCTAATTAGTAGGTCAATACGACCTATTTCAAGGTTTAATAGATTTTATATTTAAGTATTTTTTTTTTGGAAACTGGTTCCACTTGATAAATCTGGAGATATTTTTGAACTTTGATATTGACATAGTACACCTAGTTTTCCCTTATCTTTCCAATGTCGAGCATTATCAATATAAACACAAAGGTTGAAGATCTTTTTTTTTTCCTTATCTAATTTGAAGGAGAAACGTACAATATCACGCGACTAAGCTGATCTCATAAAGGCTTACAATTAATTTTTTAATTTAATTTCTTTAAAGTTATTTCATACTGATTCTTTTTATTATTTATATAGATTTTAAATCTTTAATTGTCTTAATAATTTCGCTTGTCGTTTCCATTTAGCCAATTTGTGATTTGTCATTTTCGCTGACCAAGACAATGTTTACCTCGAAGTATTTTTTTTTTTTTAATATATAGCAATATGAGTAAAAGGTCTGGACATAATCTTCGTTTTTGATTAATAATTATATTTATGTAGCTTTTCTTATCCATGGGCCTTTAGCTTTGTTTATTTTAAATTTGTAATCCACTTATTTCATCTTACATTTTGTAAAATGATGCAGCAGTATTTATTGACATCGTTTATATAATTATATCTTAGCAACTTTAGATGAGTCTGCATTATGTATTTATTTTTTTTTATCTCCTTCCGTAATCGGGCATGCACACTTATTGATAATTCTTAAATCAGGCATTGAATAAATATGATGTATCCAGAGACGATCTCCACATTTGTTTCATTCTCTTGGTTATGGGAAGCCGAAACGCCTTTATGGCCTTAGTAGTTTGATGATACTAAATAACTAAGTATTGTGTGTTTTATTCAACACTTCGTTTAAAGCGTTCATTCTCTTGACTAAGGTACAGTGTCATGCGCAGTATTTGATTTAATTTTGTCAACTTTATGTGAATATACGAATTTTCTTTAGAATCTAACCCCGATATTGTAGACAAGCGTATAGCTTAGCTCGCTCCTTTAAATCGTTGAATTGCCAATTTATTCTCTATATGGCATATTTCACAATGTCTGCGTGACGACCGAATCACGGTAAAATTCTCAAAATGGCGGTTGATGGACACGTGTATATTTACTCTATAGAGTGGTTGTATATACACATAGGTGCCTATGGATTTGTTTAATTTTATTATGATCTCCAGCCATATTTCTGTATTTAAGGCTTCACGTTTGAGATGTTCCATCCCTTCTTAATTCTTCACCATTATTTCTTTATAGGTTCAACACGACTTATAATCTGTAAACAAAGGCTTAACGATTTATTTCAAGTAATTTATCCAACACAAAATTTTCCACTCGATAGATATGGAGACACATTTTTTTGTTGATTTTGCCAGATTGTGCCTTTTGTCCTCTCTTATCTATATGGTATTTATCGTTTCAATATAATGATCTGGAGCATTTATCCTCTTATCTAATGCATATAGTTCATGGACTTAATTAATTTATAAACGTTTTCAATCATTGTTTTCCTGTATTGTCTGGTGATCTCATCCGAAAGGTTTAATAGCATACTAGTATTTCATTCTCTTATCCGATATTATTATTGCTTACCTTAATTTTTATGTCCATATATGAACAGAATGTCCAGGTCTAAGTGTTCGCTTCGAATATCGATCGTAAACAAGTTTAAACATACCCCCCGAAATTCTCTTCCTTAGCCTTTATTTTGTGTAGTGATCAATTTTTCCTTTTGGTAACAACCGTTATAGATCCCTGGAAATGCATGCTAAATAATAAGACAGTATTTTGTTTATTTTGTTAACCTTATATGAATATGCATTTTCGTTTAAAACTTAACCGCGATATCTTAAGAAGGCGTATAGATTTGGTTGCTTCATTTAAACGTTGAATAGGATCACAATTTTAGATATGACATAATTTACTACAGATGATTACATGTCGAAATACAATCACAGCGAAATTTCAAAATGGCGGCTAAAAAAGGCACGTCGGGCAACCGATTCTTTTCATGATGCCTCCAACTGCATATGATCTTAAATATCCTGTGTACACTGGTATGAGGTCACCTTGAAATGCAATAAACGTGCAGAATTTTTAACCTAAGAAAGATTTCATGAAACCTTCCCGTCTGGAACATTTCCCCTTGGTCAAGGACAGATAAAACATTTCGATGAGTATTAAGTTACCGTAAATATTTGCCAGCAGAAGGCAAGATGAGATTACACGAAAGTAGGATCAGTAAGTGTTTAGCTCCTGTTTTTGTTAGTAATTCTGGGCCTTTATAAGGCAATGGGAGGTGGACATCAAGATATATTCTGATAGACGGGTGTGTGCCTCTGTCAAGGGAAGCAGCCATTCCGTGTAATGGGGATTACAATAATCATCAAATATTAACAAATCATCTTTGGTAGATATGGACAACCAGATGGTGCCAAATTCTTTAGTGAACTTATATCTTATCACTTAGTTGTTTCGTATCCAATCTTATGATGATCTTGTCGTGTGGTGACCCATGTACAGAATTTAATAGGAAGTTTTTTTTTTTTGGAAGCAATGAAATTCGCTGTTTCTTTCCCTAACCCAGCCAAAGGACGAAATCGTTTCATTACATCTTGCATCCTTAGAAGCTAATAACATTATTTCAGAACTAAATGCAATATGCAGACCTGGCAACCTATCAAATGTATAGTTTCGAATAACTTTAGATGAACAATAATAGTGGGCCTTGCACCTCGTGTATGTTTACACTTGACTGGTTTTGATAAGCCCTTCTAGAGACCCTTATCTATTTCACCAACTCCAGATTGTTTGGACAGCAGAGGCCTATAACAAAGGAGGATCTTATAACAGGAGAACAGACTTAAGACTCGTTGCGACATCGGCTTTCATAGTTTATGGAATGTGGTATTAGGCAGTGGTAACCAGTAGCAAGGATTACATTTCTGAGAGATCGGGAATAGGCAGAGAAGATTAAGAAGGATATCTTGCGTGGTATGAACAATGGACACCGGAGCATGCGATGTTGTATGTAGGACCTCTATATTATATAATAGGACTATGTTGCTCACGAAGATGGACGTGAGTGAAGAATAATATAAAATATTATATCCCAATGGACGCTACAGAGCGTATAAGCCACTTGTCATGAATCTGCTGAAGGAAGGGTCACTGTGGTACTATGTAAAGAAATCATCGGAAATAAATGCATCATTTATAAAATATAGAGATTTACTCTATATACATCCATCTGCAGGCGATGCACCTGGCTTTCGCTCAGACCTCACAAAACCAACTAAAAGACATACCAAATAAAGTACGCAAGGTATAGTAGCGCCAACCCGAATCTGATCAGATGTGTCTAAAGCTAGGTTTCTACTCCATCATACCACTGAAATCACTGCGGCAGCCATGTCTTAGCGAGGCAAGATGTTTGGTACGATCACAAGTATGCATGCTAAATATCCAGCACTGTACCCTGACGAAATTCCGATAGGAAGGTGCGCTAAATCAAACCAGGTCAGGATAAATTACACGATGTAATGAAAGGTGTAAGAGGGATAAGCCAACAATCGACAACAATTTTTTTTTTAAGCCAACAAGCAGTGAACAGGAGTTCGGGCTGGAATGGGGGAAGGAACAATAAGAAGGGAAGCTGCATAAGAAACAGTCATTCATAGAATTCACCTGTGACACCATAAAATATAAAATCTTATATTGAAGTTTTCAGGGCTACTCATGTCAATGCATATTGCAGATGTAGACAATCAGAATTGTTTAATGTTAACAATTAGATGTAACCCGCTTTAACAGAGTTGTAGGGCAACTGACTTTGTACATGCATATATCTCCAATTCCCTTGACAAGGCTACCCTTTCTATTTAGCTGAAACAAACTGCTTATCTAACTTTATTACGTTTTAACTGGCTCGAAGTATAGTGGTTTTCCTTTGTCGTTAGCAAGGTAAATACCTAATCCAGTGTGCATAAAGGACTATAGGAATACTATTACACTAGAAATAATTAATAGTTCATCCTGATACACAGTAAAGGAAGTGAGAACAGCATCTCTACCAGAAGGCCATCATGGCTAGTTAGTTTCAATATACTCAGAAAGAGCTTATCTCCTCGAAGGGGAGATTAAAGAGGAGGAAACGGGTCCTCTGGAATTTTCCTCGAAATTCTGCGATAGCCCCCGCCCAGAAGAATGTCAGTCGATAGTATAGAGCTGACCAAGGGGAGAGAGAATTGGAGAAAATTTCCTGCTTGTAAACACGAGGGTAGGTCGCCGGCCCTGATAAGGATTGGCAGGGGAGGAACAGATTCCCAGAAGGGACTCCCGAGATATCAAAATAGGCTAAAGCAATAGAACGGGATCCAGTTCCCGATGACGGGTTTCGAGGAAACACCAGAGGGATGAAAAGGCAGTGAAATGTGTAGAAAATGATGGAAGAGAGATGAGAGAGAGGTGATGAAAGAGGTGTTGAAAGTGATAAAAAGAGTGAGAAAGCGTTGAATGTTGATGAGAAAGAGATAGAAAGATGCAGAAAGATGTTGAAGGAGAAAGAATTGAAAAAAAGGTTGGATAAAGAGTTTTGTAAATAGTAGATAAAGGTTGATAGAAGAAAGTACACTTAATGTATAAAGCGTAGCTGTAGGCCGCAATATCGCCTCGATATAAATATTTCTTTTAAAATAATACATAAATGCACTGGGGGTTTGTGTAAGCTGATTTACCTAAGTTTCAGCAACAGTATACAATAATTAATATAGATAGGTCTTTATTGATTACAATATTAGGTTATATATTAAATAGCAAATATGTCTTAGTGTTATGGTGAACTTTGAAGAGCTTGCAGTCTTCTTTTATTTTAAACTATAACGTGTGTTCTAAACTTCCAGTTTTTTTTTCTACTTTATTTTTGTTAACAATTTTGTCTTAGTGTCATGGTGAACTTTAAACAGTTTGCAGTTCTTTTTTTTTTAACATGTGTTCTAGTGTTAAGTGTTGGAAGGAGCTTTAACACCATGTTTCAGTGTTTGTGTGTTATTTGTCTCAACATTGCTTTTGTGCAACATATCGCCTCACAACCTTGCTATAGTGTTTGTTGCCATTTTTAAAGATTTTCACAATTTGTATTAGTGTTAATGTGTCATTTAGAGAAATTGCCATAACCTCATCCTTATATAGTACACCGTTTTACACCGTTTTATTTAATGAGCTATATGAGAGATTTTAGATGTAAAATAAGAGTTACTATTTACATGAGCCAAATCGACCCAGCAGTTAGAGCAAGAGGGGGGGGATCAGATGTTTCCTCCTTTCACGTGACGCCACTGTTTACCCCGACCGGTCGTGCCAGATAAGGGGGAATACCAGGAAACTCTGTCCTACTGACATCGCTCCCTCAACACGAGAAACGACATCTTGGGTTTTCGTGTTCTCCTGGTGTAGAATTGGCTCAGCCTCATTTTAGTATAGTATATAATTAAGTGTTGTCTCGCAACCTTGTTTTAATATGACACACCGTTTTGAAGAGCTTGTACAACCTGTCAGGATACAATGTAGGAAAATGTTAGTTTCTTTTATTGTTATGTTACAATCTTATCCAACAGTAGAACCAGAGGGACCACAAGAGACGACAATCTCGAGAAACCCGCTAGAAATAGTTAATAGAGTCATTGGTGGTAATGTTGGCGGCGTTGAAGTACGCCGTTCGACCAGGGTCAAGAAATCCACCGAGTGCAGATCGTGTTCAGGTTGCCAATGATTTGATTTATAGGATGTGTACTAGAGCTAGTTGAATTTTGATCATAGTAAAATGTGTTAGAATGTGAGTTAAAGGCCCTAGATAGTGGCCTTAAAGAGATTTCAGTTTTTTTTTTTTTTTGGAAGAAGCTATTCTGTATTGATAGCATGTGTAATTCAACTCCTGGGTTCGACAGTATATTTTGTTTTAATTCTTAATTGAAGGTTATGAATAATGGTTCAACTTCGAGATCAATTAGGAAATCTAGATGCTTTAGATATCTGCTGTGCTTGTAACATATTCGCTACAGGTTGATTCGGAATATGCGCTGGGTTAAAACTAGACACCCTATAACTCCATAGGCCCAGAATACAGCCCAAAGAGAATTTCTAATGAGAGTATGTAATGCAGTTACAATCTAAGAATTGATAGAGCAACAAGTAACCTCTGTTGTTAAACTCCAGAACGAGCTGGGTACCAAAAGCCCTATAAGTCCAAAGAAAGAGTTTAGCTGAATAGCAGAGAAAGAAGAAGCGTTGGCAAAAACACTTATGGACCTATCATATATTGGCAATGAGGTAAATATTTGAAGTTCAGTTCGCTCCATTTAAGTGCTAGTTTGATGATTCATTTGTTTAGACACCAAGTGTCAAGATAAGAAGATTTTCAAATTGTGAGACACACAGTTAAAGTGTTAGGTTAGATTTCAGCATTTGATTGTTAACAATCAATTTTGTTAATTTGTTTAAATATAAATAATGTTTATCCACGTATAGATAACTTTTATGTAGAGTTTGTATGAGGCATTAATATAAGTTAATAGGGCATTAGTTCCCACTTTGTTTTAATTAGAAAACTTCATTTGATTTCACATTAGTCCTGGAATTTAGAAATTGTTAGAGTTTATTTTGATAGAGATTATTGAGTGTTTTGGCGTCTATAGCAGTTTTAACTTTAGAATGAATGCCCACAGTGACTGATTTTTTTTTTTTTGTATGAATGTGAAGTGGAATAAATGATGAGAAGGTTAAAAACTAGTATACTGTTAGACCAAAATTACTTTAGAGTAGTGATAGGGATTTAATAGGTTCAATTTTCAATTTTGATTTCTTTATTTGTTAGGAACGAAGCCTCAAACAGGACAACTACAACTCTATTGTTAGGAAAATATTCGCTCCACTTTGTTAGGTCTCCTTTTTAGAGGAGTGTAAATATTGATTTTTTTTATGAGAGTAATCAGCTACTCTATTTCATTATATCAACTTGAATTCTAAGAATCGTAGGCAATGACCATGTCTTGATTCTCAGACTGGGGATTTGTGGAAGGTCACGGTCAGGCCAAAAGCCTGCAAGTCCCCTCCTCATTAGAGGGAACGGAGAGGTATCAGGTGAACTTTGTGCTAGGTGGGGGGATTCAGTTGCCGACGTCGCAGACTAAGTGTAAAGCGACGAAAACCTCGGGTAACCGATCTGACATCGTAATTTACGACGCTTTGAGCGTGACTGAGATGAGGGTGTTACAGTCGGGAGGTTGGAAAGGATCGGCACGTTGGGAGCTCTTTTATATATTGCGCAGCCTGTAACAAATTCCCCGATGGACGAGCTTAGAAAACATGCGCTGGGTAGAGAAATCGAATTCCCTGTAACTCCCTGTCTATAAGTAAAAGCCTATAGGGGTTTTCTAATGAGGGTTAACAATTGAGCATGTAACAAACAAGTTATGATTAGACGAAGCGATTCCGTCTACAGATTTTAGGTACCAGATAGCAAGGTGACAGATGGACTGTCCGGATTCTTTGCGTTTTATATCGCCCCAGGCTAGCAAGAGTTATTCACTTAATTAAAGACTATTAGTCTACCATACGTTTAGTTAGAACGAATTTAAGTCTAAACATCAATTAGTATATAGAATTTTTTTTTTAGAGTAATTCATTATAAGATAGGTTAAAATTTAAATTAATAGGACACAAAATGAACTTTTGAAGCAGATTGCCAGAACATGCCAATATAGCGGTCCAGATTTGAAGAGGAATTATTAATTTTTTTTTTTTTTTGGGAAGATCGAATATAAAATATTTTTTCGTTTTGAGACGGTAAAATGACCTAGAGCAATGGGTTATTTTGTTTTACAAGATTTGTTTTTCCAGAGAAGTACTAAGAACTCAGGTGAGAGGACATATACCACAAGATATGAGTTAGACCTAGTTTCTATCCATCATAATTTATTACAGAATTAGTTTGAGTATTTTTATTAAAGGGATTTGTTGGTCAAAATTTATGAGTACACATTCTATGGATAAGCTAAACAATGTATAGT
This sequence comes from Cordylochernes scorpioides, assembly GCA_030710605.1. Taxonomy (NCBI): domain Eukaryota; kingdom Metazoa; phylum Arthropoda; class Arachnida; order Pseudoscorpiones; family Chernetidae; genus Cordylochernes; species Cordylochernes scorpioides. The sequence continues at coordinate 109,528,592 of CP092886.1, read as the reverse complement.
AGGGGTAAACTACATGTTAAAATAAAGGACAAAGGTGGGAGAGATTTCAACCACAGGTAATGTAATTTGGAAGTAATCTGGTTGTGAGAGGCTTCCTTTTGTATTAAGAGAGGCAGGGAACACGCCAGACAAACACTCCCAGTGACAAGTTAGTAAGGACAAGTTTTATCTTTGTTAGATATTACACGAGTTTTGAGATACTAGTGAGATAACCTGGACCCCTCAGTGCATATATATTCGTTTTATTATTTTTATATATCATATATCATATATTTTGTTCTCATTATTATATCCATGTATATTCGTATATGCAGAAACACAATCCATAGCATAGGTATGTGTGACATTTTGGTAGCAGCGTTGTTACCATCTTCGGACAAATGTACCGAATAAAGATTTTTAATCACAATTTATATATTCATTTGTATTCATTATATATATATATCAAACCATTTTTTTTTATAGTAAATACCCATTTTAATATTTCTTATTTTTATCTAACATCGCGTATATCCATATTGTTCCAATATTTTTTTTGCATGCATCGCATTCGTGCAGCTCTAATATGTATATTTTTTTTCGTTTCTGTTTTACACTATTATTTTAATGTCATCGATAGGAGTTGCAACTTTGGATTTTTTTTTTATCATTGCCATTTTGAACATGTATAGCCATTCCTTCGCTGCCATATGTATCGTATAGAACTAATAAAGTTTTTTTTTTTAGATGTGTTTTAGGAATTGGGCATGTCTACCATACAAACACAATTCCTTGGCGCCCATAATTATTATGTTAACCTGAATGGCATAAGAATCTGTTTTGCACAGAACCTGTGTATAGACCACCCCTTCTCCACCCACTGGGACTGCGGTCGGGGATGTGTGGACTCGACTCACATCTGGGTCAAGACTCCCTGGAATACAGACAGCAAAGGGATGGGCTCAGTATATTGCCCATAGAATGGTAGGGTAGAACTTCCTTCTGTAATCACGATGAATTAACCTGCCCCAGGTTCCATGGCCCGTCTGTTCCCCCTTTGCCGGAGTGACAGTGATTGCATAGTGGTATCGTAAAAGAATGCATTTTTCCAATTTCATATTTTCTCATGGAATATTTGATCAGATATGAATTGAAATAAACTCATTCTTTCACTCTGGCAGGGGAGGAATTGTTGGGTCACATTTCACCAAACAGACCCAACAAAGATGTAAACACTCTTTTACATCCTATGTACATACACGCAGTGTCTCGCCGAAAGTGTTTGGTGTACAGATGGATGTCCCACGGGAATGGCCGACGGTGGTTCAAAGATCAAGCCGGGGGGGGAGACGCAGCCCTGGACACGATTCCAAGATCTACTGGAGGAGGATGATATCGGCCCCTGATTAAGATGGATACAGATGGATGTCCCACGGCAATGGCCGACGGTGGTTCAAAGATCAAGCCGGGAGGGAGACGCAGCGCTGGACGCGGATACCCGTGGATACTAAGATATATCAAGGAAGGCACAGCCCTGGTCAGGAGCCCGACGAAAACAGGAGCAGGAGTCCAACCACAACATAAGCAGAGAGCTGACGGGCAGTGGAGAAGCCACCTCAACAAGAAGAAACGGACATCCAGCATGCGACTTTGTAAAACCTACCTTTTAATTCTTGTATATATAACCTATGACATGACATTTTGATGGATGGGGACCATTTATTAATATTCCTGGGATTTCTTAAAGGAGAAATTAGCATATAAGTCTCTCAGAGGGGTAGCATCCTAAATTGGATTTTAATTCCATTGTTAATTTAAATTTATCTCTCAATAAGACAGATAAATTCTGAATTTGAATAATATTTAGTAAGCCGTGTAAGAATATTTCTAATTCATAATTTTCCTTAAAAATAAAAATTTAATAATTTAAATTTATCTCTCAATAAGACAGATAAATTCTGAATTTGGTTAATATTTAGTAAGCCGTGTAAGAATATTTCTAATTCATAATTTTCCTTAAAAATAAGAATTTAATAAAATAATATTTTATCTCAATAAGACAGATAAATTCTGAATTTTGGTTAATATTTAGCTTAAATTGATCTTTTCATAAGCTGAGTAAGAATATTTCTAATTCATAATTTCCTTAAAAATAAAAATTTAATAAAATAATATTTTATCTCAATAGGACAGATAAATTCTGAATTTTGGTTAATATTTATGTTAAATTGATCTTTTCATAAGCTGAGTAAGAATATTTCTAATTCATAATTCCCTTAAAAATAAAAATTTAATAAAATAATATTTTATCTCAATAGGACAGATAAATTCTGAATTTGGTTAATATTTATGTTAAATTGATCTTTCATGAGCTGAGTTAAAATATTTCTAATTCATAATATTTTTTCTAATAAATATTATTTTTATTCCTTAAATTTTAATCTTAATAATATTAATTTTCTATTTAATATTTCGAGAATTTCGTATATTTATTATTCTGTGGGAGTTAGAGATTGAGGGCGCTAAAAAAAAGGGATAGGGGGCGAGAATTTTGGGGGACTGGACCAAGGGACCAGTCAGTTTTGGACGCGGCTTTCGAAGGGGGCGGACGAAAATTTCCACCGGGCGAGAAGTAAGTAGCCGAGATGTTTAGGTAAGTTTCACTCTAAAAAAAAAAATTTTATAGTGAAGACATATTTTTATACATGACGAAGTCATGGTAGGTAGAAAGTATTTTTTTTTTTTGATAAAGACGTCTTGCCATTTATAGCGAGTTCATAGTGAGAGAGGGACTTATTCATATATTAACAGATAGATTATTTCGCCCAAGCATGATCGCCTTGAATGAGGTGTTATAGATTCATATTTTACTTAACTATGTCATGTCATAGTAAATACAATTTGTTTTACATTTTTTTTATATATATCCCTTATTTGTCGAATAAAAGTTGATGTGGTAAATTTTAATGTGTACTAATGTCTATATAAAATCACAGATCACACATGAACTATTTATTAACTTATGACAACTACCTGGGATAATCTTTTAAAATATTCAAAGGAAAGGAGATGACTGGAGCTTGTGTCTACAAGACAGCTGAGATATCCCGAGGTGTGCTTGGACAGCTTTAAGCTAATGACAAGGCAGCAAAAGCCACCTGTGTTAGAGACAGGATCTATCTAATAATGGGGGTATAGGAGACAGGAGAGTTTATCGAGGCTCGATTTAACACTTGTATATAATGAGGAAGTTAGCGGAATGCGAGCCTCCAGTGCGGAGTAAAATCACCTAAAGGCTGTGAATAAAGATTGATAAAGTCGGGACACCCGAGCAAAGATATTACATTGAATATAATTCGGAACCTATAGGCGTGAGGCGGTATCGTGATTGGATTAGATGGCTAGACACGCAAGGAGGGAGGCCCCCTTTGACGACGTTTTCTGCCAAGTATGATCACTGGATACCGATAGACCGCCAAAAGGGTGTGTTCCCCACATTGGAAATGTCATTGAAGATGTGCCAGCATGCAGAAAAGAAAGGTCTAGGACGAGATGACGTTTCCTAAAATTGACATTTAAGGTGATATGCCTGGACTATAGATGAGGCAGTGAAGTCCATCTAGAATATGACGCTAATTCCAGAACAAAATGTGGATGGATCGAGCTGAGGTGACGACTCCATATTAAATATACCTCTATAAATTCTTAAATGTCCACATATATTTCCACAGTGAATTATACAAGTTGCACACCTATCTCATGAGCCAGGAATGTAATTATCAGACTGACAGTAAGGAATAATATAAAATTTCTAACCCAGGAACAAACAAGACCCCTGATATGCAACACAGTCTACAAAATAATTTCCCTATCAAATTCTCAGTATATCATCATAACTCAACAGAAAACCCGGTTACAATTGGTATCATAAAGGGCGAAATAACTTTGTCCTTTCCCAATCCAATGTGCACCTGTTACCACATAGACAGTGATCTTATAACCACATTTGATTTCGTTTCAGCATGTTGTGAGAAAATTGAACTCATGAAAATGCAGCCTTTTAATTACTATGCCTCATACTGTATAAATACATGAAGGAAATTTCTAATAACAGCCGCTAAGTGACAACCAGAGCGATCTCAGAAGTAATGAGACGAGGGGAAGTTGACGGAGTTAGTGTGAACAGTTTAACTTTACGCAGGTCTACAAGGGTGAAAAGACCCACACAGTGTAAATTCTGCTTAGACTGTCGCCACTAACTAGGATTTTGGAGTGTGTACGGAGAATCAGCTCGATAGAATGAGAAGTTTAGAGATTTCAACCTTTTTTTTTTTCTTTTAATAACCTTTTTTTCTTTTAAAGTAGAACTTCATTAGGATTTTTTTTATACAAACTATTTCTTGTTAAAACCCGAGTTTCAAAGACCAATGAGAATAATGTATACCATTGTGAATTAACTATTTAGTGTAAATCTGAAATTTTAGTTATTATCAGGAGTAATAGGTGAAGGAAGGTGTAGGAAATCACAACTTAGAGGGGGGCTATGTCTAAAACAACAAACCTAATAGGCATACTATGGCTTGTGTTGGGTAATTTAGAAAAGAAACCCTATAATCCCTGGCTTTCAGGTAGTAGCTTTGAAATAGGTGTCTAATGAGGACATAAAAGTTCAATCTCTCAGAGTGAAGTTGTGAAGTATAGGGACCCTAAGCCAGGGGTAGAAGTTAAGTAGGCCCAGACTGTAGTCGATCCTTGGAAAGCACTTGAGAATGTTCGTGTTGGGTAGTGAATCGTAAACCCTATAAATCCATCTTTCAATAGAGTGCAAAGGGGGCAGACACACGAGGAAGTAAGAAGAAAGTGACTTCACCCACGGTGGCTAGGGGAGAGACTCAATCCGCTTTTATGAGGTGTCACGCTTAATGGTCCTTTATTCGCCATTATAATTTGTGTATGTCTTTATATAGAATTGTCGTGAAAAGTCGCTTGGTGTCAAGGCAAGGGCAGTTTTTGAAGTTACACTGATTTTTTTTTTAGTAGGTTAGCTTCCAGATTATTTAGAATTGTTAACAATTATTGTTAACAATCATTTATCGAGTATAAAGTATTAGTATATATAGAGCTTGTACAGAGGCATTTTCTTTTGAGTAACCTAGGGCTTTAGTTCCCAATTTGTTTTAATTTTATTATTTTATTTGATTTCACATTGTGTCCTGAAAGATGTTATCATTTGTTAGGATCTATTGATATAGATAAATGAGTATTTTGGCCTTTGTAGCAGCTTTCAACCTTAGTTTGTATGCGTACCGCGAATGATAGGGGGGAGGGTGTATGAATGAATTGGTGCAATGAATGTAGAAAAAGGTTAAAAACTATTATATTGTGAGCCCAAATTACATTAGAATAGGGTTAAGGACTTTAATAGGATCGATTTTTATTTTATTTTATTTTTTATTTCGAATTTTGTTAGGACCGAGAAGCCTCAAACAGGACAACTACAACTCTATCTAGTTAGAAAATATTCGCTCCCTTTTTGTTAGGTCCCTCGTTAGGGGGTATAATTTTCCTTTGATTTTCTTTTATCTTAGTTTAGCTTGAATTCTAAGGATTGTGGATAAATGATCCCTATCCCGACCCTCAGACTTGGAGATAGTGGAAGGCAAGGATCAAGCCGAATTTCCCACTCAACTCCTCCTCGCAAGAGGAAACGAAGAGGTATAGATTGAATTTTATGCAGGATGGGGGATTTGTTTTAGCCATGCCGTATAGCCTGGGGTATAACGGCGCGACCTTGGGTGACCGATCTGACACCGTAGTTTCGACGCTTTTAGCGTGGCTGGAGCGAGGGTGTTCCAGACGGGAGGTCCTGTAAGATTGGCAAGTAGGCAGAGATTGCCCAGTTATTCTAGACGAAGTGTTTCCGTCTATTGAATTTTTTTGGTACCAGTTTGATCCCCCATAGCTAGCGGAAGTTTCTTCTAATAAAGGATTCGCCCTGCCATACGTTTTGTTGGAATGAATTCGAGCATAAGACCGATTCGAGAGGCAGAATAAGTAATTATTAGGACCTTCAACGAGTTTAGACTCGTTCCATGTTAGGATAAGATTTTAAAGTATTAGTTAACTATAATGACCGCGAACGAGACGCCAGAACAAGCCAGTGAGTCAAAGTTTTAGAAGTGTTGTATTGAGGACAGTAGAATTAAGAGCAGTTATACAGGGAGTAGAATTCTGAAGGAATTTGTAAAAGGAACCAAAATTTCAGATTGATAAAATTCAAACTTATAAGATGTAGATTTATAGGATTCAGGTCAATGAATAGAGGGTATATTAGTAGATGAAAGTAATGTGAATTTCTTGGAAGGGGGAGGTAGCTGAACTGTACACACCCCAGAGGCAAGGTAAACGGAGCCACAAACAAAATAGTAGAAATTGATTAGTCGCTCTGCCAAAACAGAAAATTTCTCTTTATACGGTTGTCACCCTAGATTTAAATGGACTGTGTAGTTTAATAGAGGTCTGGGCTATGTTCCATTTGACCAAGATTCTAAATGACGTACCCATCTGGGTTGAGAGAGTATTGTAATTTGAGGAATCTAACACACAAGAGAGAACACACCCTCCAATAGGATCGGGATAGACGAATATTACCCAGTGACCAACTCGTGATTCCAGACTGGATAAGATTGAAAACTTAACTGAGATACTAAACCTTGAACCCTCAGCGCACAAATATATATTATGTTTACATTTTCTTATTCAATATGTTATTATTTTTATGTCATATATATTATATTATAGTCATATACTATTCATTTCAACAATTTTATTTTGATATTCATGATATTAATATTTATATTAAATATTTAATTATATATATTTTGTCACCATATATAATCTTGTAGTAGTTTCTTTTGTCATCTATCATGGGATGATTTTTTATCACATATCTTAACATATTTAATCACTATCTACATGATATGTTTACTTCAATATATATATTATACTCATCATATAACATGCAAGGATTCATTTTATCATTACATATTTCGTGCCTTATTTAATGATTACTTACATAATTTGTTTTCTGTAATTTTTTATTTAGCAAAAGTCATCATGTCATAGGCTAATCATTATATACCAAGATATTTCTTTCAGCTAACTATAATTATCCTTTCCTTTGATTGTATATATATATAACTATACCACACGAATGTCTTGATTGGTACGAAAATAAAGATGCTGGCATGTTTTAGGAGTTGGACTAGTCAGTTATTTCTAAACGACTTCTTGGCGCCCAATTTTTTATATATAATATGTAATAGGGAAATGTTCTAACTGTATTGTTAGCAGAAAGAAGGTAGCAATGAATCCAGCACCCCAAGAGGCAAGGATGGGGTTGAGAGGACTTACCACAAGGAAGTCCTACTCCTCAAGGCCAAAGAAGAAAGTGGAAGGGTGGTATATATACCCATGAATGGTAAGACAGATGACCTTGCTTACTTCCATACATATGATATGACTGTCCCCCATAACCTATGTTGATAACAGTGTGCTGACAGAATAATAACACATAAAAACCCCTTTGCCAGGATGCGCAATGCCCACTAATGTTCGGAATAATAAACATCTAGAATGGCATACCATCATTTTGACTAGCCTTATCTTCCCTATAGGTTTCGGTACATCTGGCTTCACCTAGTAATGGAAAATGCATTTTGCTAGAAATGGGCCTGCTTTCATAGTAACTGATGAAAGGCAGATGAATAATGAGTAGCACAAACGCATTTGTCCATTACTTGGCAGGGGGAGGATTGTTGGGGCACGTTTTTGTAACCATACCCCAACAGAAGGCGTATGTATAATCAAATCAAATGGATACATGGCTTCCCTCCCACATAGACTTACAGACCACCTTTTTGCCCAGAAACCTAGACAATTGATGACACCAGACTTCCATGCCGAAAGCTGATGCCTGGTGAAGAAGACACCAGTGACATCCAGAGACATCCGCGCTGGAAGCTGTTGTTCCATATGTACATATATTCCCCTCACCAAAAATTTAGGTAAAGGTGACAAAAAAAATGGAGAAGGAAGATTTCTAAAAGACTAAGCCTTATAAATATCCTTCCCGAAAAAAGGAAGCATCACATTACAGTCCAGGTAAAAGGGGCCTGGGTCGATTTTTAGCCAAGACGGGGGGCGATATATATACCGTCCCGAGAAAAGGGAGGATAGTATTTCAATCCATGTGGAGGGGGGGCCTGGGGTCTGAAATTTTACACTAGTGCCGTGGCTGTTTCTCTCTTTAGATTTTTTTTGTTTTGGTAATACTATATGTTCTATTTTGATGGGAGAGGCCTGGGGCGTCTATGAAATTGTATACTGGAGCCGTTGGCCATTTTGATTGGTGTTTCTTTCGGCGAATGAAAATGCCAGCCAATAGAAACTTTGGCGCGGCCAGCGAATGAAAACGGAGAGAGACAAGAATAAAAGAGGGTTTCTTTGCCAAAAGGCAGTTTCGATCTGAGTCGCTCAGTGAGAGGACAGTCTTCAGTCGGGAGACCAGACCTTTCCGGCACTTTCGAGAAAAGGTAAGCCATTTGTCATTATGACTTAGCGCCCCCCCCCCCCCCCTTTTTGTGTAGTAACCAACCTAGATTTCGCATGGGCCCTAAAGGGCTATAAAGTAACTTCAGGTCACCTCTATCTAAATTTTACTATGTAAATAGCATATCTCGTCAGTATAGACATGTTCCCAAATTTTAATTTATTTAAATAAATATCTAGAGAAATTTTCTTGTTTCCTCTCATACATATTTCATTCCTTTTGCTTTATGGTACTACCCCCCACACCTTAATTTCACAAATTGTACTAAATATAGAACTACCGACTCTGTTGGAATAGAATTGTGTACTATATCTTTGCTGTGATATATTGACACAGCAATAGTTGCAAATTACGACTTTATTAGGGCTACTTTGAGGGTATCTATCTGTCAGGTTTTAGTAATGTTTGTACTTTTATGTGTTTCAGTGCGTTATTCCATCATATTTACCATTATACCATATTTTCTGATTCCTCGGGCTATTGTTACGCTGTTAGGAGGGTACGGCATGATGCAAACAGATTTTTATGTTTGACTATTGTTTGTGTTATTTGGGCTATAAAAATGCCTTAATATGAATCTATTTACAGTTGATCTGTAGAAATTATAGAGATCTGTTGCTATAATTTTCCTCTATGAAATAGCTCCCAGCGTCTTCAGTGGGTTGCTAAACCTCCAGAAGGAGTCTTTTATAGATTGCCCAATTTAATAACGATTTCATGGGTTGTCTGATGAAATTGTATACTAGTGTCGTGGCTGTTTCCATCTTTAGACCTTTGTTCTGACAATATTATATGCTCGATCCTTACTTTAGCTCAACTCTTAATCAATTACAGAGTTTCCCCCCTCTTTTTTTATTTTATTTATCCTGTTTGCACAAATTGCATTACATGTGATGATGTAAAGACATATGTCGATAGTGCATCATTGACAGCTGTGCTTCTATTATACAACATTAAGGTCTTGCTGCGGGTTATATACATGGGGTTGTTGGCCTAAATGGCTATATATATATATACTTAAGTAAGGAAACTTTAATAAGTCACATCGTGTATCCTCCCTTTCCATTTATCCAAAACCGGGAACCCCACAGATTCATGATCTGAACAATCACTGCAGAATAATTCACAGTGTTGGGTGCATTTTGGACTAAGACCCAACAATGAAAACATTGTAAGTGTGGATTTGAGGAAATGTGGGGGCTGGAAGATTCCTTCCAGCCTGCTGGGATGACGCAACACGTGGCGCCATGAAATAAGAGATGACTACGACTACTTGGCACAGCGGTGGTCACCAGAGAGGACCGAATGTGATTCCAGGGTGTTGTGTTTTTTGTCTTCCCATATAAATGTAGCCAACAAGAAACGCCAATAAAACACTAACTTGAGAGACTATCCGAGCCATCGCTGGACCATGAATCGACACACCACAATTGGTGAGCCGGACGTGATTGAAAAGAAGAAGCATACGAAGATTTCAAGAGAAAGAAATGCAAAAAGTGATTCAAGCTTGAAAAGAAGCATCATCCAGGATATCGGGATATCATCTCAAGACTAAGATAAGTTTTTATATTATCTTCCTTGTTATTTTATCTCAATATTTTTATTTTAACTTTATCTCTAAGCTGTTGTGTCGAATTTAAATTTACGTAAAATGGAAACAGAAAATAAGCCTAGCGATACCTCAGAAATATGCAAAGTTAGTGTTTAAATACCGCCTTTCTGGGTTGAAAAACCTGAAATATGGTTCTTCCAGGTAGAAACACAGTTCAAAATAGGTGGAATTATTCAGGAAGACACTAAATTTAACTATTTGATCTCCCAATTAGAACCTAAATATATAGAAAACATTTGGGACATAATTAATAGCAAAAGCGACAACAAGTACTCTGAATGTAAATCACGACTACTTGAATTGTTCAGAGAAAGTGAAGGGTTGAGAATTAAAAAGTTAATTTCAGGTATTGAGCTCAGAGACATGAAGCCGAGCCAGTTATTACAAAAGCTCAGATCCCTCGCTACCCCAGATATCTCTGACAATTTAATAAAAACTTTATGGCTCTATAAATTGCCCACATCCATAAAGAATATACTTATTGTAAGCGAAGAGGACATTGGCAAATTGGCCATAATGGGGGGGCCGATAAAATAAATCAAATAAACTCTTCCAAAGAAATATAGTGCCGGAAGTGCCTTCTTCATCAACAGATCGCTTGATCGCCAAATTGGAAGATCTTGAACGGCAGGTGTCCGAATTGAGACTGGATAGATCTAGATCTCAATCCAAAAATAGGACTCAGTCAAGACCGAGAAGTAATTCTCAAAGATCTTTCGATCCAAAAGGGAAATACTGCTATTACCATTTTATATTTGGTCCTAATTGCTTGCAAAATAAATGCAGGTCTCCATGCAGTTGGAAAGAGTCGGAAAACCCCAACCGGCGGACAGTAGCGACAAGCTCTTCTGCCGGCATTCAGGATTGTCGCAATCTCCGATTATTTGTAACGGACAAAAACACGGGATTGCGCTTTTTGGTGGACAGTGGTGCTGATATATCTATAATACCTCCAAAGGATAAAAATAGGATGCCTAGCTCTGATTATAAATTATATGCAGCCAATGGTACAGAAATTGTTACCTATGGAACAAAGGTTAGAAATTTGGATATCGGACTTCGACATCAATTCCAATGGCGTTTTGTAATCGCCAATACTAACAGAGCTATAATAGGAGCAGACTTTCTGAACAACTTTGGATTGGTAATTGACATAAAAAATAAACGCCTAATTGATGGGATAACTAATCTTTCCATAAGAGGCGTCATTCAGTCAATCTCACACATGGGAAATATTAGCACTCTAAATTCATCATCCAAGGTCAGCGCTATCCTAACCAAATATCCTAACCTATGTAGGCCACCATCAGATTTTGTAGAAGCAAAACATAGCGTTAAGCATTATATTCCTACAAGAGGTCAGCCAATTCACTCAAAAGCCCGTCGCCTAGATTCACAGAGATTAACTCTTGCTAAGGCAGAATTTCAATATATGTTGAATAATGGAATAATTAGACCCTCAAATTCTCCTTGGGCGAGTCCACTACATTTAGTTTCAAAAAAGGACGAGTCATTAAGACCTTGTGGTGATTATAGAAGACTCAATGCAGTTACACTTCCAGATCGTTATCCCATCCCTAGACTGGACGATTTCCACCACATCTTAAAAGGTACTCGTGTGTACTCAAAAATATACCTATGCAAGGCATTCTATCAGATTCCAATTGCTGAAGAGGATAAACCAAAGACTGCCATCATTACTCCTTTTGGGCTATTCGAATTTAATGTTATGAGTTTCGGTCTTAGAAATGCTACTGCTACCTTTCAGAGATTCATGCATGAAGTCTTAAGAAACTCAGACTTTGCATTTGTCTACTTAGATGATATTCTGGTAGCCTCTAAAACGGAAGAAGAGCATTATAGCCACCTAGAAACCTTATTCAGCAGACTAAATTCCTATGTAAAACGAAAATAGCAAATATACCGCGAATATTTCTTTTATACAAAAATCGAAATTTATTTGAAAGAGAAATAACGACCATTTCTAACTTTTTTTTTGAATGAAGTATGAGAGGGTGAAAATATGAAGAGTAATGGCGAACGGAAAAATAAAAGTGTCCAGGGGCGGGAATCGAACCCACAACCTTCTGCTTACCGGGCAGGTGCCTTGTCCACTCGGCTACCCTAATTCCTATGGATTAAGAATCAATCTTTCTAAATCTAAATTCCTAGTACAGGAAATTGATTTTCTAGGATACCTAATTACCTCTCACGGTGTGAAACCACTCCCAACAAAGGTTAAAGCTATTCTAGAATATAAGAAACTAAAAACAGTTCATGAATTACGCATATTTTTGGGAATGCTAAACTTTTATCGTACCTTTTTGAACAATGCCGCAGAGACTCAGGCAATCCTTCATGAATACTTGAGGGGAGCCAAGAAAAGGGATAGAAGCGAAATAAAATGGACTAAAGAAGCTGAAGTTCAGTTTGAAAAATGCAAACAAGCCCTAGCTAATACAGCACTGTTAGCCTACCCCGATACTGAACTGCCTATCTCACTCTGTACAGATGCTTCAGATCGGGCTGTTGGATCAGTTCTCCAACAGTTTGACAATAATAATTGGAAACCAATAGCATTTTTCTCAAAAAAATTAAATCCTGCTCAATGCAATTATAGTACATATAGAGAGCTTCTCGCAATATATTTGTCCATCAAATTTTTCAAGCACCTGCTTGAGGCACGTGAATTTACAATTTTGACTGATCACAAACCTTTAATTTACGCATTCAAACAAAAAAATGAGAAAGCTTCTCCTAGACAATTAAGACATCTTCAATACATCTCCCAATTCACTACTGACATCAAGTACATAAAAGGTACTGACAACATAGTCGCCGATGCTCTTTCAAGAGTTGATGCTATCACAACTATCGACTACGAAGAGATCGCCAAAGAACAAACTGGTGATTCAGAACTACAAAACCTGATATTGTTGGGCCCTAAAGCCAGGACCTTCTACATCTAGATGACTAAACTCCATCCTTTAACTTAGACATACAAATGTAACACTCGCCAAATACTTGCACCAGTATATATAATAACCACATTTACACTCAGGTATACACTCGATATTGTATGACGAACACAGGAACTCATATAAATAATTAAAATATGTGGTTTGTTTAAGATGACATTTTTGGGACGTAAGATACGCTCTTACATTACATCATTATTGATTTCAAATAAAAAAAGGTTTTACGAAGAGAAAAAAAAAGGTGCGTCTTTCTATGGTGATCAAACTTCTCTCTTCACGGGTACGCTAACTGGATCTTCAATTCTATTTTCACCTTAAGGCTCATATATTTGCCACTCTCCCAATCCACTATGCGTTAGAAAAAATAAAATCGATTAACTATCATTCAGCATGTTAGCCCTAATCTGGATGCACAGGCTAGTATGATTTGATAGAAAGCGCTATTAAAATGAAGTTAAGATATTTGTATCCAGAAATAATTATCAGAACTCACCTCTGCTGTGAGAAAATTATATCAGAGCTATGATGAAAAAAAATGCTAAGTCATTTCAGTAGACTACTGTAAAACACTGATCACCGTTCTAAATTTGAAACATGGGAATCCAACCTCATTTCTCATACTGTATATAATAATTTGAGAAAGTAAAATAAAGAAATTGTAATCAATGGTGCTCGCAACAGAATTCAAAATGATTGAGACACAGAACATTATAAATAATGTCCAGCAAGCAGGATACCAAACCACCTTTATATTACAACATTTCCACAAAAGTATAACTATCAATAACCCAATAAACAAAACCACAAAATATCTATAGGGCGATATGTTACATTCCATACTCACAAACATCTATAACAATAGCCAACTACTTAAGAAACTCTGGCATCCAAACATATTACTGTAATTCCCCTAACATAGGCTCCACCATAAAAGTCCACAATCTAAAAATAATCCTACTATCATAAAACCCACTAACCAAAACAGATAATAAAAGGCAATATATTCCGTAGAGTGTAACAGCTGCCAAGCCAAATACGCAGGGGAGACAGGAAGGAGAGTCAGCAATAGAATATATGAACATAGACGCAACGTTATTAATCAAGACAATAGGTCTCTAATTTTCCAATACTGCAAAGGAACAGGTCACACTTTCGCATTAGGAGAACCTAGAATACATTACAATAACATAAACAGCAAATATCAAAGGCTTATAATTGATTCTCTATTATTCAGAAAACACAATAGCATTAATAGAAAATAGATTTGCCCGAAACATATAACACACTATATCCTAGTACCAGCTAATAATATCAACAATAATTTAAGTAACTTATATGTAATAGCCAATAACTATTATAAAACTACTTAAATAATAGAATTTCTAACCTATAAGATAATTCATAGAATATAGCAAACAATAGTAGAATATGTATAAATACCTTAACCAAAAAAAAATGTCTTAAGAAAACAAATAATATGCAAAACTTCCTAATGTATATATATATATATATATATATATATATATATATATATATGTACATAGAATCATAATAGTTTTAGCATCAGGCGACGTTATATTTTCTTGATATATTGTATATGTTTCTCCTGTAGAAGGGCGGACAAGCTCGAAAGCTTGAGAAGACCAGAATAAAAGATACTCATCCCCATAAACGTTTTACTTTGATATCAGAAATCAATGATAATATTAAGGTTTTGCCACAAACAATGTGAATCGTAAAAGACAGCGGCGAGAGATGCGGTATACACCGCCTCAACATAACTTTCATTGCCTGATAAAATGCCAGTGAAACGGAAAGCATAAATTAAAATTCACGATTTATAATAGACTGTTAATCTCAGGATGCGTGGACTACTTCACCAATACTTAAAAATAGTATGGCTTTTCATTAGGTATATATTTCTAAAGTATAGGGGATGAAACATACTAAATTCGAGCCCCGCGGCGGGCGACATTGTTGGGTTCCCGGTTTTGGATAAATGGAAAGGGAGGATACACGATGTGACTTATTAAAGTTTCCTTACTTAAGTATATATATATATAGCCATTTAGGCCAACAACCCCATGTATATAACCCGCAGCAAGACCTTAATGTTGTATAATAGAAGCACAGCTGTCAATGATGCACTATCGACATATGTCTTTACATCATCACATGTAATGCAATTTGTGCAAACAGGATAAATAAAATTAAAAAAAAAAGAGGGGGGAAACTCTGTAATTGATTAAGAGTTGAGCTAAAGTAGGGATCGAGCATATAATATTGTCAGAACAAAGGTCTAAAGATGGAAACAGCCACGACACTAGTATACAATTTCATCAAACAACCCATGAAATCGTTATTAAATTGGGCAATCTATAAAAGACTCCTTCTGGAGGTTTAGCAACCCACTGAAGACGCTGGGAGCTATTTCATAGAGGAAAATTATAGCAACAGATCTCTATAATTTCTACAGATCAACTGTAAATAGATTCATATTAAGGCATTTTATAGCCCAAATAACACAAACAATAGTCAAACATACAAATCTGTTTGCATCATGCCGTACCCTCCTAACAGCGTAACAATAGCCCGAGGAATCAGAAAATATGGTATAATGGTAAATATGATGGAATAACGCACTGAAACACATAAAAGTACAAACATTACTAAAACCTGACAGATAGATACCCTCAAAGTAGCCCTAATAAAGTCGTAATTTGCAACTATTGCTGTGTCAATATATCACAGCAAAGATATAGTACACAATTCTATTCCAACAGAGTCAGTAGTTCTATATTTAGTACAATTTGTGAAATTAAGGTGTGGGGGGTAGTACCATAAAGCAAAAGGAATGAAATATGTATGAGAGGAAACAAGAAAATTTCTCTAGATATTTATTTAAATAAATTAAAATTTGGGAACATGTCTATACTGACGAGATATGCTATTTACATAGTAAAATTTAGATAGAGGTGACCTGAAGTTACTTTATAGCCCTTTAGGGCCCATGCGAAATCTAGGTTGGTTACTACACAAAAAGGGGGGGGGGGGGGCGCTAAGTCATAATGACAAATGGCTTACCTTTTCTCGAAAGTGCTGGAAAGGTCTGGTCTCCCGACTGAAGACTGTCCTCTCACTGAGCGACTCAGATCGAAACTGCCTTTTGGCAAAGAAACCCTCTTTTATTCTTGTCTCTCTCCGTTTTCATTCGCTGGCCGCGCCAAAGTTTCTATTGGCTGGCATTTTCATTCGCCGAAAGAAACACCAATCAAAATGGCCAACGGCTCCAGTATACAATTTCATAGACGCCCCAGGCCTCTCCCATCAAAATAGAACATATAGTATTACCAAAACAAAAAAATCTAAAGAGAGAAACAGCCACGGCACTAGTGTAAAATTTCAGACCCCAGGCCCCCCCTCCACATGGATTGAAATACTATCCTCCCTTTTCTCGGGACGGTATATATATCGCCCCCCGTCTTGGCTAAAAATCGACCCAGGCCCCTTTTACCTGGACTGTAATGTGATGCTTCCTTTTTTCGGGAAGGATATTTATAAGGCTTAGTCTTTTAGAAATCTTCCTTCTCCATTTTTTTTTGTCACCTTTACCTAAATTTTTGGTGAGGGGAATATATGTACATATGGAACAACAGCTTCCAGCGCGGATGTCTCTGGATGTCACTGGTGTCTTCTTCACCAGGCATCAGCTTTCGGCATGGAAGTCTGGTGTCATCAATTGTCTAGGTTTCTGGGCAAAAAGGTGGTCTGTAAGTCTATGTGGGAGGGAAGCCATGTATCCATTTGATTTGATTATACATACGCCTTCTGTTGGGGTATGGTTACAAAAACGTGCCCCAACAAATCAATGATGAGGTGACACTCTTTCCTCTGTCAGTGATTAGTTCCCTCTGAGCACCATGGTTTCAGAATTACATCTTCGACTAAGAATTTGGCAACTTCCATTGATTCACTAGTTGGTAGCGCTTTAGTGATTGCATACTTTGTCAGCTAGTCTGTGCAGACAATAATCCAGCGGTTTCCACACAATGTCTAAATATAAATTAAAATTGTCAAATAAAAGTTAAAAACCTATATATAGAAAAATAAAAAATAAAAATAAAGAAAAGGATAATGAAGTGCTTAATATTATTAAAATTATTATTCCTTTTTTAAAAATAAAGTTAGAAATTCAGAGAAAAAGGTGAGGTAAAAAATGATCAAATCGTTTTATTTTACTCTTTATTCATATTATATCATCATCATCATTGTTTTGAAATAATATTGAAAAAATATTTTAGGTCTAAAATGTATTCATATTTTTGTTGAACTTTCGTAGTTATTATCCATGTGCATATTTAAGAATATAAAATATATTGGTAATTCATTATGAAATATTTCATAGTTGACAGGGGAAGATCGACGTGTGGACGCAGCATTGCTAAGTTAGCGATGGACATTTGTTTTGACGGAAAGAAACAAACCTGACCGAAAACTGTAATGTCAGGCATTGTTGAATGATATCAAACCCTAGAGTGCTTGCTACCTAAGGCTATTTTCGTATGAAAATAATTTTTTTCATGACAGAAAAGTTAATTGCAAAATGACAGGTAGATATATCAAGATAAAAATAACAAAGAAAAATGAACATACAAGGAATAAAAAAAGGCAGGCAACAAAATCTGCTGGAACAGCATTTGGCATTCTTTATCAAAAGATAAAGAATATCAAATAAAAAGGTCCAGACTATAGAAATATTTAAACACTACTGACAACCTACCTTCTCCAGACTGAAAACTGGCCAAATACCAATAGGTTAAAATTGACAATTCCTCAAGCATAATCTGCAATTGCATAAACCACTCAATTTCAAAAATACTTTCACTCTCCACATATCTACTTGCTCACAACAGAAAGTCTCTTTTTTTTTTTAATTCAAGCATATAATTCTAACAATAGTTGAGATATTACATTATTTTGAGTGAAAACACAGATGCTGTAATCTATCCTGACCATTTGTGAAATTTTTATCACTAATTTATACTGTATGCTCTTATAACATTTTAATCACCCTATTTTATTTTCATAAAAGCTAAAATAGAGAAACCTCAACAGCGCATCACAAAATATGTTAGATTTTTGTTACTGGCCTTTAATCTTTTGGTTAAATACTCTCTATTTTCAAAATAAATAATTTGGCCTTTTAAAAAGCTATATAAAATACAAACTCGATCAATGATGGGCAAAGGCCTAGAAGCAATTAAAAAAGCTAGGTTTGATGACACCTGAGTATTTAAAGTAAATATGTGATGTATAAATACCTTTACAGATAATTTACATCTTTTGTAACAAGATCAAATGTAGATAAGCAAGCTATGTTTGAATAGAGTTTAATTAGATGCCATAACATTTATTTTATATTATGGATATTTTTTTTTGCTTATCCCTAGTACACGTGGTACAGGCCATGATAATCATGGTGGGTAGTTAGCGATTGCTTTTACTGTTAGCGCACCACATGTCTACACATGTGAAAAGCAGTTCGACTTTGCACTTACAAATGTGCCAGAGCCCCGTTTAGTTACTTGCACTCGCTCGTGGGGTTGGACTTTTGCAAGAATCGGGGGCCATTGGAGCATTTTTTTTTTTAAACCGAAAAAAGTGTCCAATGCGGGAACCGAACCCGGGTCGTAGTGGTTGAAAACCAAACAGTTTAACCAGCCTTCCACCGACCCCCCCTTATATTATGGATTGAGTTCACATAATTAATTTAATCAAAAACAGTTGGACCATCTAGTTACAGAGACAAATTGTACTGAAGTAAGAAGGTGTCCTCTTAATGGAGAGGAGCTAATTTGTAAAAATATAAATAGGTTATGATATTTTTTCCTTATATAGTGAGGCACTCATTTGAAGTTTCAGCTCATGGAAGGTTTTGTTCAGGTGTATAACGTTAATGGTGTGTGAGCAGATAAGGGAGCTGTTGGAGTAAAGGTCCTTAAGATGGCTGACAAGAAGGAAACCCCAGAGCCGTCTGATCCACCTAGAGCTGAAACTGAACTTCCTGGACTGTCTACCTGGCCACTGCAGCAAAGTTGTCCTGGTCTTACTCTACCATTAGAACTTGGACCTTCTGTGCCAGCTATGTATCTATGGAATGAGTGGTGCCTTCAGTCTAGTTTCAACAAACAACAGGAGGCCATTATGTAGCTGCTATATTCTATAACTAGAAAATTGACTCACAAAGGAGTTCCACAATTGAGACAAAAATTGGTGTATATGTGTGTGAAAAAAATCTATAGGAGAAAAAAATAATTAAAAATTCCAGAACAATTAAATGTTTTATTCCAGATTTTATTTTCACAAATTGAAAAGCCAATATGTCGTTGTACCTCACTGGCCTGGATGCAGTCTGTCATCCAGAATGTCATGGCCTGATATAGATTCCTAATGGTGTGTTGTGGGATTTCTTGACAAATTTGCTCCAATTGTCAGGCTCAATAATCAACATTCCGGTATGATTACAATTGCCTTCCCATCACATCCCAGATGTGCTCTATGGGTGAGAGATCAGGCGACTTTGCTAGCCACAGCAGAAATCAGCAGGATTGAGACCATCCATAGTAAAACGTGCTGTGTGTCGCTGGGCATTTTCTTGTTGAATTTTGAGCCCAAGGTGAAATGAGAATAATGGAAACAAAAGTCTGTAGAATGTCATCTACATACTGTTGGGCTGTCAGGATGCCATTAATGACTACAAATGGGGTCCTGCTATCAAATGAAATGGCACCACAGAAAATAGCACCCTGTTTGGACCTGTGTGGTGTTGGAAGTGAGGCCAATATCCACATGCTACCCAGGACCTCTCCTGACACGTTTGCTTTGGTTGTCGGAACACAGTAAGAAATGGGACTCATCACTAAAACTATATATCTCCAGTCAACACAGTTTTACTAAACTAATTCACAAAATTTTTATTTTTAAAATGTCACATTTTTCTTCCCTATCTCCATGGCTAAATATTTTGCAACTTCATGATGGTCATATGTATTAATTAATGTGATAGGTAATATATTTTCAAAAATTCATAAAATTTATATATGAATATTTGACCATTGTTGTTCCTCTACACCCAAAGTGTAACAGCAGCCCGTGTTTCCAGTACTCAGCAGGCCAGTCTTGAAAGAGGAAACCTACTAGAGACACAGGCCCAGCAAGTAGTGTTGATTTACTGCACAGTCTGGAGTTCCACTGCTGCCAAAGATGGGCCCAGGGTTTGAACAGCCAGGTGGAAAAAGCACCAGGACAAACGAAAGTTCTCGGATCTATGCTGAAAAAACACTTATGGTATACCTTTTATCTATATATATATATATTTTTAAATGTGTTGGTGTACTAACAAATGTGGAAAATAGATATGTAAAAAAAAAAAAATTAGCAAACAAAAAATTGACCTTAATGCTAATTGAATCCACTCTTTGACTTTTCCCAGGGTTCCGCCTTTGTTTTTCAGGAAAAATACACTTGCATATCTCGTAGATTCATCAATGATGGTTAAGACGTACTTGGCTCCTCCCCAGCTCAATACGTCAAGTAGACCCATCAAGTCCACATGCACCAAGTCCAGCGGCATGATTTCTTTTTCCTCCTTGTGTGAGTGCTAAAGGAATGGCAGACGGTAAGACTTGCCGATCAAGCAGTCTTCGCACTTTTCTGGCTTTGCCAGGCTGCAATCAAGTCCTTTTACGCTTTGGTTCTTGGCCATCTTTGCTATCGTATATGCATTTACATGCATCAGCCTTTTGTGCCAAAGTTCCAGTGTAAGCTCTTCCTTGCATTCAGATGCAAGAGAAACACGATCATTCTGATCTATCGGAGAGTATGGAGTAGTCTGGACATAGTAAAGTCTACCCAACTTCTTTCCCTCTATCAAGAGTTTACCTTTCATGTCCACAATGTGGCAACCACTCTTGTTGAAGACAAATTTTCTACCGTTTTCTATCATTTGGAGTACAGACAGAACACTGTGACGCATATCTGGAACGTACAAGGTGTTCTGGGCAACCAAATTGCTGGCAACTCCCTTGTGTCCAACAATATTGGCACTGACAGTACCGATACCACATGCTTCTATTGAAGAGACATTCGCAACAGTGATGGAACTCATATTTCTTGTGCACTCTTTCAGACATGTTAAGTAATCTCTCTTGGGAGTCATATGGTGCGTCGCTCCAGAATCTATGATCCAGGTCTCGGCGGTAGCTCCAAACAAAGTGTTGCACATTGCTGACATATTTACGCCTTTGTTCTGGTCAAACCTCTTTGGTCTTTGTTCATTCTTTCCTTTCTTCCTGCATTCCCTTGCATAATGGCCTTTGCCTCCACATTTGAAACAAACAACCTTTGCTTTAAATTGTATTTCTGTTTCAATGGGCTTCGAAGAGGCATTAACGACCATGGCACCCACATCTTTTGGTAGATTTGACGAATGCCTTTCTGCTTCTGCCAACAGCCGTCTTTTAACTGTGGCGGTCGTGAAGTCTGAATCAGGCGAGTTACATATGGTTGAGACAACGGTGTCCCAATCCTCTGGTAATCCACCCAAAAAAACCATAGCCAAATCGCCATCATCAATTTTGTCGCCAATTTGGGCCAGTTCATTTACAATGTGGTTTATCTTCCCCATATACCCTTCCATATTGCTATGCTGAGTCAACCTTTCACCATATAACTGCCTTCTTAGTTGTACGGCTTGATATCTACTATCCTTTGGTGCGTATAATTTTTCCAGTTCCTCCCAGACCTCTTTCGGAGTATTTAAATGTTGAACAGGCAATTGTTATTCATCATTAATCCCGAGGCAAATTTTTGCAAACGCCTTACCCTCCCGCGACAAAAAAAGTTTTGTTGCAACAAGGTCACTAGGGTCAGGCTTAGCCTCTCCTGGATTGATCAAACTCCACAATTTGTTTTCGATTAGAACGAGTTTCATCTGGAAGCTCCAGCTGGAGTAATTAGCACCATTTAATTTTGTAATCGTCGTGTTTGCCATTTTACAAAATATTTGGTAAGTAGAAAAAGGATGGGCCAAGTAATCAAAGGAAATTTGGTTACTCACGTTTTAGGCCTTGCGCTTCTTCAGTCTGACGTTTTAGGTCTTGCGCTTCTTCAGTCTCATAATCTTTGTTGTATTTCAATTTGATTACACACAGCGCTTAACGTTAATTATTATTTAATTAACTACAAGGTAAAAGGATTATATATAGATTAAATGGTAAACATGGAGAAAGAGAACATAAGTCAGCGTGGCGACTCCGCTTGCAGGATACCAAAAAACAAATTGCGAAACTACGGGTGTGACGTCAGCTCAGCTCCGGTGTTGCCAAGGTCAGCCGGCGCCGTCACGGTCCAGCAATAGCTTTAGGAGGATTTCTAGCTAAAATTATGTCATTGATATTTTTTTCTGTTCATCCCTCTTTTTTTTTTTTTAATTTAGATATCGATGAAACAGAGGCAGGGATGTAGGTGTCAGAAGGTTTATTATGGGGAGTAAAATTAGCCTAGTGGGCCACATTCACTAGGGGCTTGGTCCAATGGGATCATCAGGTTCCGTCAGGCTGGTTGTAGGTGGTGTTAATGCTGTGATTTGACATTTTGTAAAATTTCTAATCAAGTTGTATTCCAATCGAGGGATAAAAGTTAACTGGTTCATTATCTCACACACGTTGCTGTGTAAATGGTGGTCAGAGGTCAAGTAGAATTATACCTGTTTCTTCTTAGATGTTGTTTCTAGGATAAATATAATTAAAAAATAAATTTTTTAATTTAAGAGAGCTAGCAATTTCTGGTCATAGACACTATCCAGTCGGCTACTTGTTGACACACAATGTCACCCCACCTCTTATCTTAAACTTGGTCCCTTGAGTCACCATTATTTATCTCTATGACTTACTTAAATCTTGACATGTGATTAAGTACTCTAGCACTTTTATGTTTTGTCCATCTTTTGGTTGTAGCCTGTATGTGTTGTTGTTGTTTCTTATCCCCTTGTGTAAAGATTACACGAATTCCATGAGTGATCTCATGGAATGGGGTATAGGGGTGCAGCTTTCGTTGATCATGGCACCATGATCCAGGCAGCCTGTATGTGGTTACTTTTATCTGGTCAGTAATTTCATATGGTCATACATACTTTGGAAGGAATTTTCGATTTTTCCCGTTTTCCTTTGGAAGGATTCTGTTGTATATATATTAATTAATTGTTCCACAGAGTGTGTGTAAGCTCACAGGTAAATAGGCGCTAACTGAAACAAAAAAAATTCCTTTGTTCAATATTAGTTTCCCTTTTATATTTTGTTATCTTTCTTGTAAATCAATGAATATAATGTTTAATTAATAATTATTAGAATCAGTTTCATTAATAATTCTTAGCAAAGTCAACAGATTCTTACAACAGAATGTCCCAAACTTCAACTCAATGAAAGTGTTCCTGATTTTTTATATCAAAGTGGCATTTATTCATCATAGTTCAGTCTTCATAATTCCTACTGGCTTTTTCTTCTTCTTTCTTATCTCCTCTCAATCATGTTAGGATATCAAGCCTGTAAAGCTTGAGACTTTTGATGGTGTCTGCTGAGGAAGAGGAGAGCTCATCATTCCTACTGGCCATGTCCTTGAGTTGTTCATTTTCTAGTGTGCGGTTTGTTACATATTTGTTAATGTTTTTATTAGTTTGTCCACTGTCGGTAAACCTACGTCTAGTGACATCCTCAGTTCTCTGCCAAAAACCATTTTATGATGGGTAACTCATATCAATGATTGGACTGACGAATTGTACGTGAACCTTGCTGATTTCATGAACTTCGTCCATTCAGCGTTGTCATCTGCAAGATATGATCTGATACCATTTTTTATTATCCTATTAAATTTCTCGAATAATTCGTTGGTTTGTTGATGTGCTACCAACACCATTATATGTTTTATCCCATATAGTCTTGTAAAGTCTCTGAACATGCCCGAATCGATTGATTACCCTCGATCCAAAGTTATAAACTGAGGTGTGCCGAAAATGTATCAAAATTTTTCAGCAAGTGCTTTATAAGCCATTTCCACTCTAGTGTCCTCAACCTAAAATTGCTAGAGCATATTTGCTGAAGCAATCTACAATTACGAAAATGTGTTCATACTCCCCCCCCCCTTCTGGTAATTTCTTAAACACACTTTAAAAATCTACTCCCACATGTTTCCATACATCTTTTGCGGGTGGTAATGATTATAGCAGTGCCGTTTATTTAACTTTGGCATTTTGAACCACCTTTGGTACATCGTGTGCTAGTTTCATCATCTCTCGAATCCTATGTTTGGGAGTGACTACTAGCTATTGATTTCCATGCAACTTATTGTTTTAAATTTGTTTCTAACTTTATTACTCTTGGAATTTTGTTATTCATTTAGAGACAAAACTGGTCCTCCCTTCAAAGGTTTAATTGATGTATTTTTGTCCATGCTACCAATTCGTTGACATTTTCCTTATCCCTTGCATCAGTTTTGTAGAACGGATTACAAGACAAGGCATCGGGAGAGAAGTTCTGCCTGCTCTGTGTACTATCTCAAAATCATATTCATTAGTTTTAGGCCTCATCTCGTAAGTCCCGAGAATGGATCTCGTACATTCGCTGATCAAGCTAACACAATATGGTTGGTTACTAATCTAAATCTTCTACCAAAAATGTGCAGTCTTAGTTTATGTAACACCCAAACTCTAGCCAAACATTCTAATTCTGAGATGCCATATTCACACTCATGTTTGGACATAGTTCTTGACAAGTAATATAGAGGATGAAGAAACCCTTCTTTGTCAGGTTGCATTAGAACAGCTCCTAAAGTCACTATTGATGCCTCCATATGGATTTCAATTTTTGCTTCCATGTTGAAATGTGCTAAAATTGGTTCTTCCATCAATTTCTTTTTCAAGGTTTTGAAAACCTTTTCTTCAGCAGGTTCTATAATGAATTTCTTATCTTTTTCTGTTAAACTTGTCAGAAACTTACTTATTCTTGCAATGTTTCTGATAACACAGCAATAATAGCTACAACAGTGTCCCAGAAATGAACAAACCTGTTTACCATTTTTTGATAGGGAATTTCTTAACTGCCTCGATCTTGCCTATAGCTGGTTTACCCCATTTTCTAATATCATGTGACTCAAAATTGGTAACTTTTGATAAACAAATCCACATTTTGATGGTTTCAGAGATAAGTCTGCTCTTCGGAAACATTTCAGAACACTTTTTAACCATTCATTGTGTTCATGTATGTACAGAGGGTGTTCACACTTATAGGAAACAAGTTTTATTATAAAAAAAAATAAAAATTAACATCATATTTGAAATTTTTCAAATGTTTTTTGAAAGCCTTTGTGTTTATTTACAGAACGGCACCTGATTTTCCACGATAGCAGACACTTTCTGATCATGGTCATACTCAAAAGATCCCATTCTTCCTTTACCACTTTCCTAACCTAATCTTACCTATTTGGACAAAATTAAAATATGCAAACAAGATGATAGCAACATTTCTAAAAAAGGTATTTATATATATATTTATATAATATTATTCATGACAAAAATATCAAGTTTTTATTCAAAGCACCTACGGAGAAATTGACAAAAAATTATCACCCTATATCTGTCAGAACTCCTGCAACTGTCAAAAAAGTGAAAAAATATATTACAAAAGAAAATCCTATGCCAAAAAGAGATATAGCCAAATTAATAAGAACATCAGTGTCAACAATAAATAAAATAATAAATAAAGATTTAGACCTAAAAGCTACAAAAAAACATGCGGTTCAAAAATTGTTTCAGAGCCATATTCGTCAGCGACACACTATCAGCAGATATTTTTATGAAAATTTCTTGGCTGCTGATAAATGGAAATTTATTGTTACATATGACGAAACATGGGTATATTTAACTGATTGCGACAGAAAAAGAGCTATATACTATCAAAAAAGGGTGGAAAAATCTAGGCCAATTTGGGTGAAGGAATGTGCCAAAAGTTACCCCAAAGGATTTATGGTGGCATGCGGTATATCATATGAAGGAAAATTAAAAATAAGAAAAGTTGAAAGAAATGCCAAAATAAACTCGAGTAC
Organism: Cordylochernes scorpioides; assembly: GCA_030710605.1. NCBI lineage: Eukaryota > Metazoa > Arthropoda > Arachnida > Pseudoscorpiones > Chernetidae > Cordylochernes > Cordylochernes scorpioides. The sequence goes on along the minus strand of CP092886.1, from coordinate 109,502,257 downwards.
TATCAAAACAATATTTTAGAACCCATATTTTTGAATGATATTCCCTCTATCTATGGAAAACAGAGTAACAAAGTCTGGTTTCACCATGATAACACCACAAGTCATACCTCATCTTCAACCCAAGCTTATTTGGAAGATCTAAGGCAAAGAACAGGAATCAACACTATTCCAAAGAACAGAACCCCTGTAAAATCTTCTGATTTAGCCCCGATGGATTTTTGCATTTTTGGATGCCTTAAAAGAGCACTTGGAAAGAGAGACCCTAGGACAATTGAAGGTCTCTGGAAAGAGGTAAAGGAAGAATGTGATCTTTTGAGTATGACCATGATCAGAAAGTGTCAATAAACAAAAAGGCTCTTTCAAATAGAACATTCGAAAAATTTCAAATATGGTGTTAATTTTTAATATCTTATAAAATAAAACTTGTTTCCTATAAGTGTGAACACCCTCTGTAATATTGTTGCAAATGTCGATGTATGGATAAACTGCCAGTCGTGTACGTGTGGCGAGTGTTGATGTTCTTCCCACACGCGGACAACAAGAAGCAGTGGCAGGGCTAGATGTTAGCACAGAGAGGGATCGGGGACAGCCTACGGGACAGAGGTAGAGGCCATGACACAAACTTGGATGCTTATCACTGAGACATGGAGAGAGAGAGTGTGTGAGAGACAGCCTGAAGTGGACTGCCGAGAAACACCCCCTAGAACCATCTGCTGACCCCCTGCCAAAAACTGTCTTGTTCTCAGGGGTCATCTATAAAGAGTCCCTGGGGGCCCCACATGGGCTGGGCATTGGCTTTTCCTCCCCTCTGTTCCTGCCACCAGCGACTGAACACTCTTTGGATCTTTATTTTGACGTCAACATTTTTAGTTTTACATAGAAGTAGGGGGTTTAAATACAAATAGTTTATATACAAAATATGGGGTGGTAGTAAATAGAAATAGTGTACATTTCAATAGAAGGGTAGGATATTTTAAGGTATCGGCTTTAACTAATTGGAAGATATGTGACATATACTAAAAGTGTCATACAGTTTAAAATATACTATATGTATATTCTTACCATGCCTAATTATGTCATCTAAATAAACCATGCACTTGAAACATTTCAGCTCAGCTATGAGTGTATCCAAAATTCTTTCAAAATGACCAGGTGCCCCAGTTTATCTGAACGGTAAAACTTCAAACTCATACAACACTACTACCAAATGCACCGTTTTATTTAGTGTCATATTTCGGATGCCTGTTCGGAAACCCCTCCCCCCTGACTGTTGGCACCTTCAACCTAATCCTCATTTTGCAACATGGTACTATTTCAATGTCATCTAGGGCGTAGAATTTTGTTGTGGTTTTACCTGATTGTTCATGATTGTGTCTAATTTCTCGAGCTCTCGTTTTCCATCTGGTTCAACTGTTAGTTGTCCCTGTTTATTTGTGGCTTATACAACTCTACTGATTCATCTCTAAACATGACCTTGCAATGGTAGTCTGCTAGAAAATCAATGTCAAAAATAATCTTTTCCCTGTTTCTCTCCCGGAATTAATTTGAACCTGCAAACAATTTTGAACCTAACAATGCTGACTTCCAAGTATGCGCATGTGTTCGAGACTACTGACCCACTTATTTATTCCCTATATTAGTGCTCCTAAAGCATTTTATGGCATCCTAGGGCATCGGCTACTTCCCTTATCTATGCAGCTCATGTTAGCCCTTGAATCAAAATTTAATTTACCTATGCATGATTCACTGATAAGTGTGACTAAGCAAGCATTTTTCATGCCCATCCATTTGATTTTTTCCATTAATGTACCCTCAATTTTGATGATAGATTTTTCTAAAGGAAAATAATCTAGCGACTATTATTCCCCCGATTATTCTTTCACTTTGAAAATTACCTTGTGAAAATTACTGCCAAAATAAAATGGAAACAAAACAGGCCATAGAATGTCATCTACGTATTGTTGTTGTCTTGTCTTAAATTTGAAAAAAAAGACAATACAAGGTCCCGATGGCTTAACTTGAACTAAAAGCTCCTAGCTTTACAGTAATGCTGGAAACTGACTTGAAAATTATAAATTGATAAATCAATACCTTTGTTGCAGTGGTCAGAAGAATTTGAGTCACAACGCTGGATGGCGAGGCCTAAATTAGAAAACAGTGATGAATAATTTAATACTTATTGAAAGAAATATTTATTCAAAATCACACAAATTAATATTAATACAAATATTATTCAAAACAATTATTAAAATTTATGAGAGATAGTTCTTTTTCAGGCCTGTCAAAACCAAACGTTGGCGTCGAGACAGCTTTTGTTTACCGGAATTGCGAGGGTAATCCTTTTCTGCTCGCGCATGCGCGCGGGGGCAGTCTTGCCAGGCTCGGTTGGCCCAAAAGTACCTATTTTCGCGTCACTCTCCCACCTTGACCTTTTGAACTTTGCTATAAGGTCAATATTAATTAAAAAAAACAAAGAAGGAATTATCTCAAATCTAACAGAATGTTTTATGAATAAATTTTCTCTCAAACTTCAATTAAACCTAATCGGTAACTTGACTTTTCTTCCAGAATGCGTGTAAACTTCCCTACTTTTACTGGAGTAGTTTTCTCTTGCACTGACGCGGACTCCACACCGGATGTTTTCTCCCTGACGATCTCATCCTCCGCTGGCTTAAGCTCCCCGTCGCCTTGCTCTACGTCCTCAGATGGTACTTCAAGTGGGAACAATCGTTGCACTGCACGCTTCATGAATCCAGACTTAGTCTTAACTTCCACAAGTCTTCGCACATTGTCAGTTCCAGGAAACACCTTCGTAATCTTTCCCATAGGCCAGTTTATTTGCTTCCTGTTTTCAACCTCCACAAGGACGATATCTCCAACTTTTAACTGTCGTTGTTTCTTGCGATTGTCGTCATGCACCAACAATCCTAGGTACTCGCTTCTGAACCTCTTACGGAATTCCTTCAGGAGTCGTTTGCGTTTCTCATAGCTCTTCCCAAAGTTACACCTGAATTAATTTAGATCAATCTCTCCTTCAGCTCTTGGTTCTCGAAGGAACATCTCTGGGGTTAATGGTACAAGGTCATCATTGTCCTCAGCAATGTAGGTGAGTGGTCGCGCGTTGATAACTCGTTCACAGTTTTCGAGGATCGTCACCATTTCTTCGTAGTTGACAACACGTTTTCCCAGCAATCTTCGAAGCAGCTTTTTGGTGAGTTCAACAATTCTCTCGATCCAACCTCCCCACCACGGTGCTGCCGGAGGATTGAGCTTCCATTTCACTCCAAAATTAACTCGATAAAGCTCGTTCTGGAGTCCAACTAGATTTGTCCCATTATCTGAGTAGATGACTGCAGGGCAACCTTGTCTTGCTACGAACCTCTCTACTGCTCCCACCAATGCTTCCGTCGATAAGGAAGTCACCAGTTCGAGGTGGACCGCACGGTATACGCCAGAGGTGAAGATGACGAACCAAACCTTCTGTCCATCTTCCAGATATAAAGGTCCTCCGAGGTCAATTCCTGTCACCTCAAAAACCACAACATCTCGTACGCGATGTTGAGGCAACGATGCTTCTGGTACGTCGACTCGCTTGGTTTCAAATCGTCGACAGCGAGGACATTTATGAATTACATGAGAAACTAGTTGTCGAGCTTTTGGAATCCAGAACTTCTCTCTTAGTACTGATCGCAGCGTCTGGGCTCCAGAGTGGTACATTTTCTCGTGGACTGATTTCACAATTAGCTCTGTGACCGGATGATTCGTTGGGATCAAAATTGGCAATCGGAACAGTTCATCGTCATTTCGATTCACTATCCTCGTTTTCACTCTCCATAATCCTTCTTTATCTTGGAAAGCGTGTAGCTGCTTCATCTTGGGATCTTCCTCACCGATCGATTCACTCTGTATTATCTTAACTAGGGACTTTTCAGCACTATCTAGCTCCTCTTGTGAGATGATATCTCCTTTGTATTCAGAGGGCTTGAAACGTAGCATCCACGCGTTTAATCTCAGTATTTGTGTTAGAGTCACTTCACGTTTTCCCTCGTATAGATTCAGATACCATGGATTCTCCTCGGACTTTTTGGCTACAAATCCAGCCACCACAGTCTTCCTCCTCTCTTCTTCAATGGCTTCCAGATCATACTGTACTTTTGATACTGGCCAGTCTTCTTTCTTTTCCTGAAGCCATTTTGGTCCCTCCCACCATCCGGATTTTGTGAATTTCGATGGGGATTCACCACGGGATGGGAGATCTGCTGGATTGTGTTCCCCTGCGACATGGTTCCAATCTTCACTCTTTGTAAGTGTTGTGATCTCCTTGACACGGTTGGAAACGAACTGAGCCCAATTCTCTTGTTGTTGTATCCAGTATAGGGCAGGACTGGAGTCTGTCCAACATTGAATCTTCTCCGGACTTTCTTCTAAATTTTCCAGAACATGCACCAACAGTCGTGCTCCAATCAAACAGGCTAATAGTTCCAGTCGTGGAATCGTGATCCTCTTAATAGTTGCCAGTCGATTTCTTGCTTCAACGAATCGCACTACTATGACTGACACAGTCTCTATTCGCATGAAGATTACCGTTGCGTACGCTATAGCTGAAGCGTCACAAAACACGTGCAATGTTGTTGTTCCTTTGATAGGCAAGATCCATCGAGGTATCTTGATCTGATCCAATTCTAAAGCTTGCTTCCTCCATTTTATGAACTCGACCCGTCTGTCTTTGTTCAGCGGTTCATCCCATGATTTATTCTCCTTCCAAGCATCTTGAACCATCTTCTTAATCTTGATTGTAGCTGGACAGGTAAATTGAATCGGATCAAAAATGCGATGGCAGGCTGACAAGATACTTCTCTTTGTGATTGATTTTTCTTCATCTATATTTCTCAATGACTGCACATTAATGGCAATAGTGTCAGTCTGAAGGTGCCATTTCATACCCAAAATAGAGGCTGGATCTTGTTCTGTGATTCCAGGTTCATTCCACATTCAGTCTCGTAACTCAAATTTGGCTTGCATCATGATGTCGGAGGATTCCTTGATAAATTTTTTGACATCATGTGTAGATGACAAACTAAGAATGCAGTTGTCGACGTAAAAACTTCGGGCAAGAAGTTCTGCGCACCTATTATCTTGAAACTGCGGCAGGCTCAAATGATACTTAATGGTTGCAGCTAGCAGAAAAGGACTTGAGGTAAGGCCAAAGACTACTCGGCAATGCCTGTAAAATTTTAGTGTCTTCTGGTCCTTTTTCCACCAAAGGAACCGAAGGAATTCACGATCTTCTTCTCGAACCTGAATCTGGAGAAAAGCTTTTCGTATGTCTGCAATGATGCCATACTTTCCAAGTCTAAACCGTAAGAGCAAATCAGGAATGAGCTCAATCAGGTTGTCTCCTTTTTCCAGACATTGATTTAATGATGGGAGCCCCTTTTTCTTGCAACTTGCGTCGAATACTGGACGAATAGGAGTGGTGTGACTATCCTTGAGCACTGGGCGATGAGGAAGATAACTGCACTCCTCCCATTTATCCTCAACTTCCTCGATGAATTTCTCTTTTTCCCACTCCTCAAAAATAGTATCATACTTCTAATACAGCATCTTGCCCTGGACATTCCTTGTTGTAGTCAGCAATCTATTTTCTGTAGTTCGGCGATTGACCGGAACTGGTGGATGTCCAGCTATCCATGGTAGTGACACGATGTACCTTCCACTTTCGTCTCGTTTCACAGTCTCCTTGAAATGAGTGTTGGAGGCTTCGATTAAATCTTTCCTAGATTTTGTTTCTGCTGCATCCATGATACCAAGCACATCTAATTTCCATAAATCCTGAACGTCGAAACTGTTAATGTGAAATGAAGTCACGATCAGGCATGAATCTTCCATGTCTTTCCCTATTGCTGGTCCCATTACTGTCCACCCCAACTTGGTTTCTGTTGCCACAACTCCATTTTGCAATATTTGCATTCTGCCTGTCAGAATGCTGCTAAGTAAGTCTGAACCAATCAACATGTGGATTGATATCTCTTCACCTTGGCATAAGTCAGTCAAGTTGATCCCTCGAGCTTTTAACTCATTGAGTATAGTATGATCCTGTACTTGACTGATGTGTCCGCAAATTACTTCCTGATCCAAGAATTTGAGATCATTCATGTATTCGTTGTTGAGGCTGGATACGTTTACTTTGTACACATTGTGCTTCTTTTGACGAATTTCTCCGCCTCCAAACAGATTGTGGGTAAGTGTAACTTGCTGCACTCTCTTTAGGCCCAGTGCGTCCACCATTCTCTTTGAAATATAGGACCGCTGGGATCCACAGTCAAGCAACTCTCGAACATTATGCTTCCCCTTTGGTCCGCTTATCTTGACTATCAGAGTTTGTAGATAGACTCCCCCCACGGTAGCGTTGTTTAAAGTTGTTGACGTGAATTGATTGGCGGTCTCTTGCTTTGTTGCAGGACTTTCTCCTGAAACCTTTAGTTCTGCTTTTTGGAGATGAGAAGTCTTCTGGGCTTCCAAAGTAGGACACATAATGAGGTAATGCTTCCCTCCGCAGACAGGACAACGTGGCTTAATCTGGCATTTCTTGAATCTGTGGCCAGGAAGCAGGCACCAAAAACAAACATTCTTCCCTTTAGCCTTATCTTTCTTCTCTGGTAGATGCATCCGCTGTCCACTGTAGCATTCTTGACTCGGGTGACCATTCCCACAAAAGATGCAGTTGTTTCGCATCTGAGTGGTGTTGGCGAGGTCAGTAGCCGTCGGCATTTTACTTCCAATATTCTTCTTAGAAAGAGATTTCCTGTTTGATCGATCATCCTTCGCATCTTGATTGTTGTCGATCTTGAACGCTGCTTTGGCCATATTCACTCGACTCTCGCCCTTCACTTCTGTCTTCAAAAACGTCATGAGTTGTGTCAACTTATCCTGTACTCCTCTTCCGCTCACCGTATATTGACTTCGTTCCCATACTCTAAGGGTGTCCTCTGGTAGCGCTGATTCGACGAGTGGGTACAGCATAGCCGCAAACTTGTCACGAGCGATGCCCAATGTTTCTAATGCTCGCAGTTGTGTCTCCAGTCTATCGTAAAGCTTCACTACAGACATCTTACCTTCGGCTCTCACATTCTGAAGCAGGTCACATACATAAATCTCAACAAGCATTTCATCCTCTCCAAAACGTGATTTGATATACTCGATGACTTTAGGGTAGTTGTCGGCACTCGGTGGAAAACTTTCGACTGCTTCTCTTACCTCGGAGTTCTCGGCGGTGGTTTGAAAGAGATACTGAAACTTAGTTTCTGGAGGCATCTGTGGATCCCGGTCAATCGTGCTGAACTGACTCCAGAATGTAATCCATTCTCTTGGTTCTCCCCCAAACTTCTTGATCTCCAGCTTCGGTAGTTGATAGTTCATTGCTGCTGTGCCGCTGATTGTACTAACGTCATCCTTTTCCGCAAGAGCCTCGTAATCAGTCATAATGTTACTGAAATTATCTTCGTACTCACAAACGGATTCGTACTCAGCAGTGAAAATGTCTTCAGACGCTTATTCTCGTAGCAGAGCTTCTTCCATCCTCATGTTCAATATTGAAAGCTTTTCATGGTGGGTCTGGAGTCGGCGGAGGATTTTCTCTACATCTGCTTTCTTGGATTCATTCTTCTTGATCTCTGTTTCGAGCTCATTGAACGCCTTGGTGAACCTTGCACGCACTGGCGTCCTAAGCTTTTTCAGTTCAGCACTACTAACTGGTTGGTCAGACATCCTGAGAAGTAATCACTGGTTCACAGTTGCACCTTTGTGTAATCAGTAATTCTTCAATCTGTATCCTGTCGACTGCGCCAAAATGTTGTCTTGTCTTAAATTTGAAAAAAAAGACAATACAAGGTCCCGATGGCTTAACCTGAACTAAAAGCTCCTAGCTTTACAGTAATGCTGGAAACTGACTTGAAAATTATAAATTGATGAATCAATACCTTTGTTGCAGTGGTCAGAATAATTTGAGTCACAACGCTGGATGGCGAGGCCTAAATTAGAAAACAGTGATGAATAATTTAATACTTATTGAAAGAAATATTTATTCAAAAATCACACAAATTAATATTAATACAAATATTATTCAAAACAATTATTAAAATTTATGAGAGATAGTTCTTTTTCAGGCCTGTCAAAACCAAACGTTGGCGTCGAGACAGCTTTTGTTTACCGGAATTGCGAGGGTAATCCTTTTCTGCTCGCGCATGCGCGCGGGGGCAGTCTTGCCAGGCTCGGTTGGCCCAAAAGTACCTATTTTCGCGTCAGTTGTGCTGTTAGGGTGCCAGGAATGACTACCAATGAGATCCGGCTATCAAATGAAATGGCATCCCAGAACATAACACCTTGTTGTGGACCTGTGGGGTGTTCACAATTAAGGCTAGGATCTTCATGCTACCCAGTACGTCTCCAGACACGTTTGCAATGGTCATCAGGACACAGTGAGAAACGGAACTCGTGACTAAAGACTATATGTCAGCACAGTTACAAATTGATCACTCCCAACCCCACTGAGGTCAGTGCAGTCGGTATATTTAGTCAATGCCTAACTCTGGCCTTGATTTCGACACTTTCAAATGACCTTTCCACAATGCACTGTCTGCAGGACCAAAGAAGCCTCACCAGACCACCTCTTGGAATATATGGGAGCCTCAAGACAGAACCTATATTTCAACCCTACCAAGATTATAAATTTAATCCAAAAGTATCACTTTTTTTCTTACTTCCCATGACTAAAAATTATGCAACTTCTTGATGTTGATATATAATAGTAATTAATGTGGTGGTAATATATTTTCAAAAAATCATTAGATATATCTATGATTATTTCCTTATTGCTGCTCCACTACAACCAAAGTGTAACAACAGCTTGTGTTGCCAGCACCCAGCAGGCCAGTCTTGAAGGAGGAAACCTGATAGAGACGCAGGCCCAGCAAGCAGTGTTGATCTCCTGCACAGTCCTGAGTTCCACTGCTGCCAAAGATGGGCCCAGGAATAGAACAGACAGGTGGACAAAGCACAAGAACAATTGAGGGCATTTGGATCTATGCTGAAAGAACACTCCTGGTATAATTTTTACCTATTTTATTTTTATAAGGTGGTCTACCAACAAATGTGAAAATAGATATGTAGCCGAGAAAGAAAATAAGTAAAAACAACCGAACAAACAATTGACCTTAATGCTAATTGTAAAGTGTCAATATTAAGCCTCGCTTTAAATAATGCCCTTATAATATCCTTGAGTTTAGGGAAGTGCCCACTGAATAGATAACAAATGACAACGGCTCATTTTACCCATAATGTAGACTAATGGACTTTATTTAGTAGATTTATCTACATTTAGAACCATTTTCTAAATAAAAAGTATGTGAGTGATTTCTCTGTATGAAATGAGGTCGGAGATTTATTCCCATCTCACTACCTGGTTCCCCTGGCTTAGGCTTTTCTAGGGTTATGTGCGTCATCAGTCTGCTATGCACCAGGTGGGGATTTTCTTTAAAACATAGATAGGCCCTCCCTCTTACCATTCATATCTATACCAGATGCGCTTACTATTTTTTAATTTGACTTTTTACTTTGTTTTTAAATATTCTTTTTCAAACTAGTTTAATTTGGCCATGCTCTTTTCAAGGAAGTAGAGTCAAAAGTGTGAAAACTTAACTGATGATGAATAAAAGCTCTAAAACTGGTAGCTTTTTCTATATTATGGTTGATATTAGTACATGATGGCTATTATATTGCCTTATTCTCTTTATGGTTAATAGACTATTAATAGAGAGTAAGTTTAAAGCTAATGTCTCATTTAAGATCCATGTTTAATTTTTTTGTTCCATCTATTTATGTCATATTCTCCCTTTTACCTTCAATGTAAACTGGAGTTTCACAATCTCATCCATAGGTGGTATATTGATCTTAGAAACTAGGAGTGATCAATATACCAACATGTCCCATGCTTGTCTTTCTTAAAACAGGATACATCTATAGTCCTCCACTCTGCCAACTGAGCTATCAAGAGTTTTAAAACAGGATACAATAGGCAAACAAATTTGAGAATGGAGATCTCAACCTGTACGATTTGTGAAAGTGAGGAGAAACTTTAAAACATCTTAAATGCATGGGGTACAACTAGGTAGGATTTAACTCTAGAAATTCCATTCTATGTTAATCATTTTTCAGACTGTTTCAAAATTACTTTATTAGGTACTGCTTAAAAAGAGCAAATTCTTCAGACTAGTGTGTCTTTTCAATCAGGCTTCTCCAAGGTGCAATAAAACCTCTCTTTAGTGAACCCCAATGGGACTAAACTTTTGGTTCACTATATCCATGGTTTGGCTTTTTTTTTACTTTTTAAAATATTTAGACCGTATAAATAAAGGACAGCCATACTCACAGGAAAAGACTGCCTCTTAATAATGGTGTCTTTGTTTTAATTCCCTAAAATGACCTATTTCCTTACAATAATGTGAATTATATAACAGGGCGTACCTGGATCTGTAAAGGAAAAAAAAAAAACAAATTTTTTCTCAAAATATTTCAATTTATCAAAAAAAAAAAAATTGTTTTCTTTTTTTCTTCACAGTTCCAGGTCGCCCTTTTATATACTCTTAATTGATGGATCGCCTTTTTACTCAAATAATGTGAATATCAAAAAAAGTCATTTGAAAATAGCTTTTTCTTATCATAATATGTCAATTAAAAATTTAAGTCAAACCCTAGGCAAAGCTTTTTTAATTATATATTAAAAGATATAAAATAATATTAAAGTATCTTTATCATATTATATAATACTAAGTTTATACTTGAAAAAAAAAAGAAGTCTGAAATACCTTGTTGTTTGAAAGCAGTCTTTAGCATTGCCCCTTTCAAATGAAGTTAAAAAGTATTTTTCTTCCATTTCCTGTTTCCACATATTTTTCTGAAGTCTGGATTTCATTTTGTTTTGAACCTGTCAAGCAAACCATTTCTGTCTTCAAAATCACCATAGTTCTTGACATAAAAAATAATTTTCTTTATCACAGGCCCATTTAGTTGAACATCTTTTTTAGCATAAGTTAAGCTTGCTAAATATAAAATTATTCTAAAAGGTTGACCCTAACACATATGATTGTAGCAAAAAATGGGGTTGGATTTGGTCTTATTATTACCTTATTAATATAATAGAAAAGTTACATTTTCTTATTTTAACATGTTCTTGAAATTTTGCCTGCGTTTCACTTTGAAAAGCTTTGATAATGGCTTTTTTCAATTAATAGCTTTTTTTTTTTTTATTTAGAACGCCTTTCTCTGCTATTTTTTCTTTATTTTGGAATCTATTTACATATTTTTTTTCTATATCAAATCTGTAAAATGCATAGATATTCTATTTAATAAAAGTGTATAATATTGTAACATAGTATTTATTAATTTTATTTATGTAACATAGTATTTCTCAATTTTAATATTTTTTATTTAACAGAGTGGTCATTTTTATGTTTTATATCTTGCGACTCTGTAAATTTCCCTCGTGGCTTATCTTTTGTTTACCTTTGATAGTTTGTCCTTCCCTGAAATAAATTTTGCTTCCTCCTGAAGTTTTTGTCTTCCCTAATTTTCCACGTGGCATTTTGGTGGAGATGCTGGGTAAGTTAGGGAAGACAAACTGAAGATCGCCGAGAAGACCTTGAAGCCATGGGTGCTGTGATCTACATTTTCGGAGACTGACATCAGGATTCCACCGCCGTGCTAAAGCCAAGACTTCCCTCGAAGATGACGATGTCCCTATAGACGATACGACGACAAAGCCGCTCTTCACGCCGCAAGAAAATGGACGCAAAGGTACTAGGGACAAAGTTCCAAGACTTCGATGGAATCCTTGGCAGAAGCACGTCAAATCCACGTCAGTATCTACAATAATTGCTAGCTGTGGGTCACAGCTCCCATAGGGAAGAAGCTATGTAACATAGTATTTATTAATTTTATTTATGTAACATAGTATTTCTCAATTTTAATATTTTTTATTTAACAGAGTGGTCATTTTTATGTTTTATATCTTGCGACTCTGTAAATTTCCCTCGTAGCTTATCTTTTGTTTACCTTTGATAGTTTGTCCTTCCCTGAAATAAATTTTGCTTCCTCCTGAAGTTTTTGTCTTCCCTAATTTTCCACGTGACAATATTGTTGCGTTGTTGGTTAACAAAGAATAACTTCCGTGGGTACAAAGGATCTTTAGGACTTTATTTAAGCCTAATCGATAAAATAATTACAGAACAGTGCAAAAATAAAATAACAATGAAGAAAACAGCAGTCACATGCTCACCAACTGCAGCACACTGAGGGAAAGCAGGAGCAGAAGAGGAGACAGAAGTTCATAGAACCTTCCAGAATCTTCCAGGAAGCACACCGGCGTCGGCGGTAAGCAGCAGTCCGATTTCTTGAGACAACAGCTTGCTTGGAGTCCACCACGTATCTTCGTTCTTCTCCCTTTTTTTCTTATCTTTCTTCTTCCCCGGCATGAGTTTCTCATCCCTACATATCCCGGAGTAGATCTTTCCAGAACGGTCACGGTTGGTCAGCCAATCAGAAAGCCGCCAGCACCGAGCGTTGCGCAATAGCTGTAGATTGGCCAATCAGTTGTCTTACGCTTTTTCTACATGATTCTTAAACGCTCTAGAACATTCTTTCTCCATCTGGAATGTGCTTTTATTTCTACCTAACAATATGTAAAAATATATATAAAACATATGGCAAAAATGGAACGTAAATGTAAACAAAAATTGCCGCTAAATTTATTGTTTTGAAATCTCGATATGCGAGTTGAAACGTACTCGAAATTTTGTCATTTTAAAAATCTATAAAATATTATTTTATAGGCTAGTCATTTAAATAGAATCTCTTATTTTTTGAACTTTTAAATTGGATTCATTATAGGAGGAGTTAATCCCAGCTTTCAGAACACCCATATGCCTTCTTTTAAAATAGTAAATTTATTTAACACTTTCGACCCGAGGGACGCGAATTCGCGTTCTTGCCGACGTTTTACAGGTACATTGGGTTATCTGACATACTTCTAACCCACTGATAGATAGACAAGAAGGGACAAGATCCCGGTGGACGCGAATTCGTGTCGTTCGCCGGCGATTTTATATTTAATTTTGAAAATCAAGGACACGAATTCACATCCCTTGGGTCGAAAGTGTTAAGAATTCATTGAAAGGGTCATTGGATGAGTGGCATCATCTGTCAATTTCTGGCAGATATGGCTTGAATTCAAATCCTGGATTGGGCACGTTTTATGAAAAAAAAAAAAATTGCTCCTATGGTTTCCTAATCTTTCAAAATTCCAACACCATCAGTGAGTGCAAGTAGCCAAATGGGACACTGGCGCATATGTAAGTTCAAAATTTAAACTGCGCTTTCTTCATGTGTAGCCATGAGGTGCACTTACAATAAAAGTGGTCAGCATATACTACCAACCAGGATTATTATGACATGTACCATGTGTATTATGGATATAAAAAATAGGCTAGTGTCTTCTGTATGAAATGGAGTTAAAGAAATATCTCTGGCTCTGAATGGTCCTTTCCTGGCTTAACCTTTTCTAAGGTTTTGTCCATCCTCAGTGACACTAGGCACCAGGCAGGGATTTTCCCTTCTTAGGCAGATAGGCCCACCATCCTTCAGTTCAATTCTATATATACCAGATGTTTTTACCATTTTTAATTTACATTTTTTTATTTGCTTAATATTATTTTTTCAAGATAGTTTAATTTCGCCCTTCTCTTTTTAAGGAAGATGAGTGAAATAATCCAAACTTCAAAGGTGAAAAATGCAGTAAAATCCCACTAATGCAAACACATATAGTGAACCTAAGGCAATCTTAAATTTCATTCCATTGAAAATATGATTGCTATAACACACTTTTCAATTTTTAAAATAACTATCCCAATAACAAACCTAATTTTAAGTCTCAAAATAATAAATTCTATTTAAAATACTAGGCTTGTATAACAAACTTAACATTCTAATGCACCCAATAAAGTTATTTTGAACTAAAAAATTATAATTGGTAGAAAATATATTTGAGCATGTTTAAGCTCACAGATTAAAATTTCAAAACAAAAAATTTAGCAACATTGTTTGTTTACATTTACATTCTAATTTTGCTACAAGCTATATAAATTTTTACACATTCACTTTTTATTTAATTCCTATTAATATTATTCCTGTACAGGTGGTACAGGCCATGATAATCATGGTGGGTAGTTAGCGACTGCTTTTACTGTAAGTGCACCACATGTCTACACATGTGAAAAGCAGTTTGACTTTGCACTTAAAAATGTGCCTGAGCCCCGCTTGGTTACTTGTACTCGGAGATGGGGTTTGCAAGAATTGAGGCCAATTGGAGAATTTTTTTAAATTAGAAAAGTGTCCAATGCGGGATTCGATTCCGTGTCGTAGCGGTAGAAAACCAATGTTTCAACAATTTTCAGTTGTCCATGTTTGTGAACAAGGTTTCTAGGATAATAATATGTGTTCTCTGTGGAAAAGCTTATTTTGATATACTTTAATACAAGGGTCCTAAGGAAAATTACTAAGTATGTATAGTAGATTGACTTGCCTTCAATTTCTGACACAAGGAGGTTCTTCTTTGGCTCAGTCTTCCTTGTTAATCCACACAGCCACACTCCTGGAGACAACTTGCCGCATCTTCTCTTTTTTTTTTGCTTATCCCTAGTACACGTGGTACAGGCCATGATAATCATGGTGACTGTAGGTGACTGCTTTTACTGTAAATGTACCACATTTCCACATATGTGAAAAGCAGTTTGACTTTGCACTTACAAATGTGCCAGAGTCCCGTTTGGTTACTTGCACTCGCTGGTGGGGTTGGACTTTTGTCTCTTCTTCTTTCTTATCTCCACTCAATCACACTAAGGTATCAAGCTTGAAAAGCTTGAGATTTTTGATGGTGTCTGCCGGGGAAGAGTAGAGTACATGTCTTATTAGTAGAGTACATGTCTTATATGTCTTGGGGTTGCAGGCTGAGATTTGCACGTAGTACATAGTGCGAAAACCTTGCAACCATTCTGGGAAGTCATTGTCCGTAGTTGACCAGACTTAAGTCTGGAAATCAAAGACTGTTGTTCTCTTGGGAGGACAGAACCGGTGCTTGTCCCTCCTGCTCTGTACCAGTCATGTGCAGCATCATATTTCCATTCTTGCAGGCATTGGGTTTTGATGGTACGGAGGTCTCTTTCGTCTAGTTGGGTGGTAGATTCTCTTGCTTCAAGTAGGCAAAGAGCTCCAGTCTTTGCCAGAGAGTCTGCCAGCTCATTACCAGGAATTCCAACGTGAGCTGGAAGCCATTGCACTGTGACTGAGCTGTTGGCTGGGAGTCGGTTTACAGACTTTGCAATGCTCTTGAGGAGAGGTTCTTGACTGGAGAAGCAGCTTTTTTTTTTTTTGCTTATCCCTAGTACACGTGGTACAGGCCATGTTAATCATGGTGGGTAGTTAGCGACTGCTTTTTACTGTAAGCGCACCACATGTCTACACATGTGAAAGCAGTTCGACTTTGCACTTACAAATGTGCCAGAGCCCCGTTTGGTTACTTGCACTCGCTGGTGGGGTTGGACTTTTGCAAGAATCGGGGGGGCCATTGGAGAGAAGCAGCTTTGAAGGGTATAAATGGCTGCTCTTGAGTCGGAGTAGATTATTATTTTGCTTGGCGAGTTGATGATGATGTCTTTTACAGCCGAATCTATAGCAGAGAGTTCTGATTTATAAACTAAAAGATGTCTAGGGTGGGAGAGGGAGATTTTTTCCAGGATCTTATCTTTGTAAATAGCAATTCTACTGCCAGACAGTCCATTTTCAAGTTGGCTACCGTCAGTGTAAATTGTGATATCGAAGAGGGAGCTATTTTCCTCAATGATTTGGAGGCCAAGAGCTTTAAGTAATTCTGGCTGAGTTTCATGTTTGTGGGAATTGTCTGGTAGATGAGGGAAACAGATGGACTTTTGTAAGAATCGGGGGCCATTGGAACATTTTTTTATCAGAAAAAAGTGCCCAATACGGGAATCGAACCTGGGTCGTAGCGGTCGAAAAACAACGGTTTAGACTATCCTTCCACAGACTCACGCATCTTCTCTAGTACCTCATAGTAAGGTGATAGTTTTAGAGCAAGCTCTCTTTTGAGAAAATGATTCAAGATAAAGAATATCAAATAAAGAGGCCCAGACTAAAGGAATAATCAAACACTACTGACAAACTCCCTTCTCCATACTGAAAACTGGCCAAATACCAATAGATTAAAGTTGACAATTCCTCAAGCATAATGTGCTATTGCATAAATCACTCAATTTCAAAAATCCTTTCACTCTCCACATATATACTTGCTCCCATCTATGTACTACATTATGGGGTGGCACTTTTTCTTAAACAAAACTACTAAACTTGGAGATGAATATTTCAGGTAGAAATTTACTCTTTAAAAATACCTTTTCTTAATGTCATTGATGGTGATATGTTATATAAAATACAGGTTGAGTTGCATTCTTTTCAATAAATAAATATGGGTCCTAATTCTGTAAACTATCACACACAGTTATTATTTTATATCATTGGGTGCATAAATAAGTTTGTGCGGTTTTGATAAAGATGTCGCTACTAGTTCATAATTCCATTGTTTCATCTGGCAACATCATTATTTTGGAGCGTCATCATTAGGCTTCCTTTTTCAGTTACCGTCATTTCTCTGAAGGGTAAACAACTTACTTTCTGTTTGCTCCTAAAATGTCAACTTTGTACCAAATAATGTGTTTTTGCGGGAAGTTTTACTTCATTACTTCAAAATGAAGAAAAAAGCTGCTGAGAGTCATAGTACTTTATGACGACCATGCTCTAGCTGATTGAACGTTTTCGAAGTGGTTTGCACAGTTTAAAAGTGGCAATTTTGATTTGGAAGATGAAGAAAGACCCGGAGCGCCACTAAAGTTTGAGGATGGATAATTAGAGGCAAGGCTCGATGAAGATCCAACACAAAACAAAAGGAACTTGCAAAAACACTTGGATTCACTCAACCAACCATTTTTAATCGCTTAAAACAATTGGGAATGATCCGAAAGGTAGGAAATTGGTCGCCGTATGAACCGAAGCCAAGAGACATCGAACACTGTTCTTTCACATGTGAACAACTGCTCCAAAGTAAAAAAAGAAAGGGGTTTTTTAAAAATCGAATTCAAACTGGTGATGAAAAGTAGGTCCATTTCGATTATCCAAAATGTCAGGCAACGTGTGGATACCCTGGCCGTGCCTCATAATCGATGGCCAAGCCATGGCGGGAAGATTATGCCCTGTATTTGGTGGGACCAGCTAGGAGTGGTATATTATGAGCTGTTACAACTGAACAAAAGAATCACAGGGGAGGTCTACTAAAGACAATTGATGAGTTTAAGCCAAGCATTGCGAGAAAAACGGCTGCAATACGCCAATAGACACGACAATGTTATTTTGAAAAATGATAATGATCGGCCACATGCTGCAGCATACATTAAAACATACTTAGAAATGCTCAAATAAGAATCTTACCCCACCTGCTGTATAGCCCAGACATTGCTCCTTCCGATTATTATCTCTTCAGATCATTGCAACATGGCCTGGCTGACCAGCACTTCTCCAAATACAATGAAGTCAAAAAATGGATCGATAAATGGATAGCGGCCAAAGAGCCGGCCTTTTTCCGAGATAAGATCTGTTAATTGCCAGAAAGATGGGAAAAAGTAGTGGCTAGCGACAGTCAATACTTTGAACATTGAAGGCCTAACCAGTTTTGAAAAAAAAATCGCACAGACTTATTTATACTCCTAATACTTCTAGAAAAGACTAATTTGAACAAAATCCACAAATATATATATTAAAAAAAAAGCCTTAACACTCATCATATTCTTTTATGACAGGAAGTTTCTATTTTTGAAATTCAATATATAATTCAAACAATAGTTGAGATTTTACATTTTGAGTAAAAACATTGATTCTGTAATTTATTCTAGCAATTTGTAATAAATTTTTATCACTAATTTATACTGTATGTTCTTATAACATTTTTATCACCCTATTTTATTTTCATAAGAGCTAGAATAAAAGAAACCCTTGCTTCTTCCTCTTCTAGAGAGTTGAATCGACATTATAAATGATTACTCCCCTGAAATATATTCTACTATATTTTAACTTTTGTTTGTCTTTTGTGTGAGAATAGCAACAGCACATCACAAAAGATGTTAGCTTTTTGTTACTAGCCTTTTATCTTTTGGTTAAATACTCTCTATTTTTGAAATAAAATAATGTGTCCTTTTTAAAAAGCTATATAGAAATACAACCTCAATCACTGATGGGCGAAGGCCTTGAAGCAATTAAGAAGCTAGGTTTGATGACACCTGAGTATTTAAAGTAAATATGTGATGTAAAAAACTTTTACAGTTAATTTTCATCTTTTATAACAAGATCAAATGTAGATAAGCAAGCCATGTGTGACCAGAGTTTAGTTAGATGGCATAACACTTATTTTACATTATGGATTGAGTTTACATAATCAATTTAATCAAAAACAGTAGGACATCTCTCTATTATTTTGCCTTCTGCATGCTTTCGGCCAAGCATTTTAAGGCATGACTCATGGTTGGGTGACACCAGGCGCCCGCCACAGTGGAGGGCCAAGGAGAAGGGTGGAGAGGCGCAGACAGGGCAGGTGAGCACCCCGGGGAAGAAGAGGGCGAGAGCGCAGTTAGAGAGGGAACCAAGGGAGCACCAAGTACAGCGCCAGACTCCAAGCAAGTCTGGCAGATTGCAAATTTACCCTGATATTATTATTATTATTTTATTCAATTTATTTAAAAGTAAACAAAGTACAAAGATTAGGTAGGTAGCAGAGGGGGTGGAATTATAAACGAAGGGAGCAGGGAGCATGGGCAAACAGCAGCAAGGGCGAAAACAGCAAGGGAAAGGGGTATGTACAGAAGGAACAGCAGAGCAAACAAAAGAGAGGTCAAAGGAAGGGGTAAAATGAGGGCAAAGAAAAGGCAAGGGGTGAGGATGAGCAAAAGAAAATGGGGAGAAAGGGTATGTACGAGGAAAAAAAAAAGAGTGTGGGGCAAAGAGTAAAATTTAAGGTAAAAGAAATAAGAAAAAAAAAATAATAAAAAAAATAATAATTAAAAAAAGGAGGGGGGAAAGGGGTGTGTGTAAAAGGAGAAGGCTATGTACAAGGAGAAAAAAAAGTGGCAAAAGTCCACAGTTCAAAGAGTTGTGTTGAGTGTGTTGGCAACAGTCCAAAGGTTGAGGGGTATGTGGTGAGGAGGAGGTGAGGGTTAGTGAGGGGTGTAAGGGAGAGGTTGTGTTAAGTGGAGGTATCAGAGTCGGAACTGGATTGTGGGATTTTGGATGGGATAAACCTATTTGAGTGGGTGGCAAAATCAAGAGTGAGGGCCCAGGCTTTGCTAGAGGAGAAGAGCTGAGGGAGAGAAGTAGGGATGTGACCGAGGTCAGACAGGCAATTATTAAAAAAGGTAGCGCGAAGGGAGTCAAGGTTTGGGCAGTCGAAAAAGATATGTTCAATGGTTTCGGGGGCTTGGTTACAGTGAGGGCAGGTGGGATCGAAAGGGGGAGGGGTTTTCCTGTGAGGGAAAGCAGCGATGAAAGTAGGGCCGGTGAGAAGACCGGTGACGATGGCGGTGCTTGGGAGGAGGAAGCTATGGGAGGAGGAGAGTGAGCTTGGGGAAAGGCCTAGTTTAAGAAAGAAGCTGGGCTTGGCGGAGATGAATTCCTCATCCCAAAGGGACCAAAAATGGCGGAAGAGGAATTTGTGGTGGGCGGTTTTAGGGGCGAGGGTATATTGTGGTGGAAGAGAGGGAGCAACAGTGGCGCCTTTGGCAAGAGTGTCGGCTTGGCAATTACCGAGATTACCGGAGTGACCTTTGACCCAGTGGAGGGTGAGGTTGCGGGAGGGGAGGAGGGAGTAGAGGAGGGTTTGGCATTGGGCAATGAGAGGGTGAGGGGAGTGGGGGGAAGAGAGGGCAGAAAGGAGAGAGAGACAGTCAGAGGAGATGGGTGCGGAGAGGTGAGGGGGGAGGTTGCAGAGATCGGATAGAGCGGACCGAAAGGCGAAAAACAGAACAGTGGGGAGCCAAGGGAATGGAGAGGCTGAGGGGAGGAAAGTGAGAGGAGAGGGGAGAAGAAGAGAACCTGGCAACGCCGGCCCCGACGCTGCTGCTCGACTTGGAGCCATCAGTGTAGTAATCGAAGTCGGGAGCGGAGGGGGGGAGAGGTGAGAAAGAGAGGTCGGGGAGGAGTGGGGGAGAGGGAAAGCGGAAAGGGGGAGGGGGGGGGATTCGGGAGTGAAGGGAAGAAGGTCGGGGGGGGCGAAGGAGGGAAGAGAGGAGAAGGACCTTGAAGTCAAGGGGAAGGACGCGGAGGAGGGCAATGGCGGTGAAGGTAGGGACCATGCGGAACCCGCGAATGGCGTGGACGCAGAATTTGCGCTGTAAAGAGCAAAGGCTAGCCTTGCCGACGCGGATTTTGGCAGCCTCACACCAGATGGGGGCGGCGTAGGTGATGGCCGGGTCGACGACGCCGCAGTAAAATTGTCTCCTGGCGACGTAGCCGAGCCCGGAGATGGCGTTAGAGCATTGGGAGACCCTACCGAGGAGGGAGGAGGCCTTTTCGCAGACGCGGTAGAGGTGAGGGGTGAAGGAGAGACGCTCGTCGTAGGTGACGCCAAGGATGGTCAGGGTTTCGGGACAGGTGAGGGGATGTTATCAATAGTGAGATGGGGAGGGTTGCAAAAGATGGGTAGGACCAGGGATTTATGGGGGGAGAAGGAGAGTTTGTTATCAAGACACCAGGAGTTTATAAGGTCAAGTGAGGATTGGGCGAGGGAAGGGAGGTTAGAGGGAGAACCTGAAATGAGGAGTTGCAGATCGTCGGCGAAGGCCTGGTTGTGGACACCAGGGGGGAAGGGAAAGAAAAGAAGGGGGTTAAAGAAAATGTTCCAGAGGAGGGGGCCGCTAATAGAACCTTGGGCGCAACCCCGCGAAGGGGAGGTGGAGCAAGAAAACCCTCTGTAGGAGAGGTGGATAGAGCGGTTGGAGAGGAAAGAGCGACAAAGTTGGAGGAGGGAGGGGGGCAGGAGGCAGCGACAAGCCGGCCGAAGAGGGCGGGATGCCAAAGATGGTCAAAGGCCGACTTAATGTCAAGGCTAATGAGTAGACAGCACTGGTGCTTGGAGACGGCCAGCTTAATTTTGTTATGAAGAAGGGAGAGGGCGTCGGTGGTAGAGCGCCTCCGGCGGAAGCTGAATTGAAGTGGGTGTAGCAGATGGTTGCTCTCGAAGTGATGCGTGAGCCGGAAAGCCATGAGACTTTCGAGAAGCTTGCCGAGAATGGGGAGGAGGATAATGGGACGGCAGTTTTGATGAAAGTCGGTGGAGGTGGAGCGTTTGGGGAGGAGGATGAGGCGGCCTGCTTTCCAAAGGGAGGGGAAGTGTCCAGCGGAAAAGCAAGAGTTAAAGAAGCTGAGGAAAAAGTTGGGGAAGTAATGGATGAGCCATTTGGAGAAAGGGCCGGGAAGGAAGTCAAGTCCGCAGGACTTCTTGAGGCGGAGGTTGCGGAGGGCGATGGAGAGCTCGACCACCATGAAGGGGGGGTCGGGGGAGGGGGCTGGGGGGGGGGGGGGGGTGGTAAGGAAAGGGGGAAAAGTGAAAGGGGCGGGAGTCTGGGGGGGGAGGGTTAAAGAAGGAGTCGAGGGTAGAGCGGAGGCGGTCGTTGACGGAACAGTGGAGGAGGGATTTCTGAAAGGAGTTTGAAGAAAGAGGGAGGGAGCGGGAGGAGCCACGGGTGATGTATCTGTGTATGGACCCCCAGGGGTCGTGGGTGAAGGAGGAACAAAGTTTCCTGAAGTGATCCCTTTTGGCCTTGAAAAGGGCGCGGACATAAGTCTTTTTGGCCTGAAGAGCCTGGCTTTGTAGGGAGGAGCGATTGGGGGGGAGAGCTGTTTTGGGCGGAGCGGCGCAACCTACGAGATAGAGACTTAAGAGAATGAAGTTGGGGAGACCACCAGGGAACGGGGGGGGGGGGGGGAAGTTGGAGGAAGGAGGGCGGGGACGGAGGTGATGGGAGCAGTTAAGGAAAAGGATAGAGTAGAAAGATTGGAGAAGAGTGTCAAGAGAGTCGGGTGAAGTGCAGTGGTCGAGAGCGAAGATAAGAGAGCCTGAGTTGGTGAGGGACCTGGCAAGAGAGTTGAAAAAAGACAGGGGAGGCTGAGATTGAAAGCGAAGGAGAGAGAAATCAGGGAAGGGGGAAGGAGGAGGAGAGGGGGGATAGTGTCGGGGGGAAGGGAAAGGGAGAAGCTGATCTCATAGTGGTCGGAGAGGTCGGTAAGGTATGAGGTCCACCCGGAGACGGAGGAGAGGATAGAGGAAGAGACCCTGGAGATGTCAATGGAGGAGGAGCTGGAGCCCTGGGAGCGGGTGATAGCTCCCCGAGTGTTACAGACCTTGAGGTCGAGAGCGTCGAGAAGGGTGTTAATGAAAGTGCCTTTAGAATTTTGTTTTTGGGAGCTCCAACGGGACGAAACAGCATTGACATCTCCAGCGAAGAGAAGGCGGGGAGGGGGTGGGGAGTCAAAGAGGGAGATAAAGGAGTCGACGATGGGGGAATAAGATGTCTTATGGGGGAAGTAAACGGAGCAGAGAGTAAGGTGAAAGCCGGGGATGTCAAGGATTGCAAGGGTGCGGTTGGTGGTGGAGAGTCGTGGGAGGAAGATGATGGGAAGGCTTTGATTGAGAACTACAATACAGGTGTTGCAGCGATTATTAGAGATTGGAGCATGGAGGAGGGAGGAGAAGGGGGTGGGGAATGGGGAGGGAAGGGCATTATCGCGGACCGGAAGTTCTTGAAGGAGAAGGATATCGATATGGGAGGATTGGGCGAATTGTAATAAGGAAAGGTAGCCAGAGAGGGATCGGTTACAGTTAAGCTGTAAAAATTTTAACATTTAAAGCAGGTTGTGAGTGTTAAGGAATGTGGTTTCAGCGGCCTTGATGACCGGGCAGAAGAGAGAGTCTGCCCGGTTTTGGCCGTTGCCGTTGCAGTGGAAACATTTAGGGGGGAGGGTGGTGGCGGTGCAGTTGTTGGTAATGTGCCCTTCACCGCAATGGAGGCATCTGGGGGGTTTATTGCAAATGTTTTTGACAATTAAAATAATTTTATTGACTGTCAGTCAATGTTACAACTCAACCAGGAGGGTGAAAAGAAATATTTACATTTAACAGTGTCAGGAATCAAGGCATCGCCGCCTAAGTCTGGCCATATCGGTGCCAACATCGGGATGGTAGCCCCGAGCCAGTTCTATGGCCGCGCCGAGGAATTCAGCGAGGACCCCCTTCAGCGCAGGTGAAAGTTTCGTCATGAGGGACGCTCTGTCTTCGGTGAATAAAATGGCGTCCCTAAGGTCATTAACATCGATCCCTGTATCATATAAGGGCTTTAGGCAGGTCATGTGCTTCAGTTTTCTGAAGATTTTAATAATCATGACATCCTCTTGCTCTTGTGTTATCTGCTCCTCGTGGAGAACGGGCGGTGTCGGCCCAGCAGGCCGAGGCGCAGGCAGTGGGAGTGTTGAAATCACTGCGGCTGGTGAGGATGCAGAGGTCTCCTCAGTGGTGGTCATGTCGACATCTGGTGTATGGGTTGCAGGCCCGAGGGTCCCCTGCGCAGGCAGAGGGCCACACGGGGTAGTGAAGTCCGGCCGGGCGGGAGGCGTCGGCTCAGTCGCCGCCGAGCGAGGGCTCGCGGGGTGCTCGGGTGCAGGGGCCTCTGGTGGAGGGGCAGGAGCCGCCACATGCACAGATGAGGCCGGAGGCGCTGGTGTAGTCGACCGGGGCGCCGTAGATGGTGGGGACACAGCTCGGGCATCTGGTTGAGCGCCGGAAAGCCTGACTGCTGGGCTGGTAGGCGCCGGCGGAGTTGGCGCGGCCGGAGACGGTCCAGGCAGCCCAGGTGCGGTCGATGGTGGGAGGTTGGTGGTAGAGGGCGGTGAAGCCCGTCTGGAGGTAGTGGATTGCCCATGGAGCAGGGGGCAATTGGCCCTTCTGTGTCCCTGCCCGTGGCATCTAGAGCACTTGATGCCATGTGTAAGGTAGGCTGGCCAGGCTTCACCTTTGATCTTAATCTCGAATCGGGAGGGAAGTCTCTCGACGGTCATGCCGTCGTGGCGGAGGATGAAGGCCTCCCGGCGGCCGTCGGTAAAATCAAATTCGCCCACCTTAAGTTGTTTGGGGGCGATGGAGGTCACGCACCCATAGCGTGCAAGGGCGTCAATTACAACGGCGTCCCGCACGAAGAAGGGCAGATTCTCAATTGTAATTCGAATTGATGTCCTCCTGAAGGGGAAGGTTCTAAGGAGAGTCCCCTCGACCTCGAGGCCCTCCTGGATCAAACGCTCCTCCAGGGATCTGCTGGTGAGACCCACCAGGTACTGGCCGTTCACCTTGGAAAATTGGACGATGTTCTTTGTTCCTCCGACCAGTCCTCCAATAGCCTTGAGGTAGTGGTAAGGCTCGTAGTCCGGGCAGTACTCCAAGAAGAAGCACTGTTCCTCCGTGCAGGTCGCCTGGCGAGCCCTGGCCTCCGCGATGTGCATCCTCGTGGTCCTGATCTCCTCGACACAAGGAATCAGTGCAGGCGCGGATCTCTGTCGCCTGGCAGCCGATCCAGCACTGTTAAATTGTGCGACCCTGACGCCCGATGCTCCTGTGTCGCGGCGTCTTCTTTTGTTTTGTACGACGGTATAGTCGTCTCCGAATTCGTGATTTTGATCTAAAAGGAAGTCTTCCCGGTTCAGTTGACCTAGATTTGCGCCAGACAAAGGCATCGTTGATGCAGATTCGTGCAAAGTGTCAGAATTTGCATGTTTTTCGCCAGTAGGCAAATTTGCATATCTGGCCATTTCTTGTATTTCTTTCGAATTTTGTAACTGAAGATAGTTTTTCGCAGATAACTCTGCTGTGGTTTGAGAAATCAAGCCGTACCTTGCAGGTAATTCATCGGCGTTAAATGGGCTATCCGCCCATACCAAATTTGTCGCTTGCAGCGACAATTTTTCGCTTTCCAGAGGCGAAAAATTCAGGAGCACGCGCGACGCGTGGCCGCGACAGATGTCACCGCAATTACGGCAGGGGTGTGTTGACCTGGTTCTGTCGAACCTGATTGAGTTATAGCCCAAGAAGAGCCGGGTGCGAGATTGTAGTTGGGTAGCAGTAGCGGTGTCGGTTTCAATGACCGCATGTGTGGAGTTGTTGCGACCGGTAAAAGTAAAAGTTCTAATGAGCTTGCAGTCTGAGCCGACTGATTGGGTGAGGAGGGAGGGTAGGTCGTTGAGTGGGATAGTGTTGGGGAGGTTGAAGAGGGTAAACCGGGGTTTAAAGGTGGGGGGGAGGTTGACGCAGATGTCTGTGCCGTTGGTGGCAATTTTGAGCTTAGTGTAGATGGAGTCCATGCTATTTTTGGAGTTTGTGTGTATGATGATCTTGTTTCTGGCTCGGAAGATGTTAGTGATTGAGGTGGAGGGAGGAGAAGGAAATTTTGGAGTTGAGGTTGTTGTCAATGGGGGTACTAGCAGAGGGGTTCTGGGTGATGAGGATGTGGAAGGGGTTGTTGCGGTTGGAATGGGGGGGGGCGGCAGGGAGGGTTGGGGGTTGAGTGTCGTGGGGGGGGGGTTGGTGGGGTGGGGGGTTAGTGGAAGGCGGTCGAGAGGCGACCCCAGCGAACGAGTTAGGAATGGGCAGGAGTGGAGTGGAATGGGGTGAGGAGCTGGGTGGAGGGGTGGGGGAGGAGGAAGATGGGGAGGCGGGTGAAAGCTGGGGGGGAGGAGGAACATTTGGGGAGGAGTGAGAAGGGGGGTGGAGGAGGCAGGGGGAGGCATAGGTGGGCAGGGAGAGGATGTTTGCAATTTTTGTTCAAGGAGATGAGTAATGAGGTTTGTGGAGTGGTTGGCCCCGAGGAGGCGTTGTTGGTATGTTTTCGAGATGTGTGCGAAAGTTTTTTTTAGAGCAAAGCAGAAACCATCGGCAAGGGTGGGGTCAACAGAGTCAGCATAAGGGGCAAGGATGTGATAGGCCTAGTTTAGATGTAGGAGGTGTGAGGGGTTGTTGGTTGGGAACATGTCACATGTGGGCGGAGGTGAGTCAAGGGTGTAGTGTTGTTGTGGTGGTTGGTGGAGTTGGAGTGGTGTGTGTACATATGTGGATTGGGTAGGGTGAAGAGGGGTGGAGGAGCTCATCCCTGGTCGACTGCCGAGGTCAAGATTCCCACCGATGGTAGGGTCGAGCAGGGAGTTGAACATGCTCGGGGGGTCGTCTTGGCAGGAGGAGTCTGTGCCGGGAGAGGAGGTGGAGGAGTCTTGGGAGGGGGGCGGAGAGTCCCCTGGAGTCGATGAGACGTCAGAGGTGGGGGTGGCCCCCGAGAGGGGCGCCAGGAAGAGGGCGCAGGCCGGGACAGACCCGCCGCTGGCGGAGCGGCGGTGGGAGGGCCCGCCGGCGGACACACGGCAGCGGGCGGGCGAGCCGCCGGATGCATGGCGGCGGGCGGCGCGACCGCCGCTCGCAGGGGAGGGCGGTGGAGCCAGCGCGACGGAGGTTGGAAGCTCACCAGGCAGCGGAGGGAGGTCGAGTGGTGGCGTGCGGCCGTTCAAGAGGCCCAGCGCTGTGATTGGACGCCCGCAGAAAAAAAATCGGGGCGATGTACGGCGGCAGGCGGCCGCCCGGGAGGACCGGGGAAATAAAATGAATTAAAAATTTGGCAGCTGAATTTGGCCAATTATTCCAGGGGGGCAGGACAGGGTGAACATGGAGGTTCAGCAGGGGAACGCACGAGAACGGGAGGGCAGCCGACCCCTCAAAGAGGCGGAGGCAGGAGAGCGAGAAGAGGTACCACACGGCCGAAGTCCGCGGCGACTCAACAGTAGGACATCTAGTTTCAGAGACAAATTGTACTGAAGTAAAAAGGTGTCCTTTTAATAGAGAGGAGCTAATTTGTAAAAATATAAATAGGTTATGATAAGGCACAACTTGGATTATAGATTATAAACACAAGGTAATAAGACCACATCCAAATAAATAAATAGTGTGACGTTTTGGTAACAGTGTTGTTACCAAAACGTCACACACTATTTATTAATTTGGATTTGGTCTTTTTACCTTGTGTTTATAAATAGGTTATGAAATTAGTTCCTTATATAGTGAGGCATTCATTTGAAGTTTCAGCACATGGACGGTTTTGTTCAGGTGTATAACGCTAATGGCGTGTCAGCAGATGAGGGAAATATTGGAGTTAAGGTCCTTAAGATGGCTGACAAGAAGGAAATCCCAGAGCCGTCTGATCCACTAGAGCTGAAACTGAACTTCCTGGACTGTCCTACCTGGCTACTGCAGCAAAGTTGTCCTGGTCTAACACTGCCATCAGAACTTGGACCTGTGCCAGCTATGTATCTATGGGGTGAGTGGTGCCTTCAGTCTAGTTTCAACAAACAACAGGTGGTCATTATGTAGCTGCTATATTCTATAACAAAAATTTACGCACCAAGGAGTTCCACAATTGAGACAAAAATGTATAGGGGGGAAAATTAATTATAAATTCCAGAACAATTAAATGTTTTATTCCAGATATTTATTTTCACAAATTGAGAAGTCAATATGTCATTGTACCTCACTGGCCTGGATGCAGGCTGTCATCCGGCATGTCATGGCCTGATAAAGATTCCGGATGGTGTGCTGTGGGATTTCTTGACAAATTGTCTCCAACTGTCGGGCTCAATAATCATCATTCCAAGATGTTTGCAATTGCTTGCCTTCCCATCACATCCCAGATGTGCTCTATGTGTGAGAGATCAGGCGACCTTGTTGGCCATAGAAGATTTCAGCAAAATAGGAGACAAACCATAGTAAAACCTGCTGTGTGAGGCCGGGCCTAAACTTGCTGAAAA